>JAEAOA010000968.1:522500-1122500 GCA_016746295.1 Potamilus streckersoni | reverse complement strand
GTGCCAAAAAATGTTTGTTAAATACAATCAAAAGAACAAAAAGTTCTTTTTATGGATGGTGTCTTCTATACAGAAACTAAATGTATGTATATGTGTGTGTAGGTAGGTGTGTAGGTAGGTAGGTAGGCATGCAATCATGCATGCATATAGGTAGGAAGGTAGGTATAATAATGCCAACTGAATGCTAATTAAAAGCTCTCTAAAATAACATAAACAATGGCAAACAAATTTAGGACAATAAATCCTTCCAAATAAAACATAAACATAAGGACTCAAGTCTACCAGGCCTGCATTCTCAGCACCCTCCTATATGGAAGTGAGACCTGGAGCACCTACATGAGATGAGCATTGACTCAACTCCTTCCATATAAGATGCCTGAAACGAATCCTGAAAATCCGATGGCAAGAAAATATCCCACACAACGAGATCCTTCAGCATACATGTATCCCCAGCATGTACTCCCTGCTGGGCAAATGCTATCTTCAATGGCTGGGACATATCGATGCATGGAGGATGGGGGATACTGCCAAAGGACATCCTAATTGGACAGCTGGCCACTGGCACCAGAAGAGTTGACCGCTCCTTACTCCACTTCAAGGACATTTGCAAGAAGGACATGAAGCTATTCACCTGACAGTTGGGAAGTGCAGGCTGAGGACCGAGGCACCTGGAGACTGATGGTCAGCAAAGGTATAACAGTCACTGATTTGAGGAGAGGCCAGCTGGCTGCAGAGAAGTACATCTGCACCAACTGCAGTAGGGACTGTCACTTACACATCAGCCTGTAGAGCCACAATGGACAATGCCAAAACACAAGACTGATGACACTCCAACTCACATGGTCTCCCAAGACTGAGCTGCTGATAATGACAATGTCAATGATATATGTATCTATATATGTAGTTTAATGGCATATCAGCACAATAATGCCTACTGAGTCCCAAAAAAAGCCCTCTAAAATAAGACCAACAACGACAAACAAATTTAGGATGATAAATCCTTCCAAAGAAAACCAACACATCATCCTACAAGATCAGAAATCAAAGGAAAAGATGATAAAATCCTTTCAAAGGCTTTTACAAAGTGTAATCACTGATTACCTACTTAATTAAACATTTACTGGTCTCCAGTATCCCAATTCAGGCTAAATGAAGTTGACTAATTTTTGCACTAAAATATTCCGTTAATTTGTTATCTTTACATTAGAGCTCCTATTCTATAATTTAAAGAGTGTTCAATCTGAATGTAATAAGTTGAGCCAAGTGGCCCTCACAAGGTCAAACAGTGGGATCATTTATAAAAATTGTCATGCGTATCTTTACCTTTTTCTTCTTTATCCAAAACATCAAAACCACATTATCTGTCTCACAGGTATTAATTTCTGCAATAGATATTCACTTTCACAGCACTCTATGCTCTCAATTATTGATGAATAAGACTACAGCATGGTTTTCTATAATTTCTAAATTGCCATATACACTTTAGAGGGCAAGGAAATTGTAGTCCAATTCAACAACTAATTTAAAGTATAAAATGCTGGAAAAAGTTAATATTTATTGCATAACTTTAAAACCTAGACCAGAGCACCTGAGCCCAATATCAGCCTTCCCTTTTGTGAACCTGCCATACTGGGATTTGAATTCCTCATTCCTGAATGCCATACTGGGATCTGAATTCATCATTCCTGAGTAACCAGTCATACCAGAATTTATTTTGGGTATTCAAGTCTCCATTTCATCTTCAAATATAAAAATAAATGGAATGGTGTTTTTGCTACAGGCTATCTTCTTAACATCCATGAACATCGACCACATGCTCTTGACTGATGCGCAAGCCAATCAAAATAAGTTTATGGTATGCCTAATTCAGTCATCCTAAAACCAGCTGTAAGAATTTTTATCTTCATCTTCTTGTATTTTGTTATACACTGGGAGCATAATGGAGGTAACTTTCTTCTGCCAGATATGACAAAATATATCATTGGTTCAAGAGTGTGGCTTAAAATAAACTGTTTGAATTTCGAACTTTGAATTAGTACTGTATAGCCAGTATTGTGCTGACATACTATGAAAATCACCTACCTAAGCATTATGGTAAAGCATGAATGGTAACCAAGAAAAAGAACATTCTTTGGTATGATATCTAAATAAAGGTAATACAATGAGCTGATGAAAACCATACACTAGTATTAGTGTGTGTGTGATTTAGATTTTTAACGAAGCTTTAGGAAGTTTTCAGCTATATCGCTATGATGTCTGCAGTGTGGCAGTTTATAGTGTTGTCTAGCACTGAGGCATCATGATGCAAACATGTAGCTTGATGTCCCACCCATCACTTTATCCTGAAACCATGCCGACCAATCCAAACACTAACATCTTAAATGCTGAGTGCCAAGTGAGGCAGCTGTTAGAACTAATTTTTAATAAATCTTTGGCATGACTCTGCCAGAATTCAATTTTATTGGGTGAATGTCACAAGGTTGGGGTAACATTAAGTGACAGCAGCAGTATACTCAGTCTTTACCTCATACAAGTGCCTTTGGACACCTCTACCTGATTTGTATGTCAGTATCTTTTGAGCCTGCTGTAAACATCAGTCATTTTGAGCAGGTTTACATAGTGCTACTTTCAGGAAAAACACCCTATTAGATACTGTATTCATTGGTGTGAATGACAATTACACCAGATCACATGGTCACTGTTTATGCTCTGGTTGAAATCTGCTACTTAAATAACAGAGTCATATTCTCTACTCTCTAATATGACTGTCGAAAATTTCATTCAGTACTTATCCAAATTTTCATGATTAGAATCACAACTATGAAAGCTCCAATAACTTAAGTAAAGGCTCTGACTGATGTAGGAAGCCATTTTATAAGTTATCAAATTCAGCTGATTTAGTGATGTAGATGCAGACAAATGGCAGCTAAGGTTGGTCACGCAGCTTCACTGACTTGACAGTGAACAAGTTCTCTCAAGATTTTAAAGCACATAAAAAATTCTTCTGAAAAAATAATTATACATCTAAAAAGCTCGGAGTTTACTCTTTAATCTTTCAATACAAAATATGTGGACCAGAAATGTAAAATGGTTAAAATTGCAGTCAAACATAGCATACACTTCACTGCTTAACAAGCCTATGTGCATGACTAGGAAACAGGTGTTCTATTTATAAGACCATCACTGGGTGACTTGCTACATGCATATTTTAGGGCTAAAAAGCATACACTCTATGAGGTAATGTGTTAATAATTACCCTGATTAACCATACAGATGAAGTCTCACATAAGAAGCATCCAGCATGCAGTCCATTCATATAATTCCTATATTTGTTCACATGTACAATACCTGTTGCAGGTAATGTATCACTACATAACAAAGATCTAATTAGCTAATATGATAAGTTTACTTTATTCCAACTTCCAACTCCAGATGGTCAGAAAGGTCTCCTGAGTGGAATAGGATGGATGTACACATCCAGCAATAGATCAAACATGGTCATAAACATTTAACATGTGAGCAAATTGTCAGTATATGTCATGATGTGCTGCATGTTGTAAGGGTGTAGTAGTGACACAAATGCCTATCACAACTTTTTACTTCTAATATTAACATTGCCAAAGAAATGAAAATCAAACAAGATTTCATGGATCCAGATTAAACAGTAAACATACAAAACACCTGACCTTAATGAGTATATTTATCTGAAGCCAGTAACATCAAAATTAGGACATACTGACATTATTTAGTGGCAAGTGTGTAGTGCCAAAAGAAATGCAAAGATTACCCAGTTTCAAAAGAAATAAACTCAAACCCCAAAATTTAACCAAAGTCAGTGAGACAATATATAGGTCAGAGTGACAAAGGTGTAGGACTTTGCAAAATGCAAACCTTATACACATTCTTGGTATGACATAATTTATACAGTATGCATAAACTGGAGCTAAATACTAAAACTTGACCAAGAATATACAACTTTTTACATGCCTTGACAAATACATTACTAAAATTTTACTTAGAATTGGTATCATATAGACATTTTGTGCTAATATGCTATTAACAATGTAGATGCATCCATCTGTACATACATACATCTTGTGGTATTTTTTTCTTATCTCAACTCAAGAATTTTTTGCAACCAAAAAGGCTAGCATTATATTCTTCAAATGAACACCTATCAAATTGTATTCAATTCATCCTCTTGTACAGTGTAACCCCACTATAACACAGTACTGTAGTTGGGAGCCATAGAACATGACCTGTTATAGACTGAACCATGTTATAGGCAACAAGATCAGTAAGCAGAAGAAAATGATGCATGTACCCGAAAAAATGTAAAGGGGGGGGTACATAATAAATGTGGGCTCAAAAAAAAAACATGTACATGCTTCATAGGCACAGTTATCATCTTAAATCAATGCATTTTACATGAGAAATACACATGTAGTAAAAACATAGAAGGCATATATATTTTACTTTATTCAGAAAACCATGCATTGGTACATATACATGTATACTGTTTATATTTTTTGACTAATGCACAGCAATGAATAAAGTATTAATACCGTGTACTCACCTTCGAATCATGTCACATACATTGAATCAACAATACAAGTAATTCCATTGAAAATATGAACACACACAAATTTAAAATATTCAATAATTTTGTCACAGATAATTCAATGAGGAAAAAAATAGCACAATCACATAATGATGAAGCACATTTACTCTTTAGTACTTCAGAAGTTGGTAAAGATTTTAAGAGCTGTCGGTAGAGTTCGTAAGCATAAATATTTTTCCTGTAAAATGGAAACCTTCGCAGCACTCTGGAAAATGAAAAAATCCATCAGATTCCATTGCTTTTATTTAAGTTTATTAATGACTTCCTTTAAAAAAAGGTTCTTTGTTTTTATTGAAGATTGTAGTCTGCTTTTTTTTATAAAGGGTGCATGCGTTATTGAAGTTACGGCTAAAGAACAGCTTTGGAGAATCATACAAATGCCCACTTCTTATTGTGGCGGCAACATAAAAAATTTATTGCATGATTAAGATTTTTTTCCCATCTGCTTAGAACATTTTCATAACAATTGGTGCTTCAAAGGTAATGTTTTCTTTTGAATTTTCAGCTATTTTATCTGCGTACATTTTTTCTTGCATGAAATGGCTGTCGTATGGTTAATTGAAGATACTGTTCCTCGTGCCTATTGAATAGACAAGTGAGAGCTTGTTTTCTGTTATTTTTTTATTTTTATTTTTTTAAAACATTTATGGTAGTTGAGTGATGCTGCCTTCCACCCATGCATCCTAAATTTAAAGAAAGGTTCAATCAAAAAAAAGAAGATGTTCTGGTCTTATGACACAGATTACTAAAGAAAATGTGGAATTAAAGGATTTAATTCTGAGTGAAAAGAACAGGAATTTTACTTACCATCCACATACAAATGTCATTCTATGTAAATATATTAATTACTAGCAAGCATCCGAAAATCCAACTCCCAGAAATGTAAATTTGAAACAAGCAGTTATAACAAAACATACAGTTCTCCTGCCAGATGTCAACATAAGCAGATTATGATATAACAATGCACTGTTAAGATGGTTTGTCAACATTGACTAAGAATTTGTTTATGTAACAATAGATAAAATCCAGTACATTTTATATCAACTTTACAGCTTCCTTTCATGGGTACCAATTGTTGTATATATTTTTAAACAAGAGGCCTTGAGTAGCAGAGTGGTCTAAAGCAATCTTCATTAAAGATCATTGCCATCTCACCTCTGTCTGTGGGGGTTCCAGTCTAAGATTCAGCAAATGTGGATACGTGAGAAAGCTTGCCAGTGGCTTCTCGTGAGTCAGTGGTTCTTATCATGAATTTCCTGGTTTCTTCCTCCACCATTAATACTGGCCGCCATTAATAGCCTATTGTGTGCTGAAAAATGTCGTTAAGCCCCAGAACAACAATTTAAACATCCAGCAATGTCACCAATAAAAGAAATCACCAGGTGGTATATTTTGCCACCAATAAGGGAAAATAATTCACAATTTGCGACATTGGCTAAGCCCTATGCAATTCCCAAATAAATGTTTACTTGTTATTTTTCATACTTTTAAGAAGAAAACACACTTTTTATGTATGAGAAAAATGCATAAAAATATTCATTAGCCAATAGCACGCCACAATCATCTTTTATTATTCATATGTGATCTCTTCCATAAAATGATAATAAACTTCTTATTTCATACTTTTAAGAAACCTTTTTTTTCATGTATGAGAAAAATGCATGTGTATGAAATTTTATGAGCCACACCACGACCATGTTATATTTGAATTCGTGTTATAACTGAGCGTGCTATAGCATGATCACACTGTACTTATTTGCTGACTGTTCCACCAGCTTGTTTTTAGCAAAATATCTTGCAAAATCTTTTGTCAGAATCTACATATAACAATGTTGTATGAGCACTTTGTTGATGCATAATTGACATAATTTGGTCACAAATGTAGCCAGTTTAGCTGTATGTGAAAGAAACAGAAGGAAAAGAAAAACCATAAAGAATTTATTTATGGACCATTTTCATACAACTACTATCCACTGAAATATTCACCACCTACCTGTGCACCATATTCCATATCCAACAAACTGTCATCACCTTCCCTGCCCTTCACGTTGAGTGTATTACTGGGACCCAGAGGGTCAAAAGTATCCTCCTTTACTGGGGTACTTTCTCCAAAATCCAGAAGAACATCAAAAGGGGTTGTCATTTCTGTTATAGTTCTGTAAAATGACAAGAGATGACATTTAGTGTGTTTATTTTGACCTCTGATATACAGAACTGAATCGAGACCTGCCCCTTTGAGATGAGCATCAGCAATAATCAACTACCTTCCTTCATCACCCATTGCCAGCCACGCAGATATTTCCTCATTTCTCATGCATATGCATAAACCTGATTAACATGTACTGTAAGCAACTGTAAATTTCTTGCTATATGGTGACCCAACATGACCACCCATGCTATCTGAATCAGCCAATCAAAGTTTCTACATGCACAGTGACTATGCTATCTGAATCAGCCAATCAAAGTTTCTACATGCACAGTGACTATGCTATCTGAATCAGCCAATCAAAGTTTCTACATGCACATTGACTATGCTATCTGAATCATCCAATCAAAGTTTCTACATGCACAGCGACTATGCTATCTGAATCAGCCAATCAAAGTTTCTACATGCAAAGTGACTATGCTATCTGAATCAGCCAATCAAAGTTTCTACATGCACAGTGACTATTGCTATCTGAATCAACCAATCAAAGTTTCTACATGCACAGTGACTATGCTATCTGAATCAGCCAATCAAAATTTCTACATGCACAGTGACTATGCTATCTGAATCAGCCAATCAAAATTTCTACATGCACAGTGACAAATTAATTGATAAGTCAGGTACTTTCATTGATGTGTAGGAGATACTGTACTATTTTGTTATGACTATTTTGTTTATGCATACTCATGATAAATGAGGAAATCTCACCAGAGGCAACTATGGCTGGTAAATATGAAACAGCAATTATTGCCAATGGCTTGCAAAATACAACTGACTGTGTGTTCTCCAAGAATGCTGAGAATAGCACTTAAGTTCAAGCCTCAACTTTCAGCATTTGTAACTTTAATAAGAATAAAAGTGGTATCAAAGAAAATTCCTGCATTAATATTCTAGTATGCTTCATTTCAGTAATAATATTCTCCAAGTTTCACACTCAGTTTTGGACAGTCAAAGCAAAATTTGAGGTTTGTGCTCAACACCTTTTCCAAGACAAGTGGCCTGAACAAAATATATACAGTATATCAATGACCTACATTTAATGGATTTTATATCCAATCAGGCCATCAATATGTGTGTGTGATTTGGATTTTTAAGGTAGCTTTCAAACTTTTTCAGTCATATTGCTACAATGTCTGCAGTGTGGCAGTTTATATAAGGTGCTCAGAATGCAGTACTAAAACTAGCATTTAATTTCAGGTTGATAGAGGCTATTCATGTAAATCTAACTTGTGATTTCAATCTTATTGGATAATTTACAATAGGAGGCTGTGTAGTGTAGAGTAGAAAATGTTAAAATCACACTCAGTCATTATAAATAATTTATACATGTATCTGATAGTCCAGTTTTCTAAATGACAAATTAATTAGACCTAGATCTGGCAAACTCTGTCAATGAATAATCAGCCATGTTATATACACAGTTCAAAGCATTCTTTTATGGCACTTACAGTAAAAGTCACACATATCATGTGTGTACACTTACTTGTCTTAAACATAAATTGTTTTTTTAAAATACTAATTTTGTTTAACCAAGGTTTTCAATCCTGATTATTGAATGTTCTATACCTTAACTGACCTCAAGAAACTTCCAGACAAAAATTATCAAACACTATGGACTTTTACAATGGTGGCCAGGTACTAAACTGGATCAAAAGTCTAATCATCACCATATAGGGTAATACAAATTGGATTATCCCCATGTACAGCTTTCATTGTGTGCAATGTTCAATCCAGATGGTACTGGATCACACCTTTAGGTTGATCTCATCCAAAAATGTACTTCTTGAGGCATGTAGATATTGACTTTCCAAAGGAATATGAATGTATTAGGACCTCCATCTTCCCTAGCCAAGGTCCTAAAATGTTAAAATGTTAACCCTAATGTTAACCATTGGTAGATCAAGCAGATATCAGGCATGTGAATTTCATTGGCAACAATCAAACTTGTGGTCAAGACAAGGGGAGCTAACAACTTGAATGAAATCATAAAAAAAAAGCAATTTTCCACTGCCTGTCCATGTTTGTACAAATTACTTTCACTTAAAAACACCTGTAATGGCTTCTTGTTGGAAATACATTCAAGATAGACTACTTGGTGTTTTGGCTGATCACTGAACATATCAAACATTTGAATAAAAAAGTCAATTAAAGTTTATGGCTTCTCAGTAGGATAAGACATTTTCTCCCTTAAAGGCAAAGAAAACTATTTTATAACAGTTACATACAACCCTATTTAGATTACTGTAATACAGTATTGGGCAATTCAAATGATAAAAACATAGCAAAGCTGGCACAGCTTCAAAAAAGAGCATTTGGGCTAATATCAATCCAAAAACAAAGCAAGGAAAACTAAGCTGTAAGTTAAAAATATTACCTATTAAAGACAGAATTCATTTGAGAAAGCCAAATTAATGTACAGGATATCCAATAATAGTGCTCCTGAATATTTACAATCACTATTCCAGTATAGGCTACCTGGAAATACTCCCCACCTGCGGTCAATGTCTACCAAACATTACAAAATTCCCAAACCAAAAAAAGAATTTTTTTTAAAAAACGTTTCCAATACTCTGGAACTTTGCTCTGGAATAGTATTCCAGTTGAGATTAGAAATGCCCACTCTATTTTCAAACCCAACATATCCAGTGACTTCAGAGATTCAGCTAAAATGAATAAATTCCTTTGTATGAGGGCCTCAAGGTAGAATAGTTCTTAGCTAAATAACTTTAAATAAAGTTATTATTATTATATTTATTATTATTATCATTATTATTATTATTATTATTATTATTATTATTATTATTATTATTATTTTTTTTTTTTTTTTTTTGTTGTTGTTGTTGTTAAACTTACAGAATACATTTTGAAGTCAGTTTGCCTCCCACATTTTCTGCTGATGTACAATGCAATTGATTCATGTTATTGGTACATGGCATTATATAATGACATAGGCAATTTTTGAAATCTAATACATGTTGCATGGACAAAGTACTAAAACATCTGCTTGATCTGCCAAGGTGTAGATAGGGTTCTGCATCAGAACCTTGGCTAGCAACACTGTAGAATCCCACAAAAGTGCATTATTGCCATTTAAAAGTATGTAAAATTGAATTCAACAAAATTTACACCCATTGCTGAAATAATTAGTCTGAAGGCCTACATGACCGTATGACTAAGTATTCATTCAATGGTCTAAAGTGACTTGATCACTGATCATATCAAATATTTTACTGCTGGAGTAGAACCAGGATGACTATCAATGATCAATGTTGAATATTCATCATTTTGAAAAGGGTACTGGTAATTTTCAGTCTGATTCCTTTTCAACATCTGTATTTCTTCAAGTCTTAATTATCTGTTTAAGGGGTAATTGTCGATTAGTGTTTTTCATAATACATGTAAATCAATAAAAGCTTCACTGCACACTAGCAGCTGTAGGTATAATTAATTATTGTATTCAATGTACTATTAAAAACCAAACAACAACATTAACTTTGCAAGGAACAGACATTTTTACAGACAATAGGAATGCTTCGTATGGTCCTAAGAATATTTGTTAAGTTTTTCCCCAATTTGTGACCAAATGAGTTCCATGGGAAACAAGTTTTAAAAGAATATGGTGAAAATAAACAAATGAACTAATTTCTACAATCATCTCTGAATTACTGCTAATGAAGTTTTCTTTTGATAGTAATAGTCTAAAATTTGTATATGAAAAAGTAGAAATGATAGGGTGGATTGTGTAGGGGTAAGTGAAAATGTTAACAGAGGCCAACTAGTCCCATGCCAAGAGTTGCAAATTTTAGTGGGATGGCAAAATCAAGCAAAGTCAATAAAAATATAACACTAATAAGCAGTTGTCGAAAATATAATTTGTGATTAACTATTCTTCTCTTCCTGCCACAGTCACTATGTTCAGGTTAAGAAACAGAGACAGCACTTACAAATGGACCTAGGGGTGGTTAAAATCTAAATAAATCACTGTGTGGGGTGTGACATCTATTACTGTATTAAAGGAGTTTATTTTGCTATGATGTATTTTTCTAGCTCTAGCCCCAACCTAACCCTATTACATGGATTTGAATCTCTATTTTTTTTGTAGGTATCAATTTTCACAGATTTGTAAAAAATAAAAAAAAAAATAAAAAGGTGGGGGATGCACATGAATAGAGCAAATATACCTGAAGGTACTATACATATATTCTTCACAGGTGATTCCTACTGTTATGTTGACTCTAAATTGTTTATTGGTAGCAACAACAAAATTTATAAATGATTTTCAGTGTACATGTATTTCATATGCAAATTTCAGGTAATTACTCAAAAGAATTCAAATAAATTAAAAATTACAGCATAATTCCCAATTTTTATCAAGAAATAGCAGGGTATTCCCAAAATATTAATAAAACTAAAAAAAAACTCAAAAAAAGATATTAAACAACTTCTTTGTTAAGGAACATGAAATTCTTCAGTACCATGAGATAAAATATTACATATTAAGCAGCAATACAAAATTCTTCAGTTAAGACCCATGAGAAATTAAATATTACATAACTGCCCTACAGAGTTCATACTCTGGGTAACAGTGCAGCTCCTGCAGGCAAAAGTGTTATAACACTAATTACTACAGAACTTGAGAACCAGTCTAGACAAAATTTGCCTTGAAACAGCTGTTCTTGCAAGAATACATCTGCAGGACAAACCTCCTATGTACAAAATACCAAATAATTCCCAAGATGAGTAATTTCTAGTGAGTTACAGTGGTTAGCAGGGTAATAAGTTCCCCACTACTAACACAAGGACATTGACAACACAAATATTGCAATGACTGTAAGACTGAAAATGTGCAGCAAAGGTTTTGCATGTGCACACTTTCTCATCATTGCTATCTATATAACCCACTCTCAACAGTTGCATAACAAGAGACCAAAGACCATAATGCCCTCCCATCACTCACCTGTGAATATTTTTTAAAAAACTGCCAACATGCAAGGGTATATTCACTGCAGCTGGCCATGAAATCTTGAGTTGGCATGATACTTTTTTACTTTATTAGCTTTTATAAAGTTAAGTCTGTTGATAACAACTCCCCAGGGAATCTATAATGGTCCTTATCTACACAAGGAAGAGTTATCATGAAAGAAATGATGAAGTTGAGATGTATGTTAGATAGACAGAGAGGAGTCCAATTGTTCAAATCAATTAACCAGGAGATGATTCATTTTTCAAGTTCAAATAATTAATCCAGATAAGGGAAAAAGCATAGCCCTCATAACTGCAAACAGCTATAAGTGTCCACAGAATCCAACAGCAGTTACTGGTTGTGTTTAGCAGGTGATCACTATATAAAAGAATTACCATAGAATCAGCAAGGGGAAATTTTTATAACTTTATGAGTTAGTCACCTCATGTTAATTTGACAAAGGCAAGTGGATCAAGTTTTCTGTTTTCACTGACAGAAATAGAAACAAAGTGCTTGTAGTCACAATTGTTATTTTGCATCATGCATAGTGTCATTTGACTTATCTTCACTCCTGCACTCAGACCTGCTGCATAAGGAAACTTAATAACTTCTTCCTGTTTTGAAGACAAAACCATATTGTCTTTCGAATTTAAGTGAAACTGTAAATAACACATTTTTAAAACAATGCAAAATAAATGGTGTGGTGATCAAAATGAATCCTACAAGGGATGAAATGAAGCAGTCTGAAAGGATTAGTTAAATAGTCTGTTCAAAATAAGTGGTGTTACCTTGTCCAAGATGAAAATGGCATATGAACAGTTGACAAGTCTATTGTAGGTCTATCTGCAATTTGCATAATAAAAACATGACAGTAGTCAACACATATGAGATGGCAGCATCCTACCAATGACAAGACCTACAAGTTGATACATTTATTTATACTGTATCATATTGTAGATTATGTATCATGAGATATTTTGATACATTTCACAGGTGTATCATTTAGTCATCCATACTGGTCAGTATGCATCTTATCAAATTTAGTCAAATTTGGTTTTAAAAATTTTTCTAATTTTAGTAACAGTGACCATACTAATGGCAAATTGGAATCATTTGCAGAAATTAAAAAGGACTTTCTATCAAATTTAAATTATTCTTTTTTCAGCAATGTTAGCCATACCTGACTGCAGTTTTGATCATTGGTAGCCACCTGATACTAACATGCTGTAAAATGTGGTTCAAATCCCTGCATGTATCATGGTTTCTGAGAAGTTCAGTTCCAGTTTTAGCAATGGTGGTCATATCTGATTATCATCAATTCAAAATGCTTTCTTCATCTACAGATGTTTTCTGCCAAGTTTGGTTAGAACTGGTCAGTCAATAGCAGATGTGGCATATGAGATGTCACTTTGATTTTAATTGGTGATTGATTGATTGATTGATATTTTTTACAGCCACCAGCACTATGAGGCTTTTTAGCACCAGCACTGTGAGGCTATTTAGCACCAAACATAAGGTTATATTGCCAAACATAAGGTTATATGTTCTTATTTAAAAGTAATAATATTTTTTTTATCGACCAGCGAAAACCAAACAGTTAAAGGTAAAATTATAAAAATGGTAATGGTGGTAAAGATTTTTAATTGGCCAGATGAGCAAAGAATTCTACAACTTGAATATGAATACTTAAATCTCACCTCCAAAGATACCCATCACGGCTTTTTCTACCAGAAGAGGCTAGAGGAAAATAATTGCTTGCCAAACTAGGAAAGCGAGAAACTCCATTTTGTGCTCATGAAACACATATGCCCTCAACATAAAGAAAGTCAAATTTACAACAAAAGGACAACAGAACAGCTGATTTCTGTGGTGTGAGTTTCTGCTTCTAGACCATTTTGACTTTGATTTTCAATATACCAACATTTATTAAACTAACTTCTGAACCATAATTGAACCTGGGTGGTTGCCATATCAAAAAAAGTATTGGAAGCACCCCACCCGAATTTCTTACAACCAAAACCACACGAGGGTATAATTTACCCCATCACATCAACTTTAAATTTAAATGAGGGTTCTAGATAAGAAAAAAAACTGCATTCTATAAGGCATCATTATCATGTTAATAATTATGACAGTCTGGTACTATGATGTTGTATTTTGCTTTGTTCACAAAATACCCAACCAAATTTAAAAAATGCAACCCAATTGATTCAATTATATTTAGAATGATGAAACAAGTTTTTCCAGAACTTGTCGTAAAACCATAATTAAATTACTATTTTAATTTTTCTGAAGTACATACAATTTCTTGTGTTTTTGATAGGATGAACTGGGCAAATTCCCACTAACTTTAGTGATTAACCCTGAGCAAGTGTGTAAATTCCCACTAAATTTAACGATTATCCATTTAAAATGAGCAATTGTTCCAATTCCCATTAAATTTAATGATTAACTCCATTAAAATGAGCAATTGTGCAAATTTACTTATTAACCATTAAAACTGAGCAAGTGAACTGGTCACATAATCAATTTTCTTTAGTATTACCAATACTTAATTGGATCATACTTCTAATCAACCAACATGATCAAGTGCTCACCAGTGACTTTTTACAATGAAATGCTTTTATTGATGTTTAAGTTATAAAAATGTTTAACCAACTAATTTTGCCATGTTTAAACAAGGCCAGGTGTGCATTTTTCATCATAAAGTGATGTCTCTACTGTTGTGTGCACTGTAGTTCTAACGAATACAACAACACTATAACATTATCATAATACACATCACTACTGTGCCAATAATGAAACTAAAAATATTATCTTTATTCAGGAAAAGTTTTTTATGTGTTTCAATAATGCATCTTAAGCATGAAATATAGGGTTTCCATAATTTTGTTTGAGCTATGTCTCCCAAATTTTAACTCCTGTATACATACTTGGCTTGACTTTTCAAGAAGAAATAAAAAAAAAATGTTTCCTATTTTGTCCTTAGAACACACCAATTTGCATCTATGCTGGCTCTAGCAATGACCATTGTGACTAAAGGTGATAAGAACTTTAAAATGGCAGTCAGCTTCCATTTTGAAACATCCTTAGAAACTGCAACATTGATAGTTTGCAGTAGCAATGCAAAGCCAATGTCCATTGTATACCAAAAGTTTAATTATTGACAAAAGGAACTAAACTTCTGGGGCAAAAAAACCTTTAGGAAACACACAACTTTAACAAGCTATATTTTTGGTTTGGTGTTTTATGGTATACCAACATAACTTGGTTATTTAACACTGAAGCAACTTGAATGAATTTTCTTGCCCAGGGCAACTTGCCTACCACAGCCAACTCTGGCTGATCCGATGGTGGGATTCAAACTGGCACTCTTGGTCACAAGTCTAACCACTAAGCCATCATAACTCTAGGCTCATCAATCACCTAAAATAACATGGAAGAGAGTGAATCTCTGTATCTCCCTTTGATCCCATAGATAATGTCAAAGGAAGGATGATTGCCTATTTAAATTTTCTTATAACTACCAGTGCATTAATTACTAGCTTGCTTTTTCGCTTTGTTCTCTTTAAATTTTGTGTCACCCCCCAAAGTTGGAGAATATGGTATGGCAATGTTTCTGGAGTTCCAAAGTACAATATGTTATTGCCAAACATATTATAATATATATATATATATATATATATATATATATATATATATATATATATATATATATATATATATATATATATATATATATATATATATGTTGGTCTATTCATATTGTCCTAAAAAAAACAACTGAAACCCCACCAACCTCATTAAAAACTGGAAATTTCCACCAATAAAATTGTAAGAGGTAGAATTCCCTTTCTGCCAAAATCGAAGCTAAATCAGTTTTTCTTCCAATGTTTTTGCTGCCCCTACCCCTTTTTCCACCCCCACCCCCAAGTTTTCTTTGCTGTCACAAGATCCCATCTGTTCCAGCACAGAATTTAGAGTTGTAAGCAGTATGTATAGAAAATCATAAAAACTCCAATAAACATATGCTTCTCTCCAGTTACTCTTTACTTAAAGTCACCAATTAAACATTTGTATATACAACAAAAACTTAGTCTGCAGGTTTATAGCCATCTTGGCAAGTCATGGGTCATTGCTCTGTTTAGCCATTCTTGGCAAGTCAAGGTCATTGATCTGAATTCCCTTCACAAAATGATCTTTTGAATAAAAGCCTTCTGACTCTTTTAAGTTCCCTAAAGTTCATGGTTTAAATTGTATCATAGAAAATGACTGTCAGATGTTAAATTGTATCATACAAATGACTGCTAGATGTTAAATTGTATCATAGAAAATGACTGCCAGATGTTAAATTTTATAACCCAATTCCTTTTTCTCATAAAGTACATTTTGAGGAAACTTTAATGGTGTTAAGTTTCCTTTTCCTTGTCAAGATGGGAGTGTTCTTGTTTTGATTTGACAACTCTTGGACTTGTTAATAAATGACAGTGGATACTTGACCCTTCAAGAAAAATCTTCATGCTCTGTCCTTGTACTAACACACCTGCAAGCATACTTGTTGGATTAAACTAACTACATACTGTTTATTTGTTTACACATCCAACTTCAACAAAGCTAAGATCCAGATCTGAAATCACATAATCCACCTGTAGATCTGGGTTTATGATGTTGAAATTAAACTGTTACATAAACACCACAGACTTTGATCTGTCAGCACAACATCCAATAGCAGATAAGGGTGTATGTTGCTTGCATTTTTGATACAACAGTACTAAACTGGCTGGCAGATTGCTTAGTGTTTTACTGATCACAAATAAATGGATGGTTAATTTGTGCTCAAATTAATGTTAAATGTCTTGCCCGGAGACATACCAAGTATGTTGACCTGACTTCACCTGGGCAACCTGGCCATATGTCTGGCCAACACAGCTCCACTTAAACACAAGAACTATACTAACCAGCTGAGTAAAAATTTTAATTTATCTTTATATAATATTCTTTTCCTTCTTACTGGATTAATCAGATGAAATTAACATATTCTTTGATTCTCATTTCACCCAATAAACTCCAAAATTCATGCTAACTTTACAATATTTTTAAAACACAGGCATCATGTTTGACAATTGATCACTCTGCATACAAAATTCTTTAAGAGCACTTTTTTTAGTGTGAATTATACATTTATAAAATATACTGCAATAAAGTGTAATACTATATGTGTACACATAAAAAAATTACCTCAGAATACCTGTATACAAAAGTATCTCATCAAAGGTCACGCCTATATTACTCCTCAAAATATAACACCCTACACTTTGTCAGAAACTTCCAACTAGGGATGAAAACCTGTTAACAACACTTATCTGTGTTGATTTGTTTATGCCCTGGCTGGGAAGCTACCAACATTTTAATACAAGTCTATTTTCAATTACATTGATATATGCAAGATATAAATAACTTATCTTAAGATTTGTGCTTAGATCCTGACACCCCTAAAGTAATAATGCAAAATCAGTGAATCTGTAAAAACATAGCACAAAACAATAAACAAAATTATTTATTATTTTAAAGTCCTTTCTTTGCAAAGTCAACTAAGATATCTTTGAGTAGAAAAAAAAACTGTAAAAAGGTACATCAAACATGTCACAAAATATATGGCATGAGTAATGCTAATATTAAACACATCTGACATGTAAACAGGGCTGTGTTCTATTACAAGTGGTGACCGATTCAAACATCCAAAACAGACTTTCAAATTGCTTTCACCTATGAGTTCAATATTAAATCTAATTCCAAAAATAAATCCCTTGAGCAAAATACCAATAAAACCTCCAGTAGTATGAAATTCAAAGTGATCCCTACAAACTGTCTTGCATGTCAATTTCACCTGGATTTTCTTTACATGAGAACTTTTAAGATGTTTACAGACATGATGGGTAAACTGAGACTAGCAGCTGTTGCTAATTACAAACAATTCACTTCTAAGATTGTAGATGTTAAAGATGGCTTGCTCACACATGGATCCATTTTTAAAAAATTATATTTCAATAACAAACAACTAACAAAAATTAAAAGTATAATCAGAAGGTATGGTAATATTCCACCTGTATTTACATACTCACCTTGGCCATCTTAAAACTCTCAATATCATTAGCATTACTGTCAAATGTCATATGGCTAATGAAAACCAGATGATAAGACAAAATACTTAAGCAAGTTTCTAAGCTCCCACCCAAGTTCAATCTCTCCCCAAAGCCATCTCCAAATCTTTTATCAAGCAAATGGGCACATGATTGATTACCACAGTAAATAATGTTATTTCTTAAGGAAAATGAAATAAGCAAATTGAGGCAATGTTGCAATCTTCAAAAGCCTGAAAATAGTACATGTATGCCCACCTATATCCCTTGAAATCTGCCAAATCTCTATACTGTACTGTACCTAAATCATTACAAGGGGACAAATGTGCTGAAAAAGTTCTCCCAACTTTTCAGTCTACATAAAACAATGTGAGATGAGATCACTCACAAGAGATAATTGTGAATGTATTCAATGACTATGGATAGTATGCATTCAAATTAGGCAAGGAATACATTAAAAACATGCAACCAAATGCTCAACAAAGATAAGTTTTTGCCTATTTTCTCTGTTAAGTAGAAAAAGTAAAGCCCTCCACTTACTTTTTATAAATACTTGAGGTTTTCCCTATTAAATAATATACATGACATATTGTCACAACTTCATAAAGTCTGAGCAGCCATGTATAAAGGATATTTAACTTTTTGGATTGCAGGATGCTTTATGATATATTCCACTGGTTATACATGTAACATGGAATGCAGTCAAAATCTATTTTATGGATTTATTGATGTCAGTCATTTTAATTTTTCAAAAACAAAATTTCATAGAGACAGCTGAAAGATGCATAAACTTATGGAACAATGGCCATGAATTTGAAGATCAGTAGACATTACTATGATTTCTCACTTATAAGTCAAGCTGCATAAAACAAGTCCAGATCTGCCAAAGGATAATGAGCATGCAGGTCAAGGTCTATGTTTTTTGTTCTACTGATCACTTCTAACAAACTGTACTGACCCAGACCTGTGGCTGCCTTATGCAACAGCATATTGGGATCTGTGCAGCTTATGGCTGGACTCGACTTATATGTGAGTACATATGGTAAATGTTGCTTTGTGGTCACAAACAGAGGATACCAAAACATCATCAAAGCTGGTAAAATGGATACTTGTAAGAATGATACTCCATTAAAGTTTTTCAAACCTTAAAAATTAATCTTTTACCCATTTTAACACACGGCTGAATATTTAAGGGAAGAAAAAAAAACTTTACATGTGTGTATATATCAAAGCATGGTTCTCTGAATAAAGTAAGATATTATAGATTCAATCTGTTATCAATGCAGGTCTTTTGATCATTTAATATACATTAATTTAAAATGATAATTGTGCCAACGAAGCACAAATTTTTATGCATCCGTTTTTATTACCCCAACCCACCCCACAACCTGCAAATTTGTTGGTATTGTACATGGTTGCATATAACATGGTTCAGTCATAACAGTCAGGTTCTATGGCTCCCAACTGCTGTGTCACTGTAGTATTATTATTAACATCCAGCTGAGCTCCATCAATAACAGCAGTTACAACATGTAAATTTTTAACCAGGTTTAAATTTTTTAAAAAGTTTAACATATCCCTTCTAATACTATAGTAATATTGACTAAGTTAACTTTAGCCAGCACAGTATTAAAATCTATCATTGGTCCCTCATTTACTTCTGTATTTTGTATTTATTTTTGGGTAAACTCATAGAAATATAAAGTGGAAAAGACCAAAGGAAATTTTTTTCCACAGTATTGAGTTTAATCTAGGATTCAGGAAAATAAAGCCAACAGAACTTTGATATTTCTTAATCTGGCCTGGTAGAGTATTAATATGAAATATATAAAACTAAATATAAATATAGTGATATTAAAATTGAACTCGTCATCTGAGTCAGTTATTGGCTATTTTCACCAAATTGAATTAAATTGACTATTCTTTATCTGATCCACAGCAAATTAGATATTTATGATGGCCATCTTGTTAAAGATAGGTTTAATGCATATAAGAAAAAGTTTTTCCAACATTAATTAACTTAATTCATGTTATTTAACTTTTTTGCCAGTCTGTGCTCAGCCGACACTTCTTGCTGCTGATTTGTTCTGTTACTATTTCACTCTTGTGCCAGTAAGTACTCAGCCAACATTTCTTTTTGCTGATTTGCTGTTACATTAGGCATATTGATTCAAATAGCTATATAAATTGTTTAACAAATAAACATAATGACATGCAAATAAGAATCATTTGCTGTACATCAATGCATTGTGGGACAATTTTTAAAATCACTTTATTTTGTTGCACTTTTTTTATCCTGTGCAAGATAAATAGTTTAAAAATAAGGACTTTGACAATGTTCTCACCACTGTTGTAGCAAGCCATGATGCACATACCAGGGACTTCTATATATTTTATATGTCCTTGCTCATGCTACCAAACATAGTATCAAAAGTTCATTTCATCTAAATGGAATGTATTATTATTATTATTATTATTATTATTATTATTATTATTATTATTATTATTATTATTATTATTATTATTTATTTATTTATTTATTTATGTCACAGTCTACCTAGGTGGACAGATGTTTGGACAAATGCCTCAGCAAGAAGCCAAGCAGCAAGAAGCCAAGAGAGACAAGACCTAGTCCCCAAAAGGTTCTTTGTGCAGAACAGGGCATCATACATTTGTAATAAAATGGTAGGCAACTTATATTGACAGTTGCTGATTTACAACTTGGGAATGGTTAGTCCACCGCATCCAATCAGAATTAAGCTAGTGGGTGGGAATACCTCTAAGTTTCCAGGATATCAAACTGACTCCATCCCAGAATTATTTAGTAGACCTAGGCAGATTACTAGGTGATTGCAGGATTAAGGCTACTCTGAGATTCCCTCTCTAAATTTGCAGGGAAAAGATTGTGAACAAAAAGTAAACTTCAAGAAGGTAGATATTCCTTTGATTTTTTTACTCACACATTGCAACGTCCTCGTAACTGTAAGTACTAATATTATGTTTACGAAATTACTAATAGTATTGTTAAAATGAAGAATTACTTTGTAGTTTCATTTGTGTACTTATTTGAGATTTGTATTAGAGTTAGGAAATGATTTATGTAAGCAAGATTATGAATATATGTTTGAATATGTTCAGAGCATAGATAGTTGCATTGTTATATATTTGTATGATATATGATGCAAAATAGATGTGTTGGTTATTATGTATTGGTGTGAATCAACTAGTGTTGCCTGTATACAAGTAATTGATATCGTGCTTTATGATGTGTTATTATGTTATGATTTTACATTGTGTTTACCATCCATGAATGTATGAGTATTACGGTGGGAATGGATGCCTGACCCATGAAATTTGATAGACTTATCTGATGATAAGTTATCTGGGGTAGTGTGAGTTTATGTGCCAAGCAAAATAGTACACCCTCCTTGTGTTTTACAGGAAGTTTTCCTGGTGGGATAACTTCAGTTAGAAGGAGAGTCCCGAGAGTCTGAGAGACAAGACTTAAGTAAGACTGTCAGTACAGTCAGGGTCGACGGATTGGAGTCGACGGTTCGACAAGGAAGTCGACGAAAAGGGAAGTGGAGGTGGAGAGGAAATTCAAAGGAGCAAAGGAGGAATAGAAGTGGAGATGAAAGTCGAAGGAGTAAAGGAGGAGTGCAGAGAAATTTAGAGAGATAGATGAGTATAACCAAGGACAAGGCGAAATTCTCACACTGATTCAGATGATGAAATAGGCACAAAAGGGTCGAGCGATTGGGAAGCTCGCATGTTGAAGTTTTATTATTAATTAAATTGTTTTTATTTAATTCACCCCTTTGTACTTTTGTATTTAATTGTTTAATTTCACCCTTTAGTATTTTTTATTTAACTGTCGGCATTGCTGACTGGGGGCTCAGAACCATATTCACCAACTTAACTTCTGAACCATAATCGAGCCTGGGTGGGTGCCATACCTAAATATTGGAAACACCCCACCCCATTTTCATATAACCAAAACCATACATGGGTATAAAAATAATTAGTTAAATCCCATAACACTCAAGGGTATAACTAAACCCTATCATAACAATTTATTTATTTGTTTCCAATGGAGTTATGCAGGAAAATGGGAATCAAAAACAATTTTGATTGATAATGTAAGTTTTATTTATTCAAATTTGGAGACAAATTTTTGATAATCCGTTCAGTTCAGAAATTATAGTTGTATATGCAACACCTGGCCTGATGACTCTTTAAGCCTCTCACAAGGCCAAAGATTCCCTGCCCGAAGGTAGAGAACTCCAGAAGCCTCCTATGTGGTTAGCCTTCAGCACAGAGTCGCATGGTCCTATGCTACTGACCAGACCCTAACGAGTACATTACATTCACAAAATCCACCCAGGAAGAATACCACCCAAGCAAACAGCAGGAAGAAGAGCACAAGAAGAGCCCCCACTACAGCAAGGCCCACAGAGCCACACCAGACAATGAAAGCATTGAGATGGGACAAGACAGACAAACAAGGACAATGGGTGCCATGGCAGGAAGTCTGTACCCCAGAAGGGCTTGTAGGTTTCAGAAGCCCACCCAGGACTATGCTAGCATATTTTCCCTAGCGCCTATCTGTCACCATGGTCATGAAATAACTTGTGAAGATGTACTTGTGATGGTTATTGTTTATCACTTAAAAAATCAAGAAAATATCATGGAACAATGCAAATTTTCTGTCATCCTACCCCATTCCATTGATCTGTGGTTCAAATGCGTCTATAAAATACATATGTGTAAATGAGCTGAATTCATAACCAATGACCTTGGTGTGAAATTTGAAACAATTATTTCAACACTGCTATGTGAACATATCTTTCATATATGGACCAGCAATGATTTTATTTTGCACAAATAGCACAAAAATACAGCCTAGATTGAACTCTGTACATAACCAGCTTTTATAAATGAATATACTTAAAAATTGTTTATCTAGGATTCTGAAGTTAGCATTAGAATACAATAAAATCCAAGAAATCCCTCTTTCAGCATATCCCTGGCATCCCTGGCATAACCAATGGAATGTTAGTCTGCATACTCTTGGAAAGTTAAACACATCATTCATGAAGGGCAACAAAACTTTCAAGAAACTTGATATTCATTACAAACGTGATCTGCCTAAATAATTATAATGGTTAATTACTAATACATAATATGTGGAAATTTTCATCAAATAAATTCAAGAGAAATTATTGTATATCCCAAAGGCATGTTGTGTCAAAGTAATGATAAAATATTTAGTTATTCCATGTCTCTGAATTGGGTAATTTAAACCCAAACCTAATGCTGCCTACTTACAAACAAATGCATTAATATGGTGTCTTGATCAACATCATCAGAAATGGCAGATATTCATTTTTAAATTGACGAGTTAATTTAATGTTCTGACAACTACAAGTGCTGCATGACATTCTAGCATCTACTCTGAATACACAACCCTTAATAAGAAACCCATTCACTTCATTGATTATGTGAACCATACATTTTTATTGATATAAACTCAAACATATCCACATAAACATACAGAGCTTGAGGCGATTTAAAGATAGGTTCAGGAAGAGACTTTGTTTACAACACAATATATAGGGCAAACCATTTTTAAATACAAACATGTTTGCAATGGTAATATCACCTACATGTACATGTAAATTAGTTTCAAAGCATACATGTAATCCTTCCATTTTTGGGGGTTGCATTTTTCCTACAGTTATTATTGTTATTATTATAAATTTATTTAAAGAGGGTAACTCAATTAGCTAAGAACTAATCTACCTTGAGGCCCTCATTCAAAGGAATTTATGCTTAAGCTGTCTATTCATCTCTTTCTGATGTGACTGAAAAACCTTTAAAAATTCATTTGACATACTCTTTCAGGCAAATACAGGCAGCCATGGAAGCTGACCACTAGATGCTCACTGTAAAAGTCAAATTCGAACAGATTAGTCCAGGTTGGCTGTCTCATTGTGTCCTCAATGAGGACATTGAGGATACAATGGCACAACCTCAAATAGTAACAAAATTGCTGTTATTTTTAGATAACCTCCATTTTTCAGTGTAAGATAGGCTACAAATGGCATTCAGTCAAACTGGGAGAGGAAGAACCCAGGAAAACCCCATAAAGAACCACCTATCCATGGGAATCTACTGGTAAGCTTTCTCACATAATACCACTGTTTGAGCCCAAGAATCAAACCCATGCAGACAGGTGAGATGGCAGTGATTGGTAAAGGGAATGCTAAATTAGACCACACAGCATCTGGCACCCTCTCCTTTTAAGAAACTGTAGATGAATATACATAACTCTTTTGTAGGCAATAATATCTGTGTATGCTCCTAAATAAAGGGGGTGGGCCTTTAGGGATCACTGCCATCTCACCTCGGCTATGTTCAGTGTAGGATTGGTGAATGTGGATAAGTGAGAAAGCTTGCCAGTAGATTCTCCTGGGGCGGTGGTTCTTTTCCGGTTTCTTCCTCCACCATTAATACTAGCCGCCATGAATAGCCTATCATGTGCTGAAAAATGGCGTTAAGCCCATCAACCAACCAACCAACCAACCAACCAACCAACCTAAATAAAGGTAAATGCTAAAACACATAGTCTGTTTTCACAAACATTCATGCTGGTTTATTTATTTCTCTTACTACATCAGAGGCAACCACAGATGCAGCAACATTTACATTCAACACAAGTTGTAATGAAAAAGTAGGTTCAATTTTTCATATTTTAACATTTGAACTTTGATACAGTGCACTTTTTATGGGTGTAATAAACACAAAACCCATAAAGTTTTGTTAAAATTCAACAGTTCTATAAGAAGTGTAATTAACATAAAACTCAGTATTTTGTGTTCAAATTCAAGTCTTATAAGAAAAGGATTTAAAAATAGTCCATTATAGGAAGGCATCTTGTATGTGTCCACTAATATGAGTTTCAAGCACTGTATTTCAAGGCTGAAAAAATAATTGCCAAAAAATTAGTTAAATCCTGAATCACAGTTATCAACTCAAGGATTGATTATATTAATTGATAATTTGTGTTGTTTTTTACAACTGCAACATCAAACAATGAAAAATAGAAGATTAAATACTTCAAATTTACTAAATGTTTTCTTATCACCATGGGGAACTCTATAATTCATCTGTGCCAGATGGAATATCCATCCGGAACAAAGAATTGAATAAATTTTCTGCCTTTTCTCTCAAACCACTACCTTTAACTTTATTGACTTGCTAACTTAATTAACAATCAATATTCAATTTTTTTACCCCTAGAATACATGCAGAAAGGATCTTTATCAGCTATTAATACATTATTGTGACAAAACTGTTTGTATTTAATCCAAAAGATGGCTTAGCTTGGCTTGGTGTTTTGATGTCTGCTACACATGAGGTTATTTAGAGCTGAGATAACTAGAGTACAGTGACTTGTCATACCATGGTACAATATCCAACTGTGGCTGTTATGATGGTTGATTTGGAACTAGAGTACAGTGACTTGCCATACCATGGTACAATATCCAACTGTGACTGTTATGATGGTTGATTTGGAACTAGAGTACAGTGACTTGCCATACCATGGTACAATATCCAACTGTGGCTGTTATGATGGTTGATTTGGAACTAGAGTACAGTGACTTGCCATACCATGGTACAATATCCAACTGTGGCTGTTATGATGGTTGATTTGGAACTGGAGTACAGTGACTTGTCACACCATGGTACAATATCTAACCATGGCTGATATGATGGTTGATTTGGAACCGGCACCCTTTCAGTTAAGACTGGCAGTCAGCATGCCACAATCACTCCAACAACTTGCATAAGTTTTAGTAATTCAATTATCGTAAAATTGTTTTTTTAGTGACAATTCCAATAATGCAGGATTTAAATTTCTGTGCTAAGGACTGAATGAGGTGCATTTCACAAATCTGCACAAACGTTTCATAAATTGTTATGGATAAAGAGACAACAATTCATGAGAACACTATATAGGGCTGCAGTACATCTTTATTTATCATTGGGAGGGACAGGCGCCATAGTCGGTGAGAGGACACCCCATAATTAAAAGGTCTGTGAAATTAGTTGAAGTGGTTTGATATAATCAATGCATCAACAAATCCCAGTATTTACACTAGCAACTGTGTATCACAACACCAACCCAAACTTAATTCAGGATGAAACAGACATTTCTTGTTTTTCTATCCATTCAAAAGAAGTAAACAGTATTGTCTAAAAATTGTAATAGTTTTCTCACTCAGTCTATTTCTGTTAATAGAAAAGCTGTGTTCCCTGTGTCCACCACAATTCTAGTATAGGAGAGAATGACACTCAAGAAGCTAATCAAAATAAGTGTTAAGTACTGTGACAAAGGAGCCACATTAGAATTAAATATGTAACCATATGGAATGTGCAGAGTGGAACAAAACTTAGAATGCAGAGGTTATACTGAAAGAAATGAACAGCAAAACTAATGTTGGTTTTACCCATAAGACAATTTCCATTAATTAAATGACAAACCACATATTGTTACTTTACTCTTCTTGTATACTGACAATTTTTAGCACACACTGATGACTTTATTATCTGTGGGTGCCAAAGCCAAAAATTTGATAATGCAAAAGCAATATCAAGGACTAAATAATAATAATTATATACTGTTTTGTCAATACATATGGCAATGTAAAGTACTAAATAATAATAGTTAATAATAGTAGTTACATACTACCTTGTAGATTCATATGAATATGATAAATAATCTACATCTTGAAACATCATGTCTATCTCACTTCTATATCACCATAAAAAAATTCAATAATGGCTTCATGAAAAATTATACAGCATTTTCAACAACAAAAAATCCATAGCAAAAGCAATAAAACATTTGCTTAGGGTAGATAATTTTGTAGTGCATAAGACATTTCACCAATCAATTAGGTGATGATTTTATTTGTTTTTGTTGCTTTTAACTAAATATTTGATACATTAATGGATTTGTCATGTTCAGAAAATGGGAATTTCTTTTCCCAAGGAGATACCAAGGCAGCCAATCTGGACTGGGTGCATATCAAACTCACCAACCTTTGGAGTATAGGATTTGTTATGTATATTTAATTACACTGTTTGTTTCTTAGGTTTTTTTAAAATCTTTTTGAATGTCCTTATATGCTCTGGATAATTGTATTTTCTACTTGTCCAAAATCAAGTTCATTTTCTACCTGACCGAATCATTTTTTTCTTTTTTAAATTCTCTAATACTAATGCATAGCCAATATTTTCTCTATGAGTATGGATTTAGTACTAGCATTATTATTAATTACTAAGATTTTATCTTGTAAACATTTGGAACCTTCCTGAATGAAAATTTCCATTAGGTAATAGTTCAAGTTTTTTAGACAATGCTGCTTATGTCCCGAGGTCTGTTAATGACTATAATCTTGTTATTGAAAAAATTATTTATTTCTGCTGAAGGATCTTAGCAGAATCAGTTGTATTATTGTTGTGTCCAGTATTTCATTTTGGCTGGTGTTTATTTAGTCAAATTATTAAATTCAAGTTATTCTTCTCTGAAAATACAAAGTGCTCAAAAAACATTCCTCGAAATAGAGACTAGGATTTACAGTGAAATATCAAAAAGGTATATATCTTTGGGTTGTATTATTATGCATCAATAAGACTATTGGCACATTACTATGACACAGGCCACCAAAAATAAGTCAACACTTCAGGTACTGCATTTATTTTAGAATACAAACAGAATATATAGAACTTTAATCCTTAGGACCTGTGTTTCAATTTCAAGGATTATATGACCAAAGGGATTCTCATTACATATGACAAAATGGATTTTTTTGTGGAAAAAAGCAAAATATATAGCAGTACCAATATCAGGTTTCCAACTAGTAATATGTGGGGTGTGTGAATATTGGAATTTCAAAAATATGCAGGGAAGCAATGATAAATCTGGGTAACAATGATAAATCTGGGTAACTATGTCAGCATCATAAAAAGTAATGTAAGCTGGGTGAGAGAACATCAATAGAAGTCAAAATTTTGGGGTTGCAGGAAGGCTTTGACAAAAATCTGGGTAAACAGGTCAGCATCATGACTGGATAACTGGGTCATATTCCCGCTGTTTCAGCAACATTTAATTATGGTATGATCTGGGGAAAGGGAGCTGTCATTCCCTAGTAATGGTTAACCAATCATATTCTGTAGTTGGGGAAATCGTGTGGGATTATGATATGTGTATATAGCTAAAATTGACCTAAAAGATAACCTCTCTTGAGAAACAATAAATACACTAATAAACAACAAATAAGGAAAACAATTGGATATATTTGACATAAACAAGCCAATAAGAATAAGAAAACCTACAATAAGAAAACCTACAAAACAACAAGCAAACACATAACACAAAACACAGGACTAACTGACAATGGCAGTCACTATACAAAGCGAAACCATGGGAAAAGGAGTGGAAAATGTTGAAACTCAGACTCTCAAATGCCCCAAATAAGAGAAAGGAAGAAAACCAACCAGTCTACAAAGGACAACTCAGAAAACAAAACAAAATTAGACAAACAAAACAATGAGCAACCATGCAAAATTAAACACCAAAAAAACAAGTAAAAAGGATAGGGAACAGAAAACAAAATAAATAAAAAAACTCTTTAGAAAAACTGGGTTTCACTCCTAACCCTTACCAGCCATGTGCTGGGACGGAGAGGGCTAGTGTCAACAGAAAAGCAGAAATAGGGCAGAAAAAGAAAAAGGGATACCAGAAATGAGATAAAGTTAGAAATAAGAATCAGAGATATACACGATAGGGAGTTAAGAAAAAGGATACCTAATAGATATTCTGAGTGGACAAATATAGTGAGAATGTAGATAAACATTAGTGTAGAATTTGGAGCGGTGAACAGAACTAGTGTGTATTTTGGTATAAACAGTAGATTACACTATGGCTTAGTGTTGTAATTAGTATATCACTGGTCCCCACCACACCCTGAAGTCAATAGAAAGACCCAACAGATCAGACGACCATACCTAACTGGTCAGAATTATTTGGAATTTATTTTTTTAATAAAGTTCTTTTTACATTTTTCACTTTGTTTTCAATGGAAATAAATTTGTTAAATTTTACAAAACTTGGTTCTCATGCTTTTCTATTACTTACTGTAAGACCAAAGAGTTGTAAAGAGTCCAACACTACCAATTAAAACAAAAAGGAAAAACTGGAACAGGAATACAAAAAGACATACATGTACAACATATTACACTACTCTCCAGAAAACCTGCACCCAGATAATCCACTTATAATGTGGGGTCAAGCATGGATCAATTTAAACACAGGAAAATCATGATTAAAATTGAAACCTTGATAAATTGTGTTATCACTGAATATGGTGGTTAGTACCCAGAAATTTGAATCAACAACATGAAATTTTTAACTTTTAATAAGAAGTCATATGTTTTGTTAAATTTTCTTTCTAAAACAAATCCTCAGTACACTGTAAATAACAATTTTTATTTTTTTTATCAATATCACTAATGTCTACTTCTGGCAACAATTTAATAACTATATACCAATTAACTAAGTTACGTCAATTATAATTTGTTTTTTAGTGCATATTTTAATTACATTTCAGTGTACATCAACATAAATGCAACATGCCTCATCTTCAAAAGTGAATAATGTCAGTCTACCATCACAAGCTATGTCAGCAATCGTTTCATTGAAAATCTAAACTGCTGTCTAGTTTCTGATCTTCACCATGCATATTTATTTTATTGTTAGCCTGAATTGAAAGAAGACCTACTCTATTTTATTTTAATGAAGACTTTTGTATCAAATAAAGTAAAGGGGATGGAATAAATAAAACATTTACTCTTAATTTGAGGTGTTTTAGGAGTTCCATAGCTTGTAGTGTAGTATTGGATGGACCCTGCTGTGCTGAGTTATCAAGGGAGAATATCCAGCATGTCAGGAATTCATTTATTTCATTTACTGAGTGATAATGGCTGTACAGTTGGGTCAACAGATGTTGAATATCATTTTGAAAAATTAACGAGTGAACATCTAAATATCAAACTGATCAATGAGGTCATGGACATTTCCAACCAATTTTCATCCAATATGAAAGTCTGTCAACCCAAATCAATAAGTAGCAGACAACAAATGGAGCAGTTTGGAGAGCCTGGCCATCAAACAAAGAAACAGCCTGCCTGCAAACACTCACTGTAAACAGTAGCACACTCATGTATGACAAAACTGCATAATCAGATCTGTAATGTCTGAAAAAGTTCTTTGTGCCATAGGTCTATTAAAGTTTTCAATTGCAACTTTAAAAAAAAAATTCTAGCATTAATCATTAGGTCTAAAGAATGACTAAAGATTATCCCAGGATGTATGTTTGATAAAAGTTACAAGGATGATCTATTATTTTTTTTGCAGAGACCCACATCTTTATGGGGACACATTAAAGTTACACAAAACAGCTACCATATGCCCTACTATGATAAGATGTCTGTATAATGTTAATTATTTTAATTTTAAGTATTGAGTCAAACAATGAGTCATAGTAACCTGATATGTCAGGGATGGCCCTGGGTTTTAAAAACTCGCCAAACTCAATATTTTGTAACCAATTTTCTTCAAAAAATGTTGCGTTTTTCTTGATACAGTACATTTTGTTTATCTCATCATCCTCAGGACCACGGTAATATTATCAACATAAGTGGATGCTATTGTGAGTGGTCTAGGGGGCTGAAACTAAATTTTAAATTTTGCATACCAGTTAAATTTTAAGAGATGACCTATTAGTGAATCGGATTTACACTGAGAATGGCCGGATAACTATTGTTCAAAGTTTAGGATCTTTAATTTGGGTTTTAAATTGACATTGGTAGCGATCATAATCATTAACTTTTTGTTGCAAACTGGAAATATTTACGGCACAATAAATATGTTTCAATCAGTATGAACAATGAAACAATACTTTAAGTTTGCTGTCGACTTTCTGTGATTAAAGGTCTTTGGCTTGCTTTGACAAAGGTTCATGTGTTATTGAAGACACCACTAAAGGCAGTCTTTGAAGGATCAAACAAATGCCTGTTTGTATTGCTGCAGCAGATTCATAAAATTGTAAAACATTTATGGAGACAACAATTGTTTTCATTTGCTTAGTATATATATATATATATATATATATATATATATATATATATATATATATATATATATATATATATATATATATATATATATATACATATACAGAACGATCAATACTTCAAATGTAATCAGTTTTCTTTGAAGTTTCAGCAAAGCTATTGTTTCTGGTACATATTTTTTTTTAAAAAAAACAAAAAAAATGCCATTGTCTGATAGATTGTAGTCATTCTCATTCCCTCCTTCATTGATGGTCAAAGTTATATTACAGTACTAAGGCCAGAGGTCAGCATTAGCAGATTATGATATAACAATGCTGTTAGGGTGGTTGGTCAATAAGAGGTTTGTTGTGTAACAATAGATTCTAGAGCAATTTATATCCAAGTTTGCTGGTGCCTAAAAGATTGCTAGCTGGTATATTTGTCACCAATAAGGAAAATAAATTGCAATTTGTGACATTGGTAAAGCCCTGGGTTCCCTGTTTGCAATATTTCATCATGCACTGAAAACAGGGACTTGACATGCAGGTATGGTAGAGTTCTCATCATAAGAGGCCATTTCTTAATCAAAGGCCACTTTGTACAACACTAAAATAATGTATTTTACAAAATACTTTGTCCTGTCAAAGGAGATCACCCATTCAAACATCAACTTTTCAGGTGGCAAGGGATAGCTTTGTAAATTTAGCCCTTTTCAAATTCCGTAAGGCTATGATATGACATTTTCAGCTATTGTTGCTTACTAATAAAATATTTTGGGATATATTGGTGAACTAGGTATTTTGGGTTTGTTTTCTTGTCTTCATGTCAGGCATATACATCTTCCATAGTTACTCTGCAGTATGTAGATAGTGATACTAATAGGTGGCTAGAAAGAAGAGCTAGCCTCCCATAGAAGTAGGGCAAGTAGAATACCTTAAAAAGGGCTTAGACAACAACTATTTTAAACAGCATCAACCAGTTTAGTAAATGCTGTTTTGCTGAAATATCATCAAGGAAATTGGCTTGTTTTTTTACACTGTCAGCATCACATGGTGTCAAAAATTACCCTCGGTTATGAAAATGCAGGTATAAATTTGTGGTTGGTATGCATAAACTTCTGCTATGAACTACCATTGATTTCTCTGGTCAGTCAAGTGGATACTATTCTTAAGCTTTGTTTTAATATAGCTATCCAAAAATATGGACCTTTTTGACCTCCCTTGTGTATTTTATTCTTTACTTGTTTTAATATAGCTATCTAAAAATATGGACCTTTTTGACCTCCCTTGTGTATTTTATTTTTTACAATTTGTTTATACTAGGCTGGTGAATGCAGCATTAAATTTATTCATAAAAACTGTCACTCGGAGAAGGAGTTATTCACAAATGGGATAGATACTACTGCAATCATCCTATAACATCTTTTGCAGTTATTTAAAACATTTAAAATAGGGACATAAAACATCCAATTTTTAGACTCAAATATAGTCCAGGTTTCAAAATTAGTGCTACAAGTCAAATACAAAATATTTTGGACCACTAAAACCCACTTGTGTTCTCATGTAGTTCAATCAAACAAGGAACTGAGGTGGTTATGTGGCTCAGTGTCTAGCAACCTGACTTATGACCCAAAGGGTGGGTTTAAATCAATCCTGGTTGGCTAACAAGATGCATCTTTGTGCAAGGCACTTTCCTTAAATTGCCTTGTTGCCAAATAAGCAACTTGCTTTTATCTTGCCACAAAACACCAAACCAAACCTAAGATCAGTCATTCATTCAATCAATCAACCAACCATCTCTCAAGACAAACTTTCCAGTCAAAACTATCAAATCAGACAATCCTGGACAAAACAAGTGAGACACATGTAAATCAAAGTCTAACATCTAGTTAGTCTCATGGCACAAATAATGCACATCTGACAAGGTCTGGACATCACCCAAGTCAAATGTAATCTTTATTACAGTACTCCCTCATTGTAATGTAGTATTTGCCTGGGGCAAGCACACTTAACATTGAACTAGACATTGGGGGAATCTGAGGCTGAGCTTGCCAAATAATATGCAAGTAAAACAACTTTTACAAATATGGTTAAAAAAAAATCAGTGTTTTAAGGAAATTGTATTGTATCTATTGTACAACTTAGGATTTTTGTGAGGCATTTGCACCTCTAAACAACATTCAAAACCACCATGGCTCAGTGTTTAGGGTGCCAGATTTACAATCAAAAGAGTGCATGTTCAATTCCTACAATTTGACCAGCTTTCTGTCATTTACCATGGTGTGTCCTTTGAGCAAGGCACTTTACTCCCACTGTCTTGGTGTTACAACTCTGTGTACTTCAAGTAATAGAAAATAGTGACAATCTTCAAGTTTTGTAAAATTCAACAAATAATTTATTTCCCAAGAATACAAAGTGAGCATTTTAAAAAACATTTGCAGTGTTGTATTGTGAATAAGATCCAAAAAAGACATAACATTTATATCACAAGTCCAAATGAATAATGTCCCAACTGAATGTCTGTGTTATTAGCTGCAATACTGAATGTGGTGATGTGCCTGTAGTCTTGCATGTTACCACATATAATGGTGACTATATGATAAGTCTTCTCATGAATCCCTATAATATAATCCAAAAATGTTTTTGTCTGAATCCACTATAATTCCAAATTATGGTCCAGTAAAAGAACAGTATTGAGTAATTTGTATTTCCAGTGAACAATAATCTCAACAAACAAATCCACTTAAATAAAAATCTAAACACAGCAAGACTGATTCTGCTTCAAGATAATAAGGCAAAAATGAGTAAATTCTCAATTAAACAACATTATATAAAAATCGAAGATACAAAATTAGAACCAGGATAAAGGACAAAAACTCATTTCTGGAACATTCTAAGTTGTCACTAAAATAAGGTCTATTACAAACACTATAACAAAGAAAATGGCAACCATTGGGTAGATTAGGAGAGGGTAATGGGAGAATAACAATGTCCATATTAGCTATATACTATGTCGTTTATAAAATCTATGTCCCTGGTCAGATACACAGTGAAATTGATTTTGGATTAAGGTCAACTATGAAGTACAATTATACATAACATATAATCATAGAGAGAAAATCAAACAAGCAACATATATTAAATATAAAAACACTTAGCACTAAATAAACTAATTGTGCTGCTGTGCCACAATGCACCAAATCCAACCCAACTAAACCAAACAATATGTCAAAACAGATATGTAAATTGAACATTTAAACATACATGTAAATTAGGAAAGAATGACATTTCAAAATATAAATGTTGGCATATTTGGATTTTAATCAGATGTAATGTTCTTAAAGATGACTGGGAAGATTGGTAGGGTCTGGGCTTAAAGGTCCCCAATTTGAACATGTAGAGGTTTGGGGGGATAGAAACATTCTAATTAACTGTATTCAAATATTACTGCAAGATTAATTTTAATCTCTCAATACTGAATAAATCCCCCCCACACAAAAAAATCCTGTATTCCACATGGTCACATATAATCACTCTTATTCAATGGGTCCCACATTAGACGAACTGTTAATTTTAGCAGCTACAAGAATGACACCTACAATCCTCAAATTACCCATCCAGACAACCAGATTACACCACATGTTGGAGGTTATAGTTAGATTTAATACCAAATATTGATTCTGTGCAACCAGTCCTTTTTTTGTCAGACAGTAAAAACAAGAGACCAGTCCACAAATATTTGTTGTACCTTGACTGATAAATTAAAAATTCAAAAATTTATCCAGCTCCTATTTCTCCAGTCAAGCAATGTGACAGTCTCCTGGAAAGCATTTGTTTCTCCCAATGAATGTTTTAGATAATGCCAAAAAAATGAACATGACTTGATTTTATCTGGTTCTTATTAAAACCTGGTTAGCAGCTCAAAACATTTTGAAAAAATGTTTTTTTTCTGAAGCAGTATGACTGTTGTTCAAAAAAGCATACAATTTTTAATGAGGAATAAAGTATTGTACCCAAAATTTCAAGAATTCTTCAAAATGTTATTCTGCACCATCTATGCCATGGTAATCAAAGATCCTTGCAAAATGACCAATACAAGAAATTTCCCTACAACTTTCTCCATACCCATTATGAGTACAACCCTCTAATGCAGTTGTCCCCAATCTTTTTATCACTGCGGCTCGGTCAACGTTTGATAATTTTACCACAGCCCTCTGAGAAAGGAGGGGGGGTGACATTGATTGTTTATATTTTAGATTGTTTTGATTTAATAATTTTAATTTAATTGTATTTAAACATGCCTCTAAAATAAAATACAGTTACACCAAAAAATGAATCTAAAGTGACTTAACATTTTAACTCACTAGAACGCTAAATCAATGAGAACCCTGAACTTGTTTCTTTGCAACAAGACAGTTCCATCTGGGGGTAATAGGAGACAATGTGTGCTGCTTATGTCCAGTTTATTTCGGAAATGGCAATAGGGATTTAAGTGTGGTGATGGCAATCTCAGGGTATTCCAATATGACTTTAATCCAGAACACAGGCAAAGTTTTAAGGCCACCATCACTATCAATCTCCAGCAATTGATCTTCTTCTTGCAGACATGCTAGATTCACATGGTTTGTTGACAAATGGGTCTCGGATCCTTTTACTTATCATTTCTTGGGTTTGTTGTGGTTGGGAAGTATCGCTTGAACTCAAAGCAAAGACAGACGGTCGTTTACCAACTGAGAGAATGAATGCTCAGGCTCAGTCTCGCCTAAAATCCCCGATAATGTCTGAAACATGTCCAAAATGCCTCTGTTCACCAGCCATCCCCACAACTCCAGTTTGACTTTAAATGCAGCTACTTTGTCTGCCAACTGGAAAAAGGTTGTCATTTTCCCCTGAAGAAAAAGATTGAGTTCATTGAACTGGCTGAATATGTCAAACAGGTAAGCTACTTTTGTGACTTTTACCTTGTCACTGAAATGCACTGCCAGAGTTGACTTCTTTTCTAAGAGAACTGTATACTCTGGTTATCGATTTTCCTCTGAATAACCATCTTATTTCTGTGTATAAGAGAAGACATCTGTGCTTCATTAGAGAGCTGGTCGCCGAAAACTATGCAGAGCGGGGTTGGTGTGTGGGAATCACATGTCCTGATAAAGCCTTATTTCAACACAGAAATCATGGTATTGTCCGTTGAATTTTTTTATTTGATGCTGAAGGCTTTTCTTCTGTCTCTTCACTAGGCTGTTTCTTTTTCCCCAAGGAAACTTTCTAATGACGTCTGTTTCATACTCATTTTTGCTAATTTGTGGGTTAAATTTGAGAAAACAAAATATACACGTACACCAAACACTCTTAAAAAAGTACCGGTGAACAGAAAGAAGAGTGATACACACCTTCTCCCTGCCAAAGCCGCTCATCTCCAGATGTGACCTAAAACTGCCCCAATATCACAATATTTTGCACATGCACAGTATTGGTTCGGCTTTAGGTGACATCTCTAAGCTCCTGGTTAACCTCTTGTCCGAAATACACCACAGTAAATATAATGGAAATAATGTTCCTTGGTCGGCCAGTACCATTTGATTAGTGAGCAGCCCAGTCCGTGGCCCTGTGGTTGAGGATCACTGCTCTAATGAATGTACCCATCAACAATGTACACAAAATACTGTCAGAGAAGCTGAGCCAAATGAAAAAAATCTTTATGATCCATGGAGTATGAGAAGTAGGTCATTGTGATCCACTCTTTGGTGAGCAGTTGTTATGGGTTCAGCACAATTTTTTTCATTACATTTTATAGATTATACACGGAATACAACATAAAAGCTGGAGGAAGAATGTAGATAAACCCCAGTAATAACTATTAACCCACATGAAGCTACTGGCAAGCTTTTTCTCATACCCACATTGGCCAAGCCTGAAACTTGAAACCAAGCAGATATAGGTGAGATGGCAAAGATTGGTAAAAGACAAGTACCTGAAAGAACTATACTTTTGTGAGCAGTAGCATTCAAGATAAATACAACCATTAGATTTTATGCAGACAAAATGAGCAAATGCAAAAACTTCATGAAGTGTTCCACACAAAAAAACTTTGACCTACTTTTGCCTTGTTGATCTACCAAGATGAATACACCTTATCGAATTTCATTACTGTACACATAAAAATGGGAGAGATTGAGCTAAATGCAAAAATTGAATATAGATACCTATGCCAGTGATAACAATGCCACCCTAAGTGTAATCCCTATCCTGACTTTGCTGTATGAAAAAGCCAAAAACTACATCCTAATAGGAAATCAATGTATTGATCTTAGTAGATGCATTGAGGTCATGTCCATATGACCCTACTACTGACCTGACCAGCTTCATCTGAAGTCATGTCTTCATGACCCCAGTGATATTTTTTGTTCCCATCACAGTATTTCCTTTCGGTAATAACATGTTGTAGATTCATAGCTCTAAACAATCCAAGCATACATGCCAGTGTAAAGTACAGTATACATTAAAACTCTGAACTCCTGACCCCAAATTCCACCTAAAATTACAGACCCCAGAATCGACTCCCTTCTGTATTTCACATTAAGCCATCCCTTGACTCTTTGAAAAGAAAAAGTTTAATCCCAAGCTTTTTGTGACAAGATACTATTACATGACCTTCCTTGGAGACAAACTACAAACCCAAATATATGTATAGTATTATACTTTTGTGTCACCTACTCATTCATACTGTTGTATGGAAATTAATCAATATTTAAATACACAAGATAATTATCTATTTCTCAATATACTTCATCTCCATGATATTTTTTTCAAAACTGCTAACAAAGGCAAATTTTGGGCCTAACAAAATGAATATAATTCACAAACTCACCAGTACCAAAAACTTCCCAAAATATTCAGACTGTTTAGCAGGAAGAGCAGAGCTACTACAGCCTCTCAACAATACAACTGCAGTGAACTGATCAATCTAGCCCAGTTATGAATGACTGTTTTCACTCAGTTGATTTCATACAAAGTACAGACAAGCTCCTCCAGCTAACAAGCAGCCAGTAGCTGCCCTGAGTCACCCTGTTGAATGATTTTAGCTGGGATTGGTTCTAAGGAGAGACACTAGTGAGATGCTGCTTAACATACAAATGTACCAACTCAATATTATAGCAAATGGCTCCATGCTGAAATAAGTGGATGCCAGAATGGCAGACAGATGACAGTTTATATAGGAATACATACAAGATTGGTTTTTCAAAGCAGACTATACTCACTTATAAACTGGGTCTGACCACAAACAACAGAATGTAGGAATTATTATATAGTATACTTTGCTTTGCTGCATGCTTTGTATGAAGGGCTTATCAGTTGTGGGGGAAGGGGTAAAAAGAAAGAGGGTAAGGGGTTCAATATTATTCCACGTGTGCAAAATTGCACCAGTGAGAATGAGTCTCTTTATAATCTTGTATGTAAGACAACAAAGTTCATTAATCAAACAGAACATTTTGTCACCCTCTCTAAATAAAGCAATTATTATTATTATTATTATTATTATTATTATTATTATTATTATTATTATTATTATTGTTGTTGTTGTTGTTGTTGTTGTTGTTGTTGTTGTTGATGTTTAACACACATCACCCTATCACAATATGGTGCTTATTAAAAGTCAAGTTTTAAAAATGCAAAAATGAACTTCAAAACAATGTTAGGAATTGGAAAAGAAAGGAAATAGACATATTAAGATCAGAAAAATGAAAAGTACCAATTTTTAATAAATAACAAAAAAAATATATAAACAGGATTATATCAAGCATGAGTCTATCAGATGCATTAATCAAACTTAAGAATTAGTAAAATAAACACTGGCAAATAATTTGTAAATCTTACCTATAATTTTGTCATTTGTAAATAATTACATCTACAAATCTGACCTTACTTCCTATAAAAGAATGACAGTCACATTTAGTTCTCTCTGAGAAATAGTACATTTGTTTTCAATTTATGGATTTTAATACCAATCTGGTGAAAGTCATTAATGATAAATTGAATCACAAAGACAAAAGGAAATTACAGCTTTATATATGCATGTTTTTAACATGTAAAATCAGTGAGTTACAAGGAAAGTAACACACTAAGGTCCCATATCCTAAAGTCATCAATTAAAATGTTATCATTAGGCTGCACCTGCGGCAGGCTACAGTAGTCAGCCTCCAAACCAGCAATGACCACATCAGCTACAGTACAAATCACATGGATCATGTATGTGCATTTAATGATTTTAAATTAAATATAAATTGTTCTTTAAAAATTAAACTCCACTTAACAAAAGTCTATTCAATCCTGATTATTGGATGCTATGCACCCAAACTGTCACCATGAAACTTTGAGACGACAATGATCTATCACTATTGGCTTTCAAAATTGTGGCCCTATATTAAACTTGGATCAAAATAAGATCTCATCTAGTGGAATTGTCACAATGGAGGGTAATATGACTTTGTTCATCGATATCAACTTTCATTGTGACATCACAGTGCCTGATATTCAATCCAGATTATACAGGATCACACCTTTTAGGTTAATTTCATCCAAAAATGTCTGCATACTTAAACATTGATTTTGCTTTTAAGCACCTCTCAGAGCATCTAAATAGTGACCTTCCAAAGGAATATGGATGTATACAAATCTAAATGAAGTGAATACATAAAGGTAGTTAGAATCAAATTCTACAAAATGACACCCAGTAATGAAATAGTTGGTGCTAATTGCCTAGATGACCCATGTGACTTGTACTTGTTGGTAGCTGCTGGTCATTACAGTAACACAAAATTATTTGCTTCTGATGTGCTGATCATGAAATTTTATCTTCATTCATTAAAGTTCTTATCATAATTTCTTAAAACATAATGATGGGGGTCTATAAATATTGCTCTCATATAAAACTGCCACCTACATAAAACTTGCAATTCCTGCTATAAAAATGGTCCAGAGTGGGAATTTACCCAAGTGACAATCCAAAGAAATCAATGTTCAACTCTGAATACCATAAAAACCACCATTTTCAAAACTTCAACTGCAGTGATAGGTTTTCAATTACAAGAAAAATGATAAGCACACTACAGATGATGAGTAACTGCAACCAGCAGCAGCAGCCATATCATGCATTTACCAAGTTCAACCCAATTTGATGAGTCAGCAACACAAACTGTCTGCACAATTAGATAGACCATCAAGATAAATGTTTTCATCCTCCAAAGAAAGAAACCATATCTGTTTTTAATGACAGCATGAAAACTTAAATTACAAGTGTACTACAGCATCAGTAGTATGAATGCATGTATCTTCATTTCAACTTTAACTAAACTCTGGCAAATTTTTCATTTAAATAATTTATTCATTCTGGTTTTGAATAAGCTTCACAAATTCTGTTTAATGCAATAATTTTAATGTAAAGAACTACACATCAAATGTGTTTAAATGCTAGCACACTCCTACCTACTTAAAAAAATCTAAGCTCATGTCCAGGATCTATACTGAAACTCAAGGGTAGGGGAGCCCACTGGCAATATCATGGATAGGGTTTGCTCATTATGTTAATTTTCAATTAAATTTTCTTACAAATTTGTGTTAGTCCCATATTAGCCAGAAATAATTTGTGTGTATGATTTGGATTTTAACATAGCTTTAAAAATTTGTTAGTCATATTGCCACAATGTCTGCAGTGTGACAGTTAAAAGCTATGTCTAGCACTGGTACATAATGCCAAAGACATGTAGCAATGTATTAATGTATTTACCAATGCATAGTCAAAAGATATGGTCATATCTTGCTAATAACCACAGACCATAAAAGTAACAGCATTTTGCAGTTCTCACTCTGCCACTTGGATTCCAATATTTTTTCTTCACCAACTTCAAAATTTTACCATTTTTGCATGCCAGTTTTGAAAACTTGTGTCAACTGACACCAGGGCCAACCAGTCCTTCCACTAACCTCTTAATGCTAAGTGCCTAGCAAAGCAGCTGTTAGTACATAAGTCTTTGGTCTTACTCAGGGTTCAAACCCATGACTTCCCACATCCATGGCCAATGCTCTAACCACTATGCCAACATAGCGGTCAATAATAATAATAATAATAATAATAATAATAATAATAATAATAATAATAATAATAATAATAATAATAATAATAATAATAATAATAATAATGATAATAATAATAATAATAATAATAATAATAATAATAATAATAATAATAATAATAATAATAATAATATGGCTTTTTTTTAAAGAAGATGATACAACTGAACTAAGCCTCAGTTATTATAATATTGACATCAAAAGCTCATATACATAGTTACACACAGACACATGCACACACACACACACATATCCCTGTATATTTAATAAGCCATATTTATATATGGTCGTAATAAACATAAAAGTTAAATGTACATACTCCTAGGTACATTATGTATATACATGTATATACTGTTGTACAAAGATAGTGAGAAAACAAAGTAGAAGGTTATTGAACAGGTTTCACTTTTCATCCAATGAACTAGATTATAATTAAATACATTTATATTTGTACTTTCTCTAAATTCCTTTGGGATTCTACTCCAAATTAGTGATCCTGAATAACAAAGACTTTTCTTAGGGAGTTCTTTATTTAGTTCTGAGATGGAAAAGCTGTGCCATTTTAATGCAAAGGAATGCAAGGAACATGCATAGAGCTCTACGTAGGGGCCAGGTTGGGGTTGGGGTTGCAACCCAAAACAATTTTCGGTATCAGTCTGTTGTGTCAGCAGTTTAGTGTTTGTGGCCTTGCGCCCCCAAACATCTTAAAATGGATCTGTGGAAAAGTGGTTGGCTGAAACTGAGAGTGTTCTCTTGTTTTCTGGCATCTAACAGTTCATTGTGACATGATGAAGCCATATTGATGAAACTTTATGTATGGGTCTAGCCTTTCTCCAAAATATGTTTACTTAAGGTAATGTTTTAATACCCTCTGTTGTATTTGGGATGTTTATAGCATTATCTAAGACGAGACTGCAAGCTCTTTTTGCAAGAGGAATAATTTGTAAATATTCTTTTCAGAAGTGCTTTCCTAGCAATCATTAGTTGTAGAATAGCTGTATATAGTAATTTTAATGTATTAACCAATGCATAGTCAAAAGATATGGTCATATCTTGCTAATAACCACAGACCGTAAAAATAACAGCATTTTGCAGTTCTCACTCTGCCAATTGGATTCCAATATTTTTTCTTCACCAACTTAATAATTTTACCATTTTTGCATGCCAGTATTGAAAACTTGTGTCAACTCATGGATAAATGTGGATGGTCATTTTCAATGCAGGGCCACAAGTAATTTAAAAAGGCAATCATTTCAATTCTATCATTTAGAGCACAGGAAAATAAAAATATCAAATCCTCATTCTGTACAGGACTATTCTAGGATGCATCACTGCTGTATTCAGGACAATTTCAAATCAACATGCACTGTTTTCAAACTGCCTTTATTACTTAAGTCCCTTCTAAAGTCAGAAATTTCCTCCATTTTATAAATGTAAAAGGGGAATTACCTCCCCCACACACACAAACTTTCAGGTTAAGAACAGAATGTAATAATCCTACAAATATAATAAACCAAAGGCCCCAAACCTCTTGTTTTTGTTTATGTTTTATTCCTTCTTTACAAAATAAAGCACCACTCTCCTCATCCCTACCATTAATTAATCTCCTGCCACTTTTGATTTGCAACCAGCATATATGGGATTGGCAGCATACTATCTAGCCCATGTTACCTACTGTTATGCAAAATCAGGTTCCCCATGCACAGATAAGCACAAGAGCACAGGGTTGAAGTGTTGCCAAAAGATGTATTGGTGTCACTTCATGGATATTGATTAACTTACCTTTTTTTCAATAACCACTGTAGATGTTATCATGCAGAAAATATATTCAGACCAAAGTGATCTTGTTCTTTTTACTTGCTAAAGATTTTTGGCATTGATTTGTCTTGACATTTGAACATTAATCAATTTAAAATTTAAACTTTTAATGTACACTACATGGCAGCCTTGTGCTGACATATTGTGTAATCACATACCTACCTTCCTAACTGCAAGCCTACCTCCTATGATGGGCATCCAAGACATCAATGAATAAAATATGAACAGTCTTTTCTATCAAAGTCAAGTAGATGGTAAAGCTATATCTTTGTATGAAACAAATGTTGTTGTAAAATCATTGTTCTTACAATCTCCTGGAAAAATTAGTATCAACGTACCTCTCTAGAAGCCATATTTTACTGGAGGAAAGTCACTTGCTTTGAGTAATCTTGGAGTCACAGCCAGGCACTGTTCATGCATCAATAATTACCCTTGGGGCACCTAACAAACAAAAGCTAGTCCAATCAGAACCTTGCTATTAAAATTTTAATATTATATGTTCAGAATTCCAATTTTATATGTTGTATAAAAAAATGCTTGTCCTTAAAGTTCCATTTTCTATGTCAAGGTTTCAGATTGTGTCCCTAGAATTACACGGCGGTGGTTGAAATTTTCATGTCATATGTAGAGAATTCCTAATTTTATGCATTGGTTCAAAAAGTTAAAAATGCCATTTTTTTATGTCCAATGTCAAAGTTTTAGATTGTATCTTCTGGATTACATGGTGGTTGTTGAAATTTTAATGTCATATGTTGAGAGTTTCAATTTAACATGTTGAATCATAATGACTGCTGAAAGTTACACTTTGTATGTCGAGTTTTTAGATTATCTGTTAAATTACAGAGGTAACTAACATTTTATTTTGCTTGTCAGAATTTTTATTTTTATATAATGAATTGATGCATTGATGTTAAAAGTAACATTACACAATGTACACTTTAACACTTCAAAATAATATGAGTACTATGATATATCAATCATGTTTTCAATTATGAGACTCCATTACATTTCATGCATTTAGTTTCTAAGTTAACATTCACAGGTCAAGAACTACTGTGAATTACTTTGCTAGAGATTGTTCTTGTAAAAAAAAAAAACTACATTATTTTTAAACAAGGAGGCTGGTTCTCATTGCTGTGAAATTCAACAGATAAAATCTAAATTCTCACCACATGAAATTGAACTTTCATCACAAACAGTTACATACATGTGTAATTCATTGTATACATTGTAAAACATTGACATAGGAAATAGATCTTTAAATCACCATTTTATAATTCAACATAAAAAAATCTAAAATCTTGATCTAAAAAAATAGAACTTTAAGGACATGCAATTTAATCCAACACATGATATTGGATTTCTTAACATACAACATCAAAATTTCAATTGCAACTTTCTCATTGGACCAGCTTTTGTCCCCTTTGGCAACTAATAATTACCTGGATTAACAATGAAAAGTGGGACCAGACCACACTCACCCAATTCCTTTATTCATTCACATGGATGATATATAGTTTAAATGTAGAGGGTAACATATCACAATATTCAATATAAATTCATTAAAATGAAATGATAACCACCAAATAAATATATTTATTCCCAATTTCAACGGTTCTGGGTCAGCAATAATATTTTTAGTAGGCTAGATGTATATATATATATATATATATATATATATATATATATATATATATATATATATATATATATATATATATATATATATATATATATATATATATATTTAGCATGAATGAAATAATGTAAAATGTCGGTCATATTGACTATCTTTGGTTTTAATGGCCTAATGGTACATTCTGTTTTCAAGCATCATTACTGGAACACAAACACCACCAAAGCTTTTAAATACAAATCTTGGAAGAAGGTCACAGAGACCTCTTTTGGCAAGAAGATTAACTAGCTATCCAAAATTGTCATCATATTGGTTATATAGTATGCCAAAAACTCCTATGGTCTTGAGCTCAAAAAGGAAAGCAATGCCAGGGAAGTATAAAATATTGACCATGACAACCTTCTATTTTTGTGAATGTGTTGTAGTAATACAGGCACATTTAATCATTTTATGATTATAACACTGCCTAAAAAAAGAACAACATAAACTTAAAATTTAATATAACTCAATAAGACTAAAAAAAATAAGTGTTTCCTGGTTGTAAATATGGGTAGGCATGTGCATGTGTGTGTGTCTTAATCATAATGATTAGTGTGTGTGTGTGTGTGTGAATATATATATATATATATATATATATATATATATATATATATATATATATATATATATATATATATATATATATATATATATATAAAGAATTATAAATATATACCAGACAGAACAGACAGTGCTATCCCTGGATTCTGTATTAGAATCTTGATAATAGTGGGCAGAAATAATAGTTTAACTCAAACAATACTATCATACAGGTTAGAGAAATTAAATTCTTACTCTACCCAGGTTGTGAGTAAATGGCACCCATCACCTTGCCTGCACCAGCCCATATACCTTCACAACTAATAGGAATCTGAAAAATGGTGGATATATGTATGTATATATATATGAGAATTACTAGGGAGAGTGCCTGCCATTCATTTTTTGGTGATGCATGATTAGTGGTGACTGTATATGGGCTGGTTTGTGCAGGCAAGGTGATGCCATTTACTCACAGTTCAAAACTTAGAGTATGAATTTAATTTTTCTAACCTGGATTAAACTCTATATATTAGCATACACATTGTTTCTGCAAATGGAAAACACTCCAGCCCAGTTGATCTATGCCATTGTGTTCAACAGGGGTCTGTTCTTGGACATGTTCTCTTCATTCTATTCACTTAGCCACTCTGGAGTGTCATAGATCAATATCTAGTGTCTCACCAATTGTATGCTGATGACACTCAAATATACAAATCTAGCAATCCAGCTGAAGTTGAAGCTAAATTCCAAGGTTAGAGAGGTGCATTTCTGATGTGAAATCATGGGTAACATGTAACAAGCTGCAGATGAATGATAAAACTGAAGCCATCCTGATTACAACACAGACTTTCTCATTCCCATTCTTTACCTCAGACAATAAATATCAGCAATAACATTAAATTCAAGCAGTCAGTACAAAACCACCCGTCACTCTTGACAGTACTCTCTCATTGCATAAACATGTCATGAACATATGCCTGGCTGAATATCTTGAGCTGAGAGCATCAGCTCCATTCACAAGTATCTGTCAGTTGATGCCACAAAAACACTTGTGTGTCCCTTAGTACTTTCAAGACTGGACTATTGTAGCTCAATACTGACTGGTTCATCTCAATATCTACTTCAAAAACTCCCAAAAGTTCAAAACACTGCTGCTCTGATGATCCTTATAGTATCATAATCAGGGCAGCCTCTCCACTGCTCTGTACCCTACAGTGGCTATCCATAGGATCCAGAATTAAACACAAAATTTGTTCTCTGAGCAATGTTTCAATGAGGGGCTCCAGTGGATGGTACCTATCTGACATAATCCTGGTGTGTACACAACGGCAAGATGCTTACACTCCTCTTCTGACACTGCATTCTCAATATTCCCACTATGAAGTTGAAATCATATGGACAACATTCTTTTGCATACCAGGACCCAGCAACTTGGAACGATTTGCCCACTGCCCTTTAAGTGATCTCATTCAAGAGTGCTCTTAAATCTCATCTATTTCAACTGCAAGAACAGCCATAAAGACCTAATGTTTCCTTATAACATATCCTTACCATACAAATGTACAGCATGTTTTCCTCTTTCTTATTTTTGTGGTGTGTTTTTATTTTTGTAATAATTAGATGTTGTTTTTATTAAGTGTTGTCAAATGTTGTCAAATGTTGTAAGGCCCATAGAGCTTCTAAAGATTAGCTATATAAAGTCCTTGTCATTATTATTATATATAATGTACTAAGTTTCAAGTGCTGTGTTAAACCAGCTCAATTAAATGCACATAAAAACTTTGGAAAAAACTTTTTAAATTTGTTTAAAACTTGATGCAAGTAAAGTGTTGTCAGAAAGAAAAACAGAAAACAGCTGGTTGACCAACTATAAATATAAGCGGTTTTTTTTGCCTAAAGCATAATATATGGCTCAGCATCAACCAAATACTGATATGAAAGAGCAGTGCAAATAAAGATACTTCATGACTTTATCTAGAATTGTATAGAGCTAACAGATAACCCTATGTGGTCTGGAGCTCAATGCAACAACTTAAAATTTTAAATAAAGGTTACAGTGACCTTTTTACCTTAATAATCACAGCATGTACAGTAAAAACATCAAATGTACCAAAGTCAGTGAAAAGCTAAATACACTCACAAGTTATAGTGACCAGTAATCATCAACAAGAATCTCCCACCATGTTTGATGATTCCAGTTATAGCTGTATTATACTGTACAACATAAAACGCCAATGTAGTCATAAGCAACAATGGACATTTTATTCTGCTGGTCAGTAAAATGTTATATTTTGGTCACAATTACCATCTTTTGTTATAAGGGTGAAGAATTAACATGGATAAATACAATCACCAAGTTTGAGGACACTGACATTAGAGGCCAACCGAAATACGGTTTAGGTTTCTGTTTCAGCATCGAAAGTTGGTAAATGGCCACTTTCAGCATAGTTTCTGTTTTGGCCAAAACCAAAACATTAGCTTTCAGTTCTGGCCGAAACTGATATTGACATTTTATCATCAGCCGAAGAGCTATTTTAATTGTCAGAATGCAACACTAGTGCTGCATCTATTACTCTGCTTGTCAACTGGTCAGTCGATGCTAGGCAATTCTAAGCACTAAGATACAAATAAACACAAGCGCACAACAACAGCTGAAGCTTGGTAGCAAGGTTACAATCGCAACCATTGTCTGCTAATAACCGGTCAACAGTCGTCAGCGTGCATCTCCGTCCTTGGATAAACTCTTTTTATCGGGAAGAAAACAACTTTCGCAATGCCTCTGTTCCTGTCCCGCCTTGACTTATGTGTTGCATGTCAGTTTACTCGAATGTTGAACAGAGAGATTTCGAAGTCTGACAATATTGAAGTTAATAATAAACAGATTAGTTAATCACCAGTAAGAATGTCGAAAAATGCAGCGTGGGAATAATTCACAAAGATCAAATCTGATGCAAGCAAGGCGCAGTGCAAAGAATACAATAAATGTATCACTTGGCAGCAATAAACCAAAACTTAAGGTTCAGGCTTAAAAGGTCATCTGGCTAGCTGTCATAAGGAGCTCCATGGTACATATTTTAAGTTAGTAGTAGTTGTTGTGCTTAACGACATTTTTCAGCACACGGTAGGCTATTCATGGCGGCCAGTATTAATGGTGGAGGAAGAAACCGGGAAATCACCGGAAAGAACCACCGACCCACGAGAAGCTACTGGCAAGCTTTCTCACATATCCACATTCACCGAATCCTAGACTCGAACCCACGAAGACAGAGGTGAGATGGCAGTGATCCGTAACGGACATCGCTTTAGACTACTCGCCACTCGGGGCCCCTCCATATTTTAAGAGGTCCAAGAACGATGGACCAGAGCTTGCCTAAACAAATTACTACCAAATTTTGTGCAGATGACCTTGACATCAATGGTCAAGAGTAGAATGATCTGGCCTGATGACTACATTGCAGTTCAACAAATAGACAAGTGCATCATGGACTTGATCACTGTTAACATGTTACCCTATTCAATTATTAAAGGTGAAGCATTCAAAAGACTGAACATTGGTGATCCACTCAGCGCTTATCACAATAAGGAAAAAAGTAAAAAATACTACCAAACAACACTGATGTCAGCCACATATGACAAAGTCATCAAACACATGAAAAAGCAGGAGGCCACCTGGATATCATTTACTAGAGATGGAGGAAGCAATCCAACAAAAACATGTTCCTTACTAAGTTTCATGGGTCATTTCACTCTTAATGCTGTGCCATGTAAAGTTACTTTGAGTTGATGGTCTTTTATGAAATTCATGTAGGAAATTATATTTCATGGAAACTTGGTGAAGCCATAACGAAATGAGAGATCACAGAGAGATTCACATTGGAGTGTGCAACAATGCCACTAAGATGAAAATGGCAATAAGAGTTACAGATATTGGCTGCATGTCCCACACATTGCAGTTGGTTCTGCATGATCCCTTGTTCATGTAGACATTAGTAAAAGCTCTTGTCAAGAAGGCTGCAAGATTGTTACTCACTTTAAGCCAAGTGAACAGGTGTGCCATCATCTGTGGAACACCAGCAAACAGTTAAATCCCCAGAACATTCTCCATACAAGACTTGAGACAAGATGGAATAGTACATATCTTATGCTGGAACAGCTGTTTGAATAGTGCAAAGCAATTAATCTGTACAGTGTGCAGCATGGGGAATGGACAGTCTTTCAATCACAGTGGAAACTGGCTGGAAGAGTTGTTAAAATTCTTAAAACATTGTACACTACAATGCAGTAGATTTCTGATGATGCATGCATTTCTGTTGTGATGCACCTTTTCTCAAATTTGAAGAACATGCTCAACACTACATCGACAGACCATGGCCTCAAGTGCATAAACCATTCATTCTCTGATATCAGTTCCTTTACACCTTTCCTTGCTGCATGATGCTTGACCCACACTTCAAGGATACATATTTCAATGTGCACACACACACACACACACACACATACACACACACACAAACATATATATATATATATATATATATATATATATATATATATATATATATATATATATATATATATATATATATATATATATATATATTCTGGGGGCAAAAGGCAATTTGTGATGTATTGAATTTTGAAAACTCTTAGAAGCTTTGGTTAAATGAATTGTATCAAAGTCAACTTAATTAAACTAGAAAGGGCTAGAGATAGTTAGATGATTATTTTCATTTCATCTCTGAACATCAAAAGGGAATTCCTTCTAGCCAAGGTAACATGGTGAGTCAAATGCTATGGTACAAGAGAATGACATAAGACCCTTTTCCAAAATTGGCAGGGTAAAGGTTGAAGCTGGCTATAGATGATTGTTCAAAGTAATGTTAATTACGGCATGATTAGTTGTTTAGTTGTCTTGTCAATCAAAAAATTCTACAACAGGTTTAGGAAACAGTCTATTCCAATTGGTTAATATGGATTTATGGGCATAACTCTGTAAGAAATTAAAGGTTTTACTTTAGGAAAATTCAGCAGTCTTAAATCTTTCTTGGGAAAAGTTAGACTGGACTCCGGGATAGTGTAAGATAGTGTAAGACATTATCTCGGGATAGTGTAAGATAGTGTAAGACATTATCTCGTGATTTGGCAGTAAAGCTGGAGTTTTGTCTCAGCAAGAAGGCAAACTCTACATTTTGAATTCGTAAAAGTACGTTTTCATTATAGAGTAAGGGGCCAGATAGTTGTCTCAGTTTCTCAGTTAGGAGACGGACTATACGTGAGGTTCTGAGGTCGTGGAAGCAAATAAAGAAACGGCAAAAGGAAACACCTTTCCTGGATTCACATGAGAAATCCCTGAACAATCACAGGACCAGAACAAATTCTACGGAGAAATCTAAGTCTCTAAATCTAAATCCAGAGACGATTGTTAAGTCAGAGTTCGAGGGACAAGAGTCCAAGACCAAACAGCTAGACAAAGATCGACGGAGCAGGGACGGAAGTCTTGATGTCCGAATAAAATAGGTGATGAAGTCTCTCAGCGTTGTACTCAAAGGTCACATCTCATTGGCAATGAAGATAGTATATTAATGTTGAAAGTAATTTTGCATTTAAAGAAATATGTATTGGCTTTTTTTTGAGTGCATGTTAATACCATTTTCCTTCTTTTGTAACCAAGTCATTGATTTCTTTTCATTTTAAATTCTGATGATAAACTGATTAAATTTTATATTTGTTCATTGAAAGGGGGCTCGTCATATTTATTTCTACAATATACTTGTTCAGTGATCTGCATTCTTCTTTCTATCTATCCACACCGTGGTGGAGGTCATTCCCTAGCAACGAACCATAGTGAAAAAGGTTGGTGTGTTTTGAACACCGCCAATTTGTCACATAGTTCATGAGCTACTTTCTAAAATTCCAGTGATAAAATGTGAAATGCAGGTGACAGTGACCTTATGTGATAAGGGTGTGGTATTGAAAGAATTACATATAATCATATAGCTTAATTAATCATCAGTGCTCAAGAAAAAAACTAATGCAAAGTTATGGATGCATAAAATACATGTCACAATGACCTGCATTTGTCATCAAAGAGCCCCTCCTCAGCAAGTTCCATGATCCCATTTATAAGACTATACATGTGAATATAGTGTGCAAAAAGCCCAAGCTAAACATGAAAAACTAACAATGTGCAACCATTATAGAGGGCCCAAGTTTTAAGGTGCTCATGTTTACAGATTGCTCACATCTCACTTACACCCTCACAAGTCTCAGGCTCAGCCAACATGGGTATTTGAGAAAAGCTTGCCAGTAGCTTCCTATGATTCAGTGGTTTCCGGTTTTCCCTGGTTCTTCCTTTACCAGATAGAATGGTCACCATATATAGCCTGTCATACTTATGCACATATATAAACAAATTTAACCCCTTCCCCTGGGATATGTGCAATGAATTCTATTCTCAACTGGTGCCTGGGATATAAGAAGAAAGAACTGAAGGTGTTCATATGAACATGCTTTATTAGTGATGATGCCAAAGCCAGGGATAACACAAAATAGACTACCCCTCTGTATATTATCGCAAATAATATATCAGAAGGGCAGGGAATAGCTTATGTTCATGTATGTACTGATACTAACAAAATATTAAATCTAAATTGTAAATAACATGTAGAAAAAATCAATTACATCCCAACTGAACAGTGTTGCAGCTAACTTCAACCTGTCGCCCAAGTAAGCACAGCTAGGCTTTTTAGCTGAACATACCCCTACTGTGCCCTTGTGCCACTCAAAAACCAATGAAAACCACATTTGCATTTCAAGGTATAACTGGTGAAACCTGAGAGCTATGTAGTTTTAAGTTCCTGTTATAAACCTGTACCATCACAAATAAATTTCCTAAATAAAAAGCTAATGAAAATAACATCTTTCTAGAAAATGATCAAATGTCCAATACTATGAGAGAAGGCCTTATTTCATTAATTTTTAAGGGTAAAGGTGAAAGAAAAGATTTGAAGAATTGGAGGCCCATCTCCCTCCTTAATATAGACTGCAAAAAAAAAAGTAAAAAATTGTATGGACACTATAATAAATAATAATCAGACTTGCGGGTCAAAAGGAAGGGACATTCAAAAAATATTTTAAATATAACTATAATAGACTATATAACAGAAAATGGGAAAATATGTGCCATGTGCTTATTAATCAAGAAAAAGCTTTTGACAGAACGGAACTATATACAAAAGGTTTTATACAAATTTGGTTTTGGAGAAAATTTCCAAAAATAAACTAAAAATCCTGTAAAATAACATTACTGAGAGAGTACACGTTAATGGGGCTCCAACGGATAAATTTGATATACAAAGATCAGTGAGGCAAGGTTGCTCGCTATCGATGCTATTATACGTAATAGCAATAGAAATTCTAAGCATTAAGATAAGAAATAATATACTTATTTGCCAAATTTAAAAGATGAAATAAAAATGCTTCAGCATGCTGACAATTGCACTAACTTTATCAAGAACCCAAACTCTTTTAACATTTAATAAAAGAGTATGAAAATTTTGGTAAAGCTTCGGGTTCCCCAATTAATCATGACAAAACATAAATATTTAAAATAGGTAACTGGAGGGGTAATCACCCTGTGTTAATTGCCCTCCAAATATATAAAAATAAGGTTAAAGCATTAGATGGCTAAGGCATACTTATACTCAAACATTAATTATACCCTGAAATCTATTGATAAAGAAAATACCAAATTAGGAAAAATTGATAACAAAATAATCAAATATATATGGGGGTTTAAAACACATTATATTCAGAAGGATACACTTTACAAAGCGAAGAATAGGGGTGGGTTAAACTTACCAAATCTGATTTTAACAAAGTATACTAATATTTTAAACCATTTTAAGGATATTAAATTTAAACCTAATTTGCCCTGGGAGGCATTATATATATATATATATATATATATATATATATATATATATATATATATATATATATATATATATATATATATATATATATATATATATATATATATATATATATATTGGTTTAAATTACTAATGAAGAATAGACAAGATATATATAGGAATAATTTGTTCAGTAGGTTAATAGAGGTGCCAAAAAAAATTAGATATATATAAAAATGTAATGCTAAAATACAGGGAAGAGGGAGATTTATGGAAAGTTACTACAAAAGATACATTTTAAAAACTTAGAGATATTTTTACTAAAAATATTAGATTCAAAATAGACCTAGCAGTCTTGGGGGCTAATTAGAATGTAATTTGGAAAAAGTGGGAAACTATTAAGTATAATTTGCATGGTACGTAGTTGACTTGTTGACTGGTAAAGTTGCTTTTAGAAGACATATGATCAAATTCCAAAATGTCAAATTTGTAAATTACACAAAGAGAGATGTTATAACTGAGTGTGAGAAAACAAAAATAGAAAGATATGCAGTAATTGATTTAATTTTCAAAATGGAACCATATAAGAATATACTTTTAAATTTAGATGGGAATGTTAAAAAAGCTGATTACATGAAACTAATTGATGATATAACTTTTGTTATCAAAAAAGGACAAGTAATAGGAAATAACACTTGTCATACTAACAATGTCTAACAAAATTTGTCTATATATTATAGATACAAATCTACACATGGAAGAAGTAAGGGACAAGGACATCGTAGGGTAATATCACATGGCATTATGCAAAGTGGACAGGCCAGTAGAAGAGCCTCCAAAAATCCCATGTGTAGTTATGTGTATACCTGATTTATGAAACCTCTAATTATTTATAATGGGAATTGCTGCAAAAATACAGGTTATTACATAGGTTAATAAAAGAAATCTAAACACCTCGTTATTTAAGCAAAATTAAAAAGAAAAAAAATTTATAAAGGGAGAAGACCCAGCACATTGACTAAAATAGTATGCTTTTTTATAAACATTTAGATTGCACCTTCTTAGTCTCAAATGCTTCAGAATTCAAAATTTTAGAAACCAGCTAAATAATAATTTAATCAATTAAAACAAAATATATGCATTCAGTAAGTATGAATGATTGAATGGAAGGAGAATGTGATTTTCTTAATAACGAATGAAAGAGTTAATATGCATATATACTATTTTAACTAGAACTGGGAAAATAATTTGACTTAGTGACTGTCCTAACAATTACACTTTATAGCAACATACAAAAACCACAATACATATAGCACACATAGGACATAGGAGACCATAGCCATGGTCACAAGAATACAAACAAGGTAAATGATCCCGCTAAGTGAAACCTTGTTGGAAGAGAGAACATCTACATACACTAGGAGAAAATACCCCATCAATAATTTATTTTAAATAAAATGTTTGATCAAAATTCTTTTTTAATAAGCACATAGCAACTCATCGGAGAGGGGGAAGGCAAACAAATACACATAAAACACTTAACTAGTTATTTTTTTTCGGTTAAGAAGGGAGGGCATCTGTTTGGTGCCCCCCAAAAAAGATGAAAATGGTCTTTGCTTGATGAGAGTTTCAAATTTTATATGAAGCATTTTGACAATTAAAATGCATTTTTACATGGCTCTGTCAAAGATATGGATCTAACATACAAACCTGGACTAAACTGCAGTCTCTGACAAATCCTGAAAAGTTCTGTAATAATATTAGTTCAGCAACTCATAGCCAAATATATGCAATTTCACACAAATATAAAAATTCAACAACTGTCCTATCCCTTAGCATAATTATATCCATTTTCATGTCGAAACCACTTAAAATGCACTCATTATCTTCACTGTTCTTTCCTTGCATTTAACACCTTACCTGGATAAAACTGGTATTGTTAATTAGCATGAATGTGCAATTTTGTTTCATTACAATAATTTTTTCTTTTCTGTATTTCTTAAAATAAGAAAAAGAAGCCTAAAACTATATCCACTGAGAAAATGGTCAAACGGCATGTAATATCCTCCCTGTTGTAAAGCAACAACCATTGTTACAATAGCAGATGAGACCTAACATCTTTTACAAGCTCAGGTGCCAAATAAAATGTCAAAATCACTGGTCTGGCAGCATTTCTGGCTGAAATTGTTCAACAACAATGGAAAATTAATTGGCAACTAAATCATTTGTTAGAAATATAATGTGGAGGTAAACATTCTTGTGTAGAACAACAAAACTAGTCCACTTATGTTTACCAACATCATCTAATCCAATTAAGCCACCACTGCCACAAGAAATGAGAAGTTTTCATGTAGACCCTCTCACATGTATGGATAAAATTTCAAATGTCATTCAAATAAAGAACAGGGGCAAAAAAGTGTGCTTTGGATTTGTAATGTAGCTTTTATAAATTTTCAGTCATATTGCAGTGTTTTCAATAGAGGCATTAAATTTAAAAATTTTTGATGTAGGAAATTTCAATTTGTGCATCTTTTTGATGTGCATAGATTTGGGCTAGAACATCAATCTTAATTACTACTGATTCACTTCCAGCTTAGTTTCTTGCTGACCATAACAATATTATTGTAGGAGGCCCCGATTGACATCAGCTCAACAATAGTTTAGACCTTGATGGCCAATAATATCACACCAATAGAAGATGTACCTGAGCTGGATGGAGCATCAGTTCACTTAAGCAAGACTTAGATTCAACTGAGTAGGTTGGATTGTTTTGAGATTAGACATGAAGTTTAGATAGAGGAAGAGTAAACAATTATGACCATGAATGGAATGCCTTTTGATCAAACATCACCACTGGTCTGTTTGGACATCATATTGTAATCAACTGGTCAGAACTGGAGCATATCATTATGTTGGTTCACAAAGCCAGTTTTCAACAGAAGTGGACCAACTTTAATTGTTTTATTGGCCAAGTTGCTTCATCAAGTGGGATGTTTGAAAGTTCAGAATCATCTATGACTTCACTGGATTCATTTCTGTTAAAATGTCAGCATTTTTATTGCACTTTAAATTATAATCAGTTATACAAAACAGGCTTCTCGCTATGGCAGATTTCAGTGTAGGGTTGTATTTTAATCACAATTAATTTGCTTAAATCAGCAAAACATTTAAAACCTTGAATATTTTCAATAATGGATCATTCAGAAAAAAAATTGAATAACACTCAGTGCATTCATCTGAACTTTAAAATCAAAATGGTATTTAAAAAAAGTATATTTTCTTTTCAGTCATGGAAACAACCTGACACCAATGAATTTTCTGCCATTTTGAATCACTAACATAAAAGCAACAATTGCAATATTCTGATGTATAAAGAAGGAGTGTAGTATGTGAAAGGAATGATACTTTTGATTATTGAATCAATGATGAATTTATTGGTACCATAATTTCTCTTAAATTTGTCAGCTATGAGAAGAAGGAGTCCTCTTGAAATTTGTTATGAATGAGTGGAAAAGTGAACTGACAATTCTGATCCTTATTATCTGAATAATATATATTCTTCACTGTTGTATGGTATATTTTTGCATATAAAATGATTTGAGCAGTTGATAACAGACATGTTGAAAAGTTGAAAATATAATAAAGTATAAAATAATCCTCTGACTTTCATTTACAAAATATACACACAGTAACACAGAAAAAGTGACACTTTTACAAAAATGACTATATTTCTTACAAAATAATTAACTGGTATTTCTCGTTATTCAGAAAGAGACAATAAATCTTAAACATCATTTGTTTCCACCAATAACAAAGGATTCTAGTCATGTGCTCATGACTGTCCAAAAGAATGACTCTCAATATTTTAGTTTTGACCCCTGAGAGATTTTCATTCCGACTCCTTTGATTTTGGGATCAAGGGTCAACTGACTCTTAATTTTAGATATCTATATTGCTATGATGTCTGCATTGTGACAGTTTATAGTCTGTCATCATGTCCCATCCAGTCACATTTTGCTGACACCAGGCCCACGACCACCAGACATAGCATTAACTTCTTAATGCTGAGCACAAAGCATGGCAGCTGCTAGTACCATTTTTATAAGTCTTTGGTGTGAATCAGTCGGTTCGCATCTGAGGCAGACTCTAACCACTAGGCTACCAGAGCAATTACAGGGGCAGAAAATCAAACTCTGGAGAAAACTGGACAAGTTGAAGTTAATGCCAGACAAATATGAAAGCATAGTCATCTACCAAAATTTGTTTTAAAACAAATGATCCTGTTATGAATTATGATTGAATGTTGTCTCTCAAAGTACTTACAGCAGAGTATTTAAATTATTGTAGTTTAGACAGTGACTGACGGTGTTTGGTTACTGCTGTCAGTACATCCAACTAATGCACATCTGGTACTCTATCTGATTAAGTAATCACAATCCATACCACCAGCCACTTGGGAAGAACAATGAAAGAAACAATACTCACAAATGTTTGTATTTTGTCAATACACAAGCTGAAGTCAGTTTCTTTCAGCTTCAAAGTGACACAATCAATACCTTTGACCTAGCAAATGAATCAGCTATCAGTTGGTCACTTTGAGTAATTGGCACTCACTGTAGACCATGTGATACTTCTGTTGGCTAGCATTAGCAAAAGGAATAAGGCACCACAACTTTGAATGCTACATTGGCTTGTGGGGTAGTAGCTAAACCAGAACTCCACATGGAAAGTTGACATGTCCTTGAGAGTGTTGACACAAGGTACTGGATGTGACCTGTTCTGACATTGGACCTGCTCTGTAATACTATATGAGTCTTTAATATAGTATTACAGAGAGGGTCCAATGTCAGATGGTCCATTTGTGGGGCAGTAGCTAAACAGAACTCCACATGGAAAGTTAACAGGTCCTTGACAGTGTTGACAAAAGATTAAGTGTTTGATTGTCAGATTAACAATACCATATAATGTAATGATGTAAAATCCAGATACACATAAAATATTTAGAAGTTTCTTATCTGCAGAAAATAATGCATCTTAACCTCAAGAATGATAGAGTTTCTCTCACAAGTTTAAGGGTTTCTCCTGTTTCTTCTATCACTAACTGAAACTCCAGTGGATGCAAAATTATTATTGAAAAATTATTTTTTTCTGGCTTTTGTTTCCCCTACCTAAAGGTTTCAACATAGTATTATGTACTATGGTAATACTACAGGTGATGTTATGGTGAACTGGTTTAAGCAGGGCAAGACAATGTAATTGCTAATTTCACCTTTTGATCCTGTCTGCAGGGTCAACTGGATTAATTGCTTGAAGCTTGTCTAGGATGAAGCTCTGCTTGGGGAACAGAACTAATTCCAAAAGGATTAAAGATCTTAATTGATTATGGATTTGCTGCTAAAGAGCTCAGTAACATAAAATAATAAACACTGCTTTAAATCTCTGCACAATATGTTCTGCTTCAGTACTTAAAGCTGTCAAGATGGAATAGAATCTATACTATGTATGGTCAAAAATAGTCTGGACAGGTCTCCAAATAGAAAAACACCAAAATCTAAGCAACTGAAGTATCAGACAAAATTCAATGATGGATGGACACTGGTCAGATGTAGCAACCAAACTGAAAGAGATAAGACTATGCATTATGTTCTTCCTGTAAAGCTGATTTTAAATACATTAGAGTGGCAAGAATAAAATCATGGGTCATGCAAAAACCCCATCTCACAAGCATAATAACAATAGCAACAAATATGCCATCAATGCATCCATATTCACTGAATGTGCATCAAATTTAGATAACCTTACATATACCAAGACTATAATTGCCAACTTTATAATCATTTCTGGTAGCACATATTTTTCAGATATAGTCAATTGTTATTGTTATTGTTATAGGGTTTAGTGCCATTTTTAGAACAAGACAGGCTATGCATGGTGGCCAATATAAATGGTGGAGGAAGAACCCTGGAAAACCCCAGAAAAATCACTGATCTAAGAGAAGCTACAGGCAGGCTTACTCATGGACCTATGTTAGCAGCCCAAAACCACAAATTACAAATTGTGCAACAGTTTTTCAGAATGTACCTCAAGCACTTGATGCAGTCCATGTGTGTATCACACAAGGCTCTTTTGTGGCCCACTGCCCCGCAAGCTTTGTCTCTGAATTCTTTTTTTATTAGTGGTGTGGTTTCTTGTTGTTACAAAACTCAAGTAGCACACAAACAAAATATGGAAATTATCATTGAAGTATTTCCTTATTTATTGAAGAAATAGATATTCCAGTTCTGATGATTTGTATATTAAGGTAACATGGAAATATAGTGTTGTACAAAGTTGTACTACTTTATTGAGTTTAAATAAAAATGGGCCTGTTATTGTTCCTAAAATATAAGACTTACCTGTACCATTCCTTTAGTATTTTAAGTAAAAGTGTTTACCAACACAGGTACAACACAAGGTAGCTTCCAAATTCCCGCAAAGAATGAAGTTTTAAGGGGAAAACATATAGCTCCTACAGGTTTAGAAATTAAAGGACAGTAGTAACACTGAGAATTATTAAACACTGTAGTGAGAGAGAGGTTGCTAACTACAGTATATTACTTGTCCAAAGTCCTAATTTCACAAGGACAAGAGCTTCATATGTCTATACAGCATGGGTCTGTTGTAGACTATATTAAAAGTGCCACATCCTAATGCAGACACTGAAAAGATATACATGTATTCCATTATAAGAAAATTTCAGGATAACTCCAGAAGAAACCAGGATCCATAATAAATTAACAGCTCCTAGGTGATAAAATCAAGAATGATGTGATTATGATTTTTATGGTGTTAAAATCAACAATGATATGATGTGATTATGATTTTTAATGTAGCTTTTAACAATTTTTCAGACATTTCCCTATGATGTCTGCAGTGTGGCAGTTTATAGTGATGTCTAGCACTGGGGCATCATGTTGCAGACATGTACCATGATGCCCCACCCAGTTACATTATCCTGACACCAGGTTGACCATTCCAACACAAACCTCTTAATGCTGATCCATAAAGCAAGGAAGCTGTTTGTCACATTCTGCTAGCCTAAGCTATACAGCCAGTTTCAACAGGCAGGTTTCTAGTTCAACATGCCTGTCAAGATGTCTTGTAGGTCATCAGGAAACTCAGTTTTAACTGGGCATGGTCTACCACTATCCTTAGACAGACGGAACATTGACAGCTTGGTCTATGTTCACCACACCCAATTGAATTCAGTTAGGGGGTGGGCCTAAATCCTAGATTCAAAAATATTAACTGTCCCAGAATAAGTTAGTATGGACCAGACAGCCCTATGAGAAAATCACTGTTACATTACTCCGGGATCATGCTGCCCATTAAATTTGGCAGAGGATCATGCTGCCCATTAAATTTGGCAGAATCGAAGAACATAGAAAAGCTTCAAGGTTAGTGGATATTTGCTCAATTTTTGCTGAACAATACATCATAATCGTAAGCACTGATATTATGTTTTACTCAATTACTGGAACTGTAATATGTAGAATTTCTTTGTAGTGTTTCATTTATATGCTTGTTTGAGACTTGAATTTGAGTTACTTAGGGTTATGGAGATTGCTTTATTATAAGTTGTTATACATTACTTGTAGTAACCAGCACTTTTAGTATGTTAATTAGAGTTGCACATATTTGTATTGGAATCAGAAATGATTAATGTATGCAAGATTAGAAAATATGTTTGAATATGCCAGAGGGTAGATGTTTGCATTTGTATATTCTGTTTATTAATTATCATTGCATGTATATGAATAATTGATATCTGCTTTTATGATGTGTTATTATGTTGTGTTATTATATTGTGTTTTACCAGACAAGAATGTATGTGTATCTTGGTGTTAATGGATGTGTGACCATGAAATTTGATAGCCTTATCTGATGATAAACTATATAGGTAGTGTGAGGTGGGCACCTAGAAAAAAATAGTATACCATTTGTGTTCTACAGGAATCAACAGGGGAACAACTTCCAGTTGGGGGTAGGAGTCCAGAGTTCTAATGAGATAGAGAGAGAAGGACTGGAACGCGACTGTCAACAAGTCTGAGTCCAGAAACAGACGAAGAGGTAGAGAAATAGTTGGGAAGTGTTAAGTCGAGTAAGGGGAAGCAACCCTGAGGGAATTAGACAGAAGAATCAGAGTAAAGGGAAGCAACCCAGAGGAAATTAGACTGAAAAATCAGATGAGTAGCAACCAGGGACAGGGCAAAACTCTCACACTAACCTTCATATGATGAGATAGGCTAAAAGGGGTCAATCGAAAGGGCACATGGTGAAGTTCAAGAGCTTGAATATTTGATTATCATTTAAATTGTTATTTAATTTAATTTCACTCTATTACTGTCAACATTGCTGACTGGGGGCTCAGAGCTATACACCAACATTCACTAACTTCCGAACCATAATCAAGCCTGGGTGGGTACCATATCTAATAATTATTGGGAACACCCAACCCCAACTCTTACATACCATACAAGGTATCACGAATACCGCCGTACTGTTAGTACCATTTTATAAGTCTCTGGTATGACTCAACTGGGGATTGAACCCACGACCTCCCACATCCGAGGTGGATGCTCTAACCACTAAGCCACTGGAACAGTTAAAATCAATAATGATGTAAACTGCCATCATTATAATCCAGGAAATGTTTGAATGCTGGTGTTATATAAGGAGAATATATATGGCAAAATGTTACTGTGAAAGGACTGGTTTGATTTGAAGATATGCACAGTTTAATACTGTAAATATATGTAAATTTATTCAATAACTGTAATTTTTATAATATACAAACTAAACATCATTTTAATGAAAATCCTCTATCTTTTGAGACCAAACTATAAGCCGAGGAAAAAATATACATTTTTTATTCTATTCATGAAGAGATTTAAAATAAAGTTAAATGAAACTGATTTCTTCTTTGCTCTCTTATCATACTACAATTTCTACAGATTCTTCCAATTGCAATTCCTAGTGCAATATACCATCCTGAATTTCAGTATCAAAACTGGGCACTACCAAATCCTAGTTCTTGGGGTTGAGTTAGGTGCTAAAAGTCCTGTCCAAGTGCAAACTGCACAGACCCAAATCAGCATGCCCTGTTAGATCTGGGTCTGTGCAATTTGTTAGGAGTAATTAGTAAAACAAACAACAAAGACCCCAATTTGCAGGCACATTATGCCATGGTAATCAGGATCTTCATTGTTTGCAATTTGACTTATAAGCAAACAACATACAGGATAAAAAAGCTTTTTCTGAAACACCCTGTTTACCAGAAAAAAATTGAATTCAAACTGTGAGATAGAATAGGGTTAGGGGATGGGAAAGTTATATCATTAATGCCATGTTTTGGCCCTACTCAAAAGACAATTTGGCTCTACTTAACAATAGTCTGAACAATTTCTTTTTCTTAAAACAACAAGTAGATACTATTTTAGATATATTTTCAGAAAAGGTGTTGGAAAAATAAATTAAATCTCAACGAAACTGATATTCTTTCAAAGAGAATGATCATGCTTTGCAGCATATATATATATATATATATATATATATATATATATATATATATATATATATATATATATATATATATATATATATATATATATATATATGAGAAAAAACACAACCAGACACATCTTGCTTGTTTTAATCAAGATATTTCTATAACTTTAAACCTTAACTGCTCTGGTGGCCTAGTGGTTAGAGCATCTGCCTCAGATGCAAGGGGTCACAGGTTCAAACCCCCAACCATGTCATAGCAAAGACTAAAAAATAGCAATAACTGCTACCTGGCTTGGCCTCAGCATTAAGAGGCTAGTGTTAGGGCTGGTTGGCCTGGTGTCAGGATAATATAACTGGGTGGGACACAATGCTGAAAACAGTACATGTACATATACTTTCATAGTGAAAACATAGTACATGTACATACACTTTCATAGAGAAAACAGTAGTAAAGGTATACATACTACTAAACATCACATACATGCCAAGTCTCCCTTAATTTTTTTTTAGGTATTTTCAACCCCTTCATTTTGATCTACTGTTTGATCTACCGAATTGCCAACAAGATCCAACAAGATCTCCCAGAAAGAAAAAAAACTGCCAACCATAGATATTTCCAGCTAAAACAACATTCCATACAGGGTTTGTTGCACTACCATGTAATCTGTCAATCAAAGTTATTAGTCAGGTTTCCAGACCTCTCTCCACTTTGTTATTCTTCATAAGGAAAATTAATAGAGTGGAGAGAAGTCAGGGAACCAGACTATCAAGTTATTACAATCCAATGCTCTCTGCCTTTTCCATCAGCCATGTCTGTGGCATGATGCCCCAGTGCTATATATCACTATAAACAGTCACACTGCATACATCATAGCAATATGACAAAAATTGTTAAAGCTACTTGAATAATCTAATTCTCACACACAAACACACACACACACATACACACACACACACAAACACATAAAACTTAACAGATAATATTCTACATAATATGCATAAATTTTTCTAAGGGTAGTGTACACGAGATATTAAAACAAATATATTTAATTTTAGAAAGAGAGTAATGTTCAGAATTTTGTCAATGTTGCGGCAATATGGCGCTCTTACCAGTTAATTGTTTTTTGTTTTTTTTCAAATTGTCTTACTGTGTGGGGCATAAATTAAAAGCTTGTTATTACAAGTCAATATTGTCAATCATATTTTCTCCAACATTCCATACAAATAAGAAAGGAATTAATTTTGTGTTGAATTATGCTCCCCCCCCACTGCAAGGTACAAAAAATGATAAACATACTCTTATTTGATCATATTACTCTTATGGATCACTGCCTTCTCACCTCTGTCTGATTGAGTCTAGGATTCGGCTAATGTAGATATGTGAGAAAGCTTGTGGTGGTTCTTTCCAATGATTTCCAGGTTTCTTCCTCCACTATTAATACTGGCCGCCATGAATAGCCTATCATATGCTGCAAAATGGCATTAAGCCCAACAACAACAACAATTTGAAAATAAAATGAAAGAATCTAAACTTGCATTGTTATTATTTCATCATGCAAAATTTATTAAAGAAAAACATATACCCATGAACTCTGTGTATGTAGTGGATGCGGATTTGCGAATGCATCTCTACTGTAGTGTGTATCGCTTATGTCAAGTAACAAATCTAATGTAAACAGAAAAATGTTGGAGGGTGGCCAGTGACCTTTAAATATTCTTCAAAACTGGCCGATAAAATGTGTTTAGAACATAGCTTTGGGGCATTGTCTAATAGGGTGGCAAGATAAAAATTAATCCTTCCAACTCAGGTTTATATTTTAATACATTTGTACTGCTCACCATCATCAAAATCCCTTTTGCACTTTCTGTAATTATGAAAGGCAATTTAAAAACATGTGAAAGAAAATGACATTAAACAGTAATAGCCAGCCTTCATGGATTCTTGGACTTCCATACAATGGATGGAATTATTACAATTGATGACCTAGTGAAACAATTCTCACAAAGGCCTTCCTTCAAACCTGTTTCTGGATTAGAAAAAGACCACTTTACAAAGAAACTAAGAAAATATCAAGAAAACTGGTAGAATCATTTTCTCAGAAAATATAGTTTTCCATTGCCTTATTTGAATATAACTGACACAATGAAATAAAATATACATTATTGTAATCTTCATTTCTACCCAGTTCAACTTATGCCATCTACGAATGCAGACCTAGTTTCTGTTAAATCTGGTCAATGAATGTTCTTTCACTGTAAAAACCATGTAGTCACTGTCATTTCTTATACCACTATGTCAGTCTATTCTGCACAATGATACAACATTCCTGTAAACATTGGATCACATCTTGGTTTTGGTTGAAAATCCAATTTGTATCAAGAACAATCATCCTTTAATTATGGAAAGTGTTTTTTATAATGTGTACAAAAATATCCCACATTTCTACCCTAAATGAATATGAAAATGTGATTTATAAATGTCAACATGAAGACCCACTCCATGTCTTTTTTGAACTTTTAACCCGGAAAATCCTTTTTACTATATATCTTTTAGAATCACACAACTAAATACAAAATATAAAAGATGGGAATATATACCTTAAATGAAACTGCATTTTAATCCAAGTTCACAAATTTGTAACCTGGAGTCCCACATATACAAAATTGTCTCTTTTCAAAATGTCAACTTGCCACTAGAACCAGATTCTCAAGAAATTCTCTGTTGTATTGTCTGTTTCTAAATTGTTGTGTATTTTTTTTTCCCATAAATGAGATGTTGTAAACTTATTACATCCTATTCATTGTTGTTTCTTTTTAATAAAATGTTGAATTTTACTCAATTTTTTTCAAGATCTGTTTAGAGTGCTTAATATCTCTTGACATTGATTGGCAATGTTACACTGAATTTTGTAAAACTAGCTATAAACCTGACCTAATTATTCAACTGAAATGTGGAAAGAAATGGTCGGAAAGAAATGGTCCAAAGTAATGTACTTCTTTTCCATAGCCTGATGTAAAAATATTACATCTTTTCAAAGCTATGCGCAAAATAGGCAGACATGTCGCCAGCCGTGTTATCCAGTGTGTCTAAAGTATGTTCCAGTAGATTCATGTAAGAGATATGTTTCTTGAATGAAAAGAAATGTTGCTTATAGTTCCATTAGGCATAATATATTTTTTATTTGTTTCATTAAAGAATAATATTTTAACCTAACCATATTTTGGCATTTCCAGCTTTCATCACTTTACAGGTCTATTTCTTTGGTGAGAATTTGAATTTATTAGAGAAAAGTCATCAGGGTAAGTAAAATCTGACAAAAACATTCTAACTTTACTTTGTAGAAAGGCGCCTTTATTGGTTGCCCTTGTGAGTGATATTCCTGAAAATTTTACTTTTGTTACACTGTTAATCTAAATTAATCAAAACACGCTTCACTGCATCATTAGGCAGCAAGACCCATCACCCAACCAGAAGAAAAATATCTGGATGATGAGGATTATGTGTAGGACTACTATGGATAGCCTGGGATGCTGTATTATCGCGGTACATAATGTTATTATCAGTACACAATAAAACCGATCTGCTATTGCTGCATTGTTACAAATTGTAAAGTTTCTCTGATTTTCCCTCTATCGATATTGGTCAATCCAATAGCATTAATGTAAATAAAACCACATATGCCAGCTTACCCAGATTACCGTGCCATAGGGGAACAACTCTATATTATCATGGTATTTACCTAAATTATGTATGGTAGCATGCACATATTATAATAAACCAAATTTCAACTTGGTGATAAGATGTAAAGTCCACGCTTACACTGGCTGAAAATTTTCATGAAAATAAAGGATTTAATGACTAAATTGAATACACTAATGTCAGTTAAGCTGAAATCCATGATAATTACAGTAGTAAAATAATATGTATCACTTTGAATTAAGTGCAATGTGGGCAGAAAAATCTATATATATTTGAATAAATCAATTATTATTTTTATTATTGAAATGTTACTAATTTCAAAACTAGTTTAACTATTATAGATTTCCTATTTATGTTAGATAAGTATGCTTGCTCATTTGCAGCATTGTGTCAATTTGGGTCCATAATTGCTACCATGAAATCAAATTGCAACTTTAACCTTGTTATGACATGTATGTCACAATAAGGATACGACCTATAATTATCAAACATCAGACGATACATCAGATGATACACTGAATAAATTTCGTAATCAAATCAAATGCAGGTATAGCAAGTTTGACTAGAGTTTTGTTTATGGTGATCAACGTAATTGCATGCACTTAACAAAAAAAAAAGAGATGTTCATTCTTTCTCACGGTAAACTTTATAAAATGTTGACGTTTTAGATTAAATTGCGTTCTTACTGGCTACAACTTTACATGCGTAAACAATCACTAGACTACGCGTGTCCAAAATTAATCGCAATAATATAGAGCCAGCGATATTATAGCGTTGGACTACACATGACGGACTATAATGACAATGAGTGAAGTAAGGCATTTGCATGAACGAGAGTCATGCCTTTATCATAGTTTTAATTTATTTAAGTAAACAACTGAGCTGACACGCAAAGACATTCTTAAAAGAGCAGTACATGTTGTCAATACTGGTATCTCTTTCTTTTACTGCCAGAAACTAACGCCTTTATAACAAGGACGCCTTTTTGAGTAAACCGCTTTGGTTACCTTTCAAATTCCTATCCAATTAAAATTCTGCTTGCTGCTTACCTACTGTACTTTGTCTTTTGTTGTTGCCAATTCCTTTGTTTTAGAGTTGTGGTTGTTCCACGGGCGGGAGAATTTGACACTTGCTATTCTTAAAGCAACCGCCCCTTTCCTTGCACTGGTGCAGACTGGTTTGCAAGCTAACGCACAAACCTAAGCGTTTAACCGAACTATCGTTTACTTTAGAAAGCCTTTATCCGGAACAGCAATCGACAAACCATTCATTAATAAAACCTTTTAATTCTGTACTGATAGATTAATTTGACATTTTTGTATCGTGTAAACAGTGTGGTGGATAAGTTCTATTATTTTGCTTGAGGCCCATTTTTCTCTCACAATTCATATTTGTAACAATTTTGTTATGCCAGTTAATCAAGCATGTACGTGTTCTACACTAAAAGTAGATATTTACATTATTGTGAAAATTTTATCAATGTCATTTTCTGCACACATTTGTCGGAGCTTTATAGTAAACGCTTTGTGACAAACATGAGCATTTACATTGATTACTAGTTAGAATGTTGTGTGACGTTGCTGATTATATGAACAACACTATAATTATAATTCAATTTAATATCCTACAATTGCTCCTTTTGTCTTTTTCTTCTTAATCTCTGACTGAACCTATCTCGCGTCGCTGGATTATGATCTCTACAAAATTAAGATGCTCCTGGATAAATAGAATGGTACCCTGTAAAGCATGACGGGAGGCCCAGAAACAAGGCTTCTGTACAGACTGTTTAATTAAGACACTTTAATAATAGTCATTTAAGGCTAGACATCTTGAATGACCTCTGCGCAAGAGCGATAATTTCAATAATATCATTTTAAGCCAATATAATCTCATAGTGCAAAAAAAAAAACTATGATTACTGAAATTAACAAGCTGAAGGTCATGTATGTATGTATGTATGTATGTATGTATGTATGTATGTATGTATGTATGTATGTATGTATGTATGTATGTATGTATGTATGTATGTATGTATGTATGTATGTATGTATGTATGTATGTATGTATGTATGTATGTATTTACATGTGTGTGTGCGTGTGTGATCCCTTTGATGCAAATATGACGATATCATGTTGATAAAATTAATCGGCATGCGAAGAATGTAGCAATCATCTGGAAAACAAATTTGTCAAATTGTGAAAATAAGGATGGACTTATCTCTTTCTGTTAGATAGCACAGGTCTGACAGAAGAATTAATATTGAGACTGAATACTAGTATAATGTCTTATGCAAGATGCATTTTCTGTGCTCAAGTTCAAAACAGAACATCTGTTACACAGGCTGCTGGCCGATTCGTACCCTCTTAAGAGCTGCTGGAGTACCAACCGATGAAGTTATGTTTTATTGTTTAGGGATACGGTGATGAAAACGGTAGCAGCGCTGTCTGCAACAAGAATTTGAAACGTCATCAGACCGTTTTATACTATGACTGAGCAAAGCAATAAAAACCGATGATGATTTTGACAGTCTATGAACTGTTTACAATAATCCCTCAATTAGATAGACAATAAAACCAAAGACAATAACGTCGATGAGAACAATGTAAAACTCAAAATGCACGTGATTTGGTAGCTGAAGATCATGAAACAAAGAAAGAGTGATTTATAATCATGCTAATTGGTGCATAAGTTAATTAAATTTACTTTGGGAACTAAACTATTCATTTTTTAACTGAACCTATTACACTCCCAGTGATATCACACAATTATAAAACCTCTTTTGTGATTACTCGAACATTTTTTTTTGCAATAGGATATGTTTCATACCTCATTGGGCCTTTTCCTCAACTCACACCGTGATACCGTTTTAACTCCACCACTTCATCCATTCAGTGTTCCTCATCCTGTAACACATTTTAAATAATTTGCCGTAGACAGACCAAGATTGACTGCTACCATGCTTATAGTTGCTATAATCATAGCAATTCATCCACTTTCTCTTCAGATACTTGTTTCAAGCCTTCTCCTACCTAAAACTGTCTCAATGTGCAATTAATGATGCCTATGACATTTCTATCAAAATCTGTTTAATGGCCAACTGCTTTTGCTCTTTAAAAGGTAGAATTGTCCAAATGTTCTTTAATTTATGTTTCGTCCTGTTTTCTTTTGATGATATCCTTCTTTGTGTCCCTTATGTGTTATAGGTTCCAACATCGGATTTCTGACTACCTATTCAGTATCGACATAACCTCCCGATTTGTTCTCTTCTTCTGGGGTAATTAATCTTTGAAAAGTTCCTTCTTGGTCCGTTGTTTTATAAATAGAACCAAGCATATTAACACCTTCGTCTAGTTTTTTTTTTTTTTTACCAAATTACCTACTGATATCACTATTTCCCTTTATATTTCATTGTTTAGTTTGTACCAGTCAACATTGTCTCCAACAATTTAAATGAACTCGCATTGTTTGCCTATTAACGATATCTAAGAATTAATTAGGTCGCATTTCTTCTGTGTCTCTAAGTCGATTAAATACATCCTGAAATTCATAACTTTTAAAATGTGAAGAACCATATTTATATTCAGTATTAATAAATAATTGTAACGTTTGATGTACATTTAAAACCTTGTTCAACTATTTCAATTGCAGAATTTGAATGACCTTTTTTGTGTTGAATTAACAACGACTCATATCCAGCTCTTTGAATAATCTATACCTTTATTAGTTAAGTCCTTCCGTGCGATATAATTGAAGCATATTCTGAATGAATTTGTCACTCACACTGCACTACTGTAAATACTAAGTGTTTGCCATAGTTTAGAGTTTTATATTCATGATTAGATAAACTATTATCAGTCATAGCCTCTTCAATTATTGTAATCGTAGTTTGTTTACCATTGTCACCTCCTGTACGTGGCACTAAATGGAATTTTAAAAAAATCCTGGAATATTAGTATCTAAATTTGAAGTTTGATATCAATTTAAACACCTCAAGTTTTATAGTCAACAGTTGGCAGAGCCCGATTAAGACCAGTGGAGGCTCTTAGGCAGGCGAAATCTCAGCGCCCTTTTCCGCCCTTGGCAAATTATCTCCAAATACGTCAAGATCAAATCAATTAAATATTATTTGGATCTGTTGTCGCGGGGCACCTACCTAAAAGGCGTGGGGCCCATAGGCCGGTGCCTACTTTACCTATTTTGGTAATCCGGCACTGATAGAGGGGGTTGAAAGTTTTGCAAAACGTATCACTGAAAGTAAGACTAATATATATGTATCGTGTTCATCGTAATCGATACATTTTCCCTTTACTACAGTTCTTATCATTAAAAATCTCCCAACTTGCAAAATGGATAGTTTTAACGGTCCCCAATTTGTCCCTGTGTTTTTTAAATCGTTCTTTCAGCTCTTATTTTATCATTTTAGACCTGTTATCATTATCTTTCCGTCTTCTAGTCCCTGAACATTGAAAGCATTAGGTTGTTCTGATAAAGAGCAAAACTAACAGTCAGTAACATGATCCATATTAAGACAGTTTTCATCCACATCTTACGAAGCTGTAGTCGTCACCCGCAGAGATCAATTGATGGAACACTGATTAGTTTTAATTTAGTATATGATTTGTTGGTTAGATTTATTTTTTTAAATTCTAACTCATTGACATATGAATTAGGCTAAAATTATTGTCATTCTAATTTATTTAATTTGTATCATGTTTCATGTCTTTCTGTTATTTTTGATTTGTACACTCTTTCTGTCGTTCTGTTATCTTTGATTTTGCACACTCTTCCAAGTCTTTACGTTAACTTTGATTTATACACTGTTTCATGCCATCATTCCAATTTTGAAAGTAGTCCTCGATTTATTCTGTTAGTTTTCTGCTAACTCAAGTTGACAAGATTGGGAGTAATAAGTAGTTTTTATGACTTTTGAACTTTTAAATTTTGCATATATCTTTGCATCCATCATTAATATTGCGTATCTAATTTCAGCTCATTTTAATATTTGAATACCTAATTTCATTTAATATTCGAATACCTAATTACTTTTAATTTTAACCATTCACATTGTATTGCTTTCACTTTGAACATAATTGTAAAATGATTGTAAGTCGTTATATGCTTTTGATGAAATGCGTTGTGTACGTATCACGGAAGTCGTGCTTCCGTTCGACATATAATTTTCTTTCAATAAACGGAAGGCGTAGAACACAGAACTGAAACAAATCAGGTTGGCAAAACAGCAATTAACTTCATAAAAAAGAAGGATCCACACAGAGCTAAACATGGTAGACAGCTTGTGAAATGTTCGGAGAAATGTAGAAGAGTCGAAGTAGAGAGGATACGACAGGACCAAGATAAAAATAAACATAAAAATGACACAAATTCTTCAAGTACAAAACCAAACGTACTGCTAGTTATGTATGCATTGTTTATTTGAGTTAGATATTCATACATATGATAGGAATTGTTGATTTTGGTTTGATATTCATACATATTATAGGCATTCTTGATTTTGGTTTGATATTCATACATATTAGAGTCGGCTACAAACTTTAATGCATGCTAAATAGTCTAAAGAGCTATCGGTTAGTTTCTCCACCCAAATGAAACATTCAATCCCATCAATGTTCTGAAGAACAAAAAAGTTTCACAATAATAAATTAGATGCCAATTAATAAAACCTTCATAATTAACGTTATTTGCCATGTAACATTTATCTAAGCCTTTACAGTCAGTTACAGCGTGCCAGTGAGGACTATATTTAGGATCTCGATAGACTCACACAAAATAGGACGAAGTCATAGAGAAGATTATTCCAATTTCATTAATACATTTTACAAGTGACTACTTCGTTGCACGTGGTAGCCTACCAGACAAAATAATGAATGACTTAAATGGCACATAAAAGATCTTAAGCGTATATGAGAACAGAAAAAAAATCCGATAATTTCGTTTTAAATTCTAAATAAATTTGTCTGTTTACTGAAAATGGGAAAGAAAACACCATTACCATCTCATATTTATCCCGTACCATCTACAGATAATAACATCACTTTCAGATTGCAAAAGGTAAATAAATTAAATCAGCAAAGCAATATTGATTTCGACGCACACACACACACACACACACACACACACACACACACACACACACACGATCCAGCATTGAAAATAAATATGTTAATAATGTGAGGTAATTTTCCATGGTATGATTTTGATTATTGCGACATGCGTCACGTTGGGGTGGAAATTAGTCAAGCGGGATGAATCGCAATAGACCCTGGTCGAATCGTTAGGACACAGAAAACCAATTATTCCTTTTCCTATAACTGTTCTTATTTTATTTTCAGATTCCCACAAACCTTATGGGATATGATTAAATCGATAAGCTGTAGTTAGCATCTTGTTTATAATATGAACATTAATAATTTCCAATGATTCGTATAATATGGTCTTCGAATTACTAACAAGACGCTTAAATAAATAAAAAAGTAGTTTTAGTTTACAAACATTAACATATCATCTGATAAGTCTAATCGTCCCTGTAATCAAACCCCCCTTTTTGTACTCATTTACCCTGTTTCTAGTGTCATCAATGTTAACAATATTTCCAACGCTTCTCATACTCGTTTCCGTATTCAACTGAGTTTTGAACGTCTCTGTTAATTCATCTATTTTCTATTTAACTATATGAATTATGTTACCGAACGAGTCATTGTTTATTTCTCAGGCCTATTCTTTAGCTCCAAATCATTATAATCCTTCCTGATTATTTGTCTCTCTAAGTGATCAATACTAATTTGCATCTTGTTTATATTAGCCACCAATTCTCGAGCTGAACCCGTTTCAGATTGCTCTGTTCCAGCAAAAAAATCGCATTTTATAGTAGATAAGTTTGATTGTTTCACTTGCTTCATTCTTGTTTCTGATCCATAAACACATTATCTTCCAGTTCTTTTAAAACAACTGAAAATTTGCAGCTGACGGTAAGATTTTAAATGTGTAGGTGGGAGTATATTTGTGGGTGGATGGGTCGGGTTGCTGAGATTTTATTTTCAACAATTTGTTGTTTTTTGTTTTTTTTAATCTCAAGATGAACTATTTTATTGATGGTTTTCTTTGTATTCATTTTAAGATTGAGTATGTTTTGCAAGCTACTTTGGAGCTGAGGTTCTTCTTGAAAAGTATCGTAGACCTCAATCCAACCCTAGAAAATTAAATGGCCATTCTCTTAAAGCATATAATTGAATTTTTTTTCCTTTTCATCATGCTTCGCACTTTATTTCATTACATCCACTTTTGTAACACTTGAGGTTTTTAATTCTGCAATAAGCTTCTCTACAATGTTTTTTTTTTATTTTCTTTCCATCGCATTAAAAGTCTTTTTCTTTAAAAAAAAATCTCAGTATCATGACTTACATATATTTAATTTCTTTTTGACTGCATTCTTTATCTTCTTTTATCCTCTGTACTTTGTAACTATCATATTTAATTCCGCATGCTTGATTTCATTATCGCATATTGACCTACTCACCATATCACAAATACTGTTTAACTTAGGTAGATGTTACTATCTTATTTTTAAACTTTGATGTATAATATAACATTTCACTTTGAAATTGTAGCCAAGCCCTGGTAAACATGTTGGGCAGCTAAATACAATAAGAACGATAACATGTACTTGATATCATGCAACCCCCAAATCAGCAGTTGCAACACCAATCATACTTGAAGTTAGGTAGCCATGTTGACCTCAGTTAAGTTTAAAGACTATCGTCTATCATCATGAAATCTCTATAATGTTCAACCTCTTTCAACATTTTCTTCAAACACCCTCTGTCATTTCTGACCTCTTTCAAAAAAACCATCTCAGTTTAGTTGATCTTTTGCAATCTGAAACTGAGACTCCACGTGGCCGTGTTGTCGAAAGTGCCCAGCGTTATGATCATTGCCCTCTCACCTTTATTGCGTGGGTCGAGTCTCGGGCGTAACAAAAACTTGTCGCTAGCTTCCCGAGGGTCAGCGGGTCTTTTCGTAGTAGTGAGTAGCATCGATGCATTTCTATGTGCATAAAATAAACAACATTTAACATTTTTGGTTTGGGAGAGATTTATCAGGCTCTTTGGAGTCTTAGTGCAACTGTTAAAGATCATGTTTTGTCTTCTGGTTCTTGTGTAACAGTTAAATGTAATTATAAGCAGTTGTTCATATTTTGTTTTTAGGCCCACTTGTGCCAATTTGAGAAATTTTTTTTAGAGGTGTCAGGTTAGGTATTTACTTAATTATTTTGCCTGTCATTATCCATGTGCAGAAGTCTATTGGATGTATGTTGGTTGACTTATCGAGACCTTTAATAGCATGTCATAAACTGATTGCACGAGAAGAGTTATTTGCAAATATTGTTAATTATGTTGTTTTTCACACTTGAATAATTTTTTTTCCTGTAAATATTTGCTGTTGTTGCTAACAAAATTTGATTAGTGTTCTTAGACTTTGGGTTCCTTTAAATTCTGGTTCATGTTTCTCACGTTGTCTGTCAGGAGATGTCTATTAAGTTCAGCTATAAAGGAGAATGTTCTTGTTTTGTTCAGGAGGCCACTGTAAATTGTAATTTGTGACAGTAGTGTTGGCATTGACCGTTGTCGGTATCCGGAATTTCGTCCTATAGTTGTCATACCTTGTCCGCGGCAATGAACTTTATCACTTATTGAACTTTTCTACATATTTTATTTTGATTTATTTAAAAAGTTTTCATCTTTTTTGGGCAATATAACCGAATAATTCCTGATAAAATATACTTACAAAGTATCGTCGTCAATTTTTAAGCCGGATGTCATAATTTATGTGGACAACTAATGTGTCTAAGTATTGTAATTTTCCGCAACCGTTATTATTGCGCATAAATTTTTTTTTTTTGAAAAACCGGTCTGCAAAATGGCGGCAAACTAAAACAACAGAGCAAATGTGAAAGCTTGATATTTAATATTCATTTTAGAGTTGTCACCTTGAATGAAGCCAGATTTGCTCAAAGAAAACAAGTTTTAAAAATGAGGGTCGGCGTTTAAGGACGAAATGGTAACTCTGTGCTTGCATATACGCCATGCAAAAAAATAAACGATATAGTCACCTGATTTCGTTACCCCTACAATTTAACTTGCCTTGAATCAGGTCTTGATATTTGTAGCTTTTAGGTCGCCATCTTACGGTCTAAATAACGGAGATGTGTAGTGGTTGAATAAAATTGGAACGAGAAATCAAAATTTGTAGGAATTTCTCAGACTTTTCAGTCCATGGTGTATTTCTACAAACTAAAGTTTCACGCTTCATGTTCAACTTTACTTACTTTGACTAGCATTTTTTTTTTTTTTAATGGAGATGCATCCAAAAATGATAAAATGAAGTTTCAACTGTCTCTGTGATGCAGGTCGGCGTGATTTCAGGACGTGAAAGGAGTGGGGGTGGGAAATTCTCAAAGTGCATTTTTGTAAATTTTCTGAAAAACATGGTCCCAATTCATTTGTTGAAAATGTACAGTCTGTAACTCTTGATAGTGCCAAAAATATGTTTATAGCTTCAGTTTTAATTAGGACAAACAATGAAAGCTATAGCATGTCACATTTGTCATCAGCCTGCATGTTCCCTTTGCCCGACCCCATATTTATTTTCATGAAATCTAACAAATGTTGGACCTTCATTACAACTGTTTGATGTTTATATAAATTATTTCAACAGAATATTGCCATGCTTAAAAAATGCTAAACTTCTGAAGTGAAAAATATTTGTAAAGCGGCCATGATAATGGGGATATAACTCAGTGACCTTTTCCTATTACCAAAAATTCAATAAAGTAAGCTATTGTCAAAATATAGAAAAAAAGAATTCTTAAAAAAAAGACTTGTTTGTCAGTGTCACTTTAGGACTAATAGGTCTTATTTGACTTGAATATAATCTTTATTTTCATATTAATTGCTTTAAATCCATAATCAAGATTGAACAACTAAATTTGATACCCAATTTAAGTGCTCGGTTATAGCCATTCTTTTTGTTAATTACTACAGAATGTCATAAAATTAATGTTATGCACAAAATTAGCATATTTTTTAGAATGCAAATAGGTTTTAAAATGCATTTTGTAAGGTGTCACTTTTGCTCAAGTTAAGTTTGCAAGATCAATTCAAGTTGGTACCTTCAATAGAACAATAAATATTGCATCAATAGTTTTTATTTGTACTTGTTGACATTTGATTTTATACTGAAAGTTTCTAGTAGAGAAGAATAAGAAATACATGTAACAAACCCAAATCATTGTTCACCACATTTTTTGTCATTTATCTGTATTATTTTGAATTGGGCTTTCTGGGACTAAATTCATACAAGTATAATCATGCTATGACATCATTCAATTAAATAAACTGAATACATACAATTCAAGAAAAGATCCATAAATCCTATTTTGTTTATCTGAATGAAAATCAAAATATATATGAAATAATCTCAAGAAGTTCTCTTATTAAAATGAGTTTCACACAATAACGCTGTTGACTGACAATTGGGTCAATGCATAGCCTATGCACTGGTTATTGCAGATATGGCTGAAATGAACAGACAGGATTGAGGCTTCGTACGGTAAATAAATATTACTCAGAAATATGAAATATACATGGATACATTCAAAAGGGTTGGCAACTTGAGACCTACTGTGTTTATTATTATTAACTCCTCTTAATGTATGAAAAAAAAAGTTCTAAAATTTTAAATGTTTTGACAAAACGCTTATTTTCTATTAATGGGCCGCTAAACATGTATTTGGATGTTTATTGTGGTGGCGCTCAACAGTTATTATGTACTTTTGAGAGAGTGATGTATGTAAGGTGAAGTTGTTTGTATTTAAACATGCATAGTGGAGAGAATATTGGCATATCTATATACTACTTTCATGTAATGTGGCTGAAATTTCTTTGGATATTGTACTTTTAGAAATTTTAAATAATCTTAGGACACTGCTAACTAAAATGACTGCTCACTTGTGCTCCAAAAATCAATCTGAATTTGTCTAAAGTACACTATTCTTGGTAGCTATTAAAATAGGGAAAATGAATTTTGCCAAACTAGATAATACCAGCTTCTAAAAGTGCAGTGAATGAATTACCAAATACATAAAATGTAAAAAAATGAGCAAGTAGAGCTAGCACTTTTTTGAAAGCTGCACATCTGGAATAAGGCCAAGCTGTATACTGCCTAACCCATATTACACCCATCAATCATACATCAAAATAAAGGGAATTAAAGGTTCTTTGAACAATACCTAAGATATACGAAGTCTCTTTTAAATAGCCAGTATAACTAGTGAGGAAACCCGGGGTAAGTCTTTTTCTTTAAATTTCTAACCCTATGCTAAATATACGAAACTGTGGAGCATTAACTGTGTAGGGTTCCGTTTTTACATTAAAATATTCCAAATTTATTGCAATCTATGCTGCAAAAGCAGAACACTGTTCTGGAACCTGAATGGCCACAGAAAACAGGAAGCCAAAAACAGTTATGCCTCCTGAGTCCTATACCTACTCTGACACCTTCTTTCTTAAAAGTTCAAATTCTGACTGAAGCAGAGAATTTAAGGTTATGTATTTCAGTTCACTGTAATGTGATGGAAGTGGGGGAATGCCAAAATAAGATTATATTGAAATATGTTTCTAAAGCCAGATGAATAAATATTTACTAATACTGTAGAAAGCTTCATTACATTGAAGATACTTATAATCCTTTAACCGATTTTGGCATTCCGGCATCTGTCATATTCCAGCCAAAGACATTAGAATTAGGTAAAGTGCAACTAAAGCAAAGTGACTTTAGTTTGTAGAAAAGCAATGATATGGGTTGCCAAATGTGAGATAATTCTGAAAATTTGACATTTATTCCAATGTAAGTTGATCAATGAACATGACACTGTTTTTTAGACAGTAAGACAGCAACCTAACAAAAAGACACCAGGATAGGCTTGTTACATTGTAGAAATACTATTTTTATTAGAGATTCATTTTGAACTATTTCATGTTATAGATAAAAGAATAATCTAGGTGGTGACTGAACATTTTATAGTGGCAGTCAGTCCATGTGATTCTGTGTAAATTATGTTTATAGTGCCAGATTATGAAAAGTGTCATTTTTAAGATTGGTAATAAAAGTAGTCCTACAGTTTAAGACATTTGCCCCAATATTTACATTTTGGGAGGATAGAGGAATTATTGTCTACATAATGTAATGTAATGTAGCTTGTTCCAATTTGACTAACATTGGAAGTCCAATTTTAAGGAATATTTCACACTTTGCAGCCCATATTGATGCTTTATACAAATTAAAGTCAAAATGTTTTAATCAGAATTTACTTATTCTCATGTATTTTTTTAATGATTTCAAATAATCACACAAACAAATGGACATGTTTTCAAGTTCCATTGGCCTACATTTCATTTGGCTAGAATGCTATGGAAGCTAAGAGTGCCCAAATCGGTTTAGAGGAGGATAAAAATTTTGAACAAAATGAAGTGATAAAAATATATTCTTCAATATTAATATATTTTTTATTTGTTTCATGAAAGAAACATACTTCAATTTAATCTGGTTCCTATAGAGAAATTGTGTGTTTTTATTAGCATCCAACTTGTCAATTTCATGTCTCAAAATGAATCTGATAATTTAAGAAACTGTACCTGTACAGATGAAGAAACTGTACCTGTACAGATGAAGAAACTGTACCTGTACAGATGAAGAAACTGTACCTGTACAGATGAAGAAACTGTACCTGTACAGATGAAGAAACTGTACCTGTACAAATGAAGAAACTGTACCTGTACTTGCTTATAGATGTCTCTCGTACTCATTTTTGTCTCATTATAAGCAGAAATGGTTCCTAAATAAAATAGTAATTGAAACACACTTTTAATTGTGAAATGTACCACTGACTTTTCGTCAGGTTAGTTGGTATATAATTAATAATTAAGCCAAGTAATCAAGAAACAGTCAGCTTTTGTTTGTATTTGCTTCCTTCGGCTTTTTGTTTGATAGCACCTGCACTATTAGTCCAATTTTCCTCTGACCCTTCCCATCCCATTTTGATATTTAGACATTTATGTTGCGGTGTAAAGTCAGAGTCAGTTGCCAATTGAAAAGTTGGAATTTACCTCCTTAATGTGGCAGCATATTCTAGCTGTTTATCAATGGGTTTGTCAAACTTAAACGATGTTACATTGAATCATGTCATCATCTGCTTCTTTACTGGCTTTCACGAATTCATTATGATTTTATTTTAACCAAATTTTGTGGGATATGCCGGGTTTTTTTATGTCCGTGAACAAAGCACTATATTGTGTCATGTTGAAATTTCCATTATTTTAGTTTTTTTTCAAAGTTCCAGTGAATACTTGTGAAGAATATTGATAGCTTCCATATCTATATCATCTTTGTAAATTAAAAAAAATCCCCCCCCCTTCCAAATTGGTATATTTAAAAGAATCCAAAGTTGGCTTCTAAGGTTGGTTTGCTTTGAAATAAAATAATCTTTGTATGGATATAACAGTTATTAAGGGTGGCATGAGTAATGCCATCAAAATACATGCATAGCATGACTAATGCCATCATAATACACACATGAGTATGGCATGAGTAATGCCATCATAATACTCAAACTGAGGATTGCATGAGTAATGCCATCATAATACTCAAACTGAGGATTGCATGAGTAATGCCATCATAATACTCAAACTGAGGGTTGCATGAGTAATGCCATCATAATACTCAAACTGAGGATTGCATGAGTAATGCCATCATAATACTCAAACTGAGGATTGCATGAGTAATGCCATCATAATACTCAAACTGAGGATTGCATTAGTAATGCCATCATAATACTCAAACTGAGGATTGCATGAGTAATGCCATCATAATACTCAAACTGAGGATTGCATTAGTAATGCCATCATAATACTCAAACTGAGGATTGCATGAGTAATGCCATCATAATACTCAAACTGAGGATTGCATGAATAATGCCATCATAATACTCAAACTGAGGATTGCATTAGTAATGCCATCATAATACTCAAACTGAGGATTGCATTAGTAATGCCATCATAATACTCAAACTGAGGGTTGCATGAGTAATGCCATCATAATACTCAAACTAAGGGTTGCATGAGTAATGCCATCATAATACATATATAGCATGAGTAATGACATCATAATACATTAAGTGTGTCTTGAGTAAATGCCATCTTGATACCCATCTAGCCTGTTAGAGAGCAACAGTGGGGTTGGCATTAGTAAATGCCATCATAATAAACACATTGGAGTTGGCATGAGTAGATGCCATCATAATACCCATATTGAGAGTGTTATGAGTAAATGCTATCATTATATATGCATTAAGGGTGATATGAGTAATGCCATCATATTATAGTGATTAATCGTGGCATGAATAATGCCATTATATTACAGAGATGATTGGTGGCATGAATAATGCCATTATATTACAGAGATGATTGGTGGCATGAATAATGCCATTATATTACAGAGATGATTGGTGGCATGAATAATGCCATTATATTACAGAGATGATTGGTGGCATGAATAATGCCATTATATTACAGAGATGATTGGTGGCATGAATAATGCCATTATATTACAGAGATGATTGGTGGCATGAATAATGCCATTATATTACAGAGATGATTGGTGGCATGAGTAATGCCATCATATTATACACACTGAGTATGGCATGAGTAATGCCATCATAATACTCAAACTGAGGGTGCATGAGTAATACCATCATAATACACACATTAAGGGTAGCATGAGTAATGCCATCATAATACTTAAACTGAGTATGGCATGAGTAATGCCATCATAATAAACACATTAATGGTGGCATGAGTAATACCATCATAATACACACATTAAGGGTAGCATGAGTAATGCCATCATAATTCACACATTATGGGTGGCATGAGTAATACCATCATAATACACACATTATGGGTGGCATGAGTAATACCATCATAATACACACATTAATTGTGGCATGAATAATGCCATTATATTACAGAGATGATTAGTGGCATGAGTAATGCCATCATATACACACTGAGTATGGCATGAGTAATGCCATCATAATACTTAAACTGAGGGTGGCATGAGTAATGCCATCATAATATACACATTAAGGGTGGCATGAGTAATGCCATCATAATAAACACATTAATGGTGGCATGAGTAATGCCATCATATTATACACACTGAGTATGGCATGAGTAATGCCATCATAATATACACATTAAGGGTGGCATGAGTAATGCCATCATAATTCACACATTAATGGTGGCATGAGTAATGCCATCATAATTCACACATTAAGGGTGGCATGAGTAATGCCATCATAATAAACACATTAATGGTGGCATGAGTAATGCCATCATAATTCACACAGTATGGCATAATACATTAAGTGTTCCTTGAGTAAATGCCATCTTGATAGCCTGTTAGAGAGCAGACATTGGCACACAGGTTTGATATAATATTGTTTTTTAAAAAATGAATTTTAATGACATACAAGAAAGATCAACGGAAAAAGAAGGGAAAGGACACATGACACAGTAAATGTATTAGATGATGTAATGAGACTGAGTGATTCCAAAACATCAGATGTGAAAGAAAAATATTTTTATGGATGTAACAAAGGACATGAATATTTATGTTAACCAAATTAAGAACAGTAAGTTAATTACCCAGTAAAAATGAAAAAAAAAATAGGATGGAAAATGATTCTGTTGACATCAGTTTTTTAAATTTGATGATTATTCGTTTGCTGAGTTCTATAATGTGTTGCAGTATCCATGATGAAAAAGCAAAATGAGATTTGGTACTTCTCCAGCTAATTACTGAATACATTTTCTTAATGTTCAGTATTGTAAATTAAACAACAGTGGTTCTTTAATGTTTCTCATCACACAGTCACAAGATATGCTGCATATTTTCAATTATGTTGAGAATATTGTCGGACAGAAATCCAAATGTTGTCTTACAATGCATTATTATTTGAACCAATTTTGTTTAGTTTGACAGACCTACAGTATTGTGATACCTTGTAACTTTATAATCAAAATTACATTTTCTATTTCAGTTTCGTATTGCAGCCCTTAACGAAAGCCTCAGTAGTGATGGAAGCAAGAGTAGACTTCCTATAAGTTTTGCAACTAAGGAGGCAAAGGTATATAATTAAATCCTAAATTGTCCTAAAATTTCTGTCACAATTTCAAATGTATAAGTTTTAATATTTAATGTCTTGATATGCCTATTGTCTCAGAAATGCAAATGTGCCATTATTCAGTTGTGTGGCGATGTACTAAGTCTTTACATGTATCACAGTAATTTGTCAGGAAAAAACATTATATAAAAAGCCAAGACACAAAAGTTAAACCAGGATGATAGTCAAAAATTAATTTCTTTAACATGATCTATTTCTAAAATTATATTAAAGAACACGGGAAACATCATGTAGACCAGGTTTCTCCATTTGAGAATTCCAATAACCTAGACTCGAATTAAGATAAACATATTTACATTAATAATTATATGAATATCTAACCCACAATCCCAGAGAAATATCAAGTTATTTATTCTGTTTTTAAAATCAGTGTTATTGGTCAGATAATTCAGACCTGCCAGACCATACAATTTTGCCATAAGTCTTACTAAAATTACCCTTAAAGACGGACTTGTGGCATAAAAGTAAAAACTATGGAAAAATGATCATTGCCGAAAAATCCTGATAAATTTTCGTTTGTGTTTGATTTTGATTGAGGTTTTGGATCCTGGCTTCAATTAAAAATTAGTGAAATTAGTTGGGGAACCAGAATAACTTAGTGGTACCTCAGACACTTTAAACTGCATGATCAGACTGTTGATTAAAGATTTTTTAAAAGATGGAGTCTAGCAAGTGATGCATGTTTAAGTACTCACATTACTAATTCAGTTTCTATAGTAAACCTATGCAAACACCATATTAAAAACTATAGATGATGCATGGATGTCAGCTTCTCTGTCAAGAAAAGGATATGAGCCATTGCATTTTCTTGACAGCCAAACCTGCATTTACTGTATTTTATGTTCACCCATTTCCCGGTTGGTTCCCATTTTTCCATACAATCAGTACCGTGTGTAGTATATCCACCCATGATTTTCTTGACAGCCCTAGGAATAGTATTTCAATACATAAGTAAGCAATGTGCATAGTTCTGCTTGACAAAGATTACATTAGTGAATATTAAATTATATTGCATGTTCATTTTCACCTAAAGAGCAAGTTGCATTTCAGGCAACATTTAAATATTTGAGCTTTATTTAAGAAAATCAGAAAAAAATATTAAAATACAGCTGTCTAATAAGAGTCACCTTTTTTAATATTATCATTTATCTCTTTTTAGTTTAATACTGAAATATATTACCAGCCTTGTCACATTATGTAATTAGTGATGCTTACACCCAGTGCAAGATAGTTGTCAGAGAGGGTCAATAAATATAAAATACAATGACACAATAAATAAGATAATATTTAGTAGACTTAAGAAATGCAAACAGAAACCAATGCCTTTCCTGAAAACTTTGGGTGCTTTGCAGTCTTTTGTAGGAATGCATGTTCTTAAGACACTGACATAATGCTAGAAAATGGCAAGAAGCATGACATTTACTTTTTTAATCTGAATTAGATTTGAATGGAATATTTTTCACATTACTTTTAGATAATGTGTTGGTTGATATGTAAAGTGACAAGTATGTGATTAAAGTATCATGAATATAATTATATTTGTAATATTCAAAATTAATTTTGATGAATAAAACTCTTTTGTAAAAAGAAAGTAACTAATTGTTTAGAATAATTTTGTTATGTAAAAAGATCCCATGCTGTTAATATTATAACAAGATTACTCTGGAATTTCTATGAATTTCTTACTAATGGAAACTACCAAAGTACTGGTTCAGTGTAATAGTACCATGGTATGTATTAAAAGAGAAAAATAAACTGGCATACTGGTAATACTACACATCTTTAATACATACCTATAATACATTCTGTACAGACAGCCTGTCTGTATAATTTGTGTGCTAATAAAAATTAAAATTTTTCCAAAATATTTTGTCTGGAATGTAAATATTTGTGTTGAATACTGATGAGCCCGTTTACTTATGAAACTTGAATCAGTGCCGGTCAGAAATGGTCAGTGCCGGACAGAAGAGGTCTAGGTCAGTTATGTTGCATTATAGTGTTACTTGCACAAAAACAGCACTTACATAATGTTTCTGTGTAAGCACCTCCACCCTTTTCAAGTTTTGTTTCCTTCGGACTTAAAGTAGTTTTGTATTCAAAGAATTTATTTATCTTCAATAAAAGGTAGTGAAAATTGGTGTTACCTATAGATTTTGTCAAGTTTTCCCCCATATAAATTTTACACACATTATCATGTTAGCTGTATTTGAAATATATGGTTTATTTGCTTGCATAATGCAGTCTGAGCTGACCTTCTGAAATTAACAGTTTAACACCAAAAATATAGAAGTCATCCCAGTGATTGAGAGTTTACCCAAGTTTAGAGATATATGATGCCTTTAATGTTGCCCATACTGGAAAGGTTGTATGTGTCAAGTATTCGCTATCACATCTGTTTTGTATTCTATCACAGTTTTGCATGAAACCAAAAGAATGGAATAGTGACTACTATGTTGGTCCATTAGCTTTTAGATTAAATTCACTAGCTTAAAATTTAAATGTCTGATGATATCTTTAAATACTCTTTAAGTTAAAAAATAAACCTGGATATTTAATTAAAATCTGGTATCTGCGCTCTATCCATTTGTTTTAGACTTTCATAGCCATAGCCCTAAATGCATGCACACATATGTGTTTTGGTCTGTCCATAGACCTCAATACATGCATATGTTTTAGCCTTCCATAGCCCTAAATGCATGCATATATGTTTGGTCTGTCTGTATCCCGAAATACATGCCTACGTTTTTGGTCGGTCCATAGCTCTAAATGGATTCCTGCATGTGTTTTGGTCTGTCCATAGCCCTAAATACATGCATGTTCATGAGTTTTGTAGACTTTTCCATACTTTTGTAACATATTTTATTGTTTTAAATAATTTTCTTCACATACATTAAATGGTATCAGGACATCTATCCCTCCCCCTCCCCCCAAATTTTCACCCAGACTCCCTCCCCCTGACATTTCTTCCTCTGGACATTTCCTTCCCGGATCCCCCCCAGTCATTTCCCCTCCATGATCTTAAATCTTAATTTCCCCCACAGTCATCCCCCCCATGATCTTAAAACTTAATTCATTTAATATGACATATTGACTATAAACTTTATATATTGTAACATTTAGCTTTAATGTATACTCACATTCCACATCACCATTAGTGCACATGTATGACTGTTGTCACCTGAAATAAATGCATTATTAAATGTAAAATATCTACTTTCTTGACCTCTCTCTCTCTCTCACACACACACACACAAATACATACACACACACACAATCATGGATTTTAAGGGTTGCTTGACACCACATTTGAACTCTGAACATAAATCCACATCCATTGTTAGTTATAACAAAAATGAGCATTGTATATTTGTCAATCTATTGCTAGTGCTTTTACTGAATGTAGAACAGGAGGTTTCTTTGAAGTATGTTGATGAGTCTAACCTTTATTTATCATGCATTTTTGGTATATGTAAGATAAACAACAGATGGATTAGCCATCATTCAATTAATTGTAGTTGTTTCAGTACAGTACTCAGGCCAGATGTGGACATAAGTAGATTATGATGTAACAACCAAAGAAGAAGTACAAACACTGTTCTTTGAGAATTGCAAACTTAGTCACTGACTTCAACAATCATGACATCATAGAATACTTAAAAGCAATTGCCTACAACATTAACATTTAAACAATACATTTTTAATAGGTGAAAATGTTAACTTTTGTTTAACACTACTGAGATTTATTACAAATAACCTTTTTCTTTTAATATAACTTAATATAAGTTTTTATATTTTATTGGCAAAATGTAAGATCATGAAGGGAAATGACTGGGGGGAAAAGTCCTATTTGATGGAGGGGGAGTCCAGGGGAGAAATGTCTAGGGGGGAAATGTTGGGAAGGGGGAGAAATGTCGGGGGGGGGAGATGTCCTAGACTCACATTAACAATAGCATCCCAATCAGACTGGAATGAGCAGTATTTAAAACCTGAGTTTCATGTTACAAACAGGATATACAAAGATTTACCATGGCCTAGATTTTATCCAGCAAAAATTGATAGTAACAAATAAGCTAAAATTATACTAATTCCAGGTAGAGTAGTTGTTCCTTACATTTTTTGTTTTTGTATGGTCATCATTCTTCAGCATGTATAAAATATTTCTTTCTTCTAACTCAGGCCTTATCACATACGCTTAGAAAAAGAGATTTTCTGAAAAATATTTAATAATTGAATGATGGTGTTTTTATAAAATTCAATGATCCAATTGTGGGATTAATTAATGTATTGCATACAAGACATACTTTTCTATAATCCCAATCGCATTTCAGGAATCGGAGGCATTTGTTCTGTACAACAAGGCCTTGAGTTATTTGAGACACGGAGATGTGACTAAGGCTGAGGAGGTCTTCAGGGAACTTATCGAACACCCATTCCTGCATGAGGTAACTTTTTTTTATAAAAAAAAACGGAACATGCAAACTTGTATGTGCAACTTTACATAATCTTTGATAACGCTTTTGTTTAGAACTGACAACCATACTTTTGTATATATACTTTATATTAAAATTCCCTTAATCTGATATGTAGGATGTATTGTAGAATTATAGATAAAATTTTAAATAGATTGACTTGCTGATTTGGAGTGTTTCTTGGAAATGTCAGTAGAATATTTTGTTAACATTGTGCCTTAGAAGCTTCAGATACTAGACTAAATATCATTATGACATTTTGTTGTGATTGCATCAAGTAGCTTATATACCATAACTAACTTGGGATGAGCTTGATTCAATGCATTAAGTAGCTTAGATTGACTTGGGGTGCACTTGATTCAGTGCATTATGTGTATGTGTGTGTGTGATTTGGATTTTTAACATAGCTTTAAAAAATTTTCAATCATATTGCTACGATGTCTGCAATATGGCAGTTTATAGTGATGTCTAGCACTAGGGCATCAAGCTGCAAACATGTAACATGATGTCCCACTCAGTCACATTATTCTGATATCAGGGAGACCAGATCTAATACTAGCCTCTTAATGCTGAGCACCAAGCGAGGCAGCTGTTATTACCATTTTTATAAGTCTTTGGTATGACTCTGCCGGGGATTAAATCCATGACCCCCTGCATCTGAGGCAGACACTCTAACCACTAGGCAACCAGAGCAGTCCAGTTCATCAAGTAGTTTAGATATCATTACTGATTTGGGATGTGCTTGATTCAATGCATCAAGTAGATTGGAAACCGTGACTGTCTTGGGATGCACTTGATTCATTGCATCAAGTAGTTAGATATCATGACTCACTTGGGGTGTAGTTCATTCAATGAATGCAATAGCTTAGATATCATGAATGACTTGGGATGTGCTTAATTATATTGCTTTATGTGAGTGATTGTTCTAACAAGTGGCATGTACTATCATTTTAAATGTGCATCAATATCCATAACCATTTCTGATTTCACATTACTTAAAAACTCTTCCAATCACCCTGCCATGTAAGCATGACTTGTTACTATATGACTCGGCTACAAAATAGCAACACTTAATGGTGCCAATGGAATGTAATGGGCAAGAGTTATTGCATTTGTCTATGAGATAGGAAAAGACAATTTTTTAAATTTAGTTTGGCTGGATTCACAAGTAGATTGGAAACCGTGACTGTCTTGGGATGCACTTGATTCACTAGGTAGCAGGCTAATATTGCTCCTGTAATGTGATTGGGGATTATGTTCTATGAGAAACATAATTTACTTAAATATTTGCATTTCATAATGAGTTTTCTCATTTAATTATATCCTGCTTAGGGTCTATTTATGGTTTAATAGCTATGTGCATGTTGTTGAGATGTAGAAAATGCATTAGAGCCTTTCAAGTACATTAACATTCTCATTTACATACACAGTGTAAAATGAAATTGTATATCATTTGTTTTCTTGAGTGTCATGTACACAGAATAATTAAAAAGCACACATCCTTATCAACTATCCTACAATCTTTTTATACCTATCTTCAAATTCTAAATGAGAATTTTTGTGGACTTAGTTTTTTACTCATTGAACATAGTAATTTAAATATTTTTCTGTCCAATCATTGGTCCAAAAAGACTTGTTATATGAATATCATTCTCTTTCTTAAGTATTTCCCTTTATCAAGTATACAATTTTTCTTTCACTTGGGGATGAAACATTGTCAAAACTCTTGAAACAACTGGAGCTTCATCTATTAAAACACAGTCATTTAACGATTTATGGAAAAAGATTCTTGAATGATTTTTTAAAATTATTTCCTGTTGGTAGTTTTTGTAGCTCAGTAAAAATATTGAGTTTTTTAATATAAGTGTCATGGATTTGATACCTGTTCAGGTTAGCAGTGTCGACTGTCTCAATGTGTCCTTTAGAAAGCACTTAACTTCAGTTTCTCTGGCAAGATTCATCTAGTATTGAATTAGCTACAATAAAATAAATATATTTACAGTTAAGCTACTTCCTCTGTTCTGGAAATTTCTATTTCATCCTGCCATAGTTTTATTCAAAATTTCATTACATTATCTTAATGTTTTGATATATGTAGAAACTTTACATTTTCCCATTATTTCATTTTTTCAGTTGGTTTATAATTCATTGTATAATTTAATTATATAAAAATGTATGAACTGTAATGACGTCTTTTTTCACTTCAAGGCCAAAGAAAGCCTTGAGGAAAGCCAGGACCATGTGCATCCAGGGTTACAGCTTTTGTACTCTGTCCACAAAAACATGGCTGCTCTAGCCACACAGCGTGGAGACCACATGGCTGCTGTGGAATCATACCTTGAGGTGTGTTGTATATCATAAGATGTGTTGTAAAAAATGTGACTGTTAAATGGATAAAGTAAAACAAACCTGATAATTTAAAGAATTCTCTTAAATGGATAAAGTAAAACAAACCTGTTAATTTAAAGAATTCTGTTAAATGGATTAGGTAAAACAAAGCTGAGAATTAAACCATTCTGTTGAATGGATAAAGTATTCCAAGTGACATAAGCCAGAATCTTTTGCAGCAAAATACGTGAAATATGACCTAACTTAAATGACACAAGTTTTGCATTGGATTAATTTTTATCCCGGGCATGAATTTCTGGAATGATGTTTTACATTTATTGTAAAAAATATTCCATACTGGTATAGGTTGGAAACTCAACCAGTGTATTTGTCACTGGAAGTGACAAATTCAGGATTTAATAATTTTGGGACAAGTGAAAAGTATGGGAATACAAATGAATTTTCTGTGATAACAAAATATAATCAGTCCAATTATGGTTTAGACCAGTGTACATCCGTCAACAGTTGCTATTTTAGACTTATGATGAGAAACAACTAACAAAATTTTTTTCCTAAATATGGTTGTGAGCATCCTGTCATGAAGGCATTTTATAGAGAAGACGGTGATCTGCCATTAGATCTAGCTACTATTACTACAAATACAAATACCTTTACTCTTGTCAAATGAGAGAATTTGACCAAAATTGACAAAGAGCATCATATTACAACTTTTTTTTTTACAGATACTTAAGATCGGCTTTCAAATATGTCCACTGTTAAAAAAAATGGAAAATCTTTCAAGCAGCTTCGTAAAAGAACACTGAATAAAATTAATAGAAATCATGAAGGTCTTTTAAAGTTGTACAAATAATGCATGTCAGCCATCACACATGACCACCATTATTTAAATGGAAAACCTTTCAATAATTTTCTCAATATTATATCAACAGAATTTGTCCATAAGGTTTTGACCAAAATTGACAGAAACCTTATGGACATGAAGGACTTTCAAATTGTATACCGATGACGCTGATCTGCCATCAGATATGACTGCCATTACTATAAATATAATTTTTTAAAAATGATTTCTCAAAAGCCACTGAATGGAATTTGACCAAAGTTGACAGAAAGCATCTTGGTGTGAAGGGCTTTTTTTTTTTTACAATTGATAAGCATCCACCATCAGGGCTATTCCATTAAAAAATACATGGGATCCAGGGAAGGCACTTTTAAAGTGGGGTACCCACCCGTAGATGCAATAAAATTTCTTATCATTTTAATATGAACATTATGAAGTCAAAGTACCCTGGTATATATTTTTAAAACATTGACTTCCCTGGGTCCCACACATCTTTAAATGGAACAGCCCTCAGATTGGCCAACAGTTCTGAAAATGGAAAATTTTGGTAAAAAAATTGTTGAACAGAATTTGACCAATTTTGACAAAAAGATCTCTTTCCACACAGAATATTTTTCTGAAAGATAACTTTATTAAGTATTAGGGAATATTCATCTGAAAGATAACTATTAGTTATTATGGAAAGTAAGTGTTACATAATTAAAAAGTTATTTTAACACCCCCCCCTTGTATGAATGGTTGCATTGATGTGTGGTTTTCACTAAAACATTAATTGTGCTATTTCACTGACAATGAATAATCTGACCAAAAACCACTGTTGCAAAATATTGAAAAACAGACCTAACTGGGGCCAAATCAAAGGTCATTACTTGCATTTTAATTTCACTGAGCTTCAGCATCTATAGTGTGGACCTGGTATTGATATATTTTATATGACAGCAGCTAGCATACACAAATTCTATTTGTGAGTGTGTGAGAGAGAGAGAGAGAGAGAGAGAGAGAGAGAGAGAGAGAGAGAGAGAGAGAGAGAGAGAGAGAGAGAGAGAGAGAGAGAGAGAGAGAGAGAGAGAGAGAGAGAGAGAGAGAGAGAGAGAGAGAGAGAGAGAGAGAGAGAGAGAGAGAGAGAGAGAGAGGGAGGTCATTAGGCAGATATCAAATGAAAATACACTTTATCAAGTCATCACATTTGTGTGTGACAGGAAGGTCATGTACTCATGACTGCCTTGAAAACATTTTTAGCTGAAGGTATAAAATATATTTACACAGGTGTCTTTAAAAAACCCTGTTGGCTCAGTTCACAACTTAAAATAGGCTGTGATTAGTAGCTAAGAAATACATGGCAGGACACCTATTTATACCTTGGAGTATCAGTAACCTGATTTCATTATTGGCAAAATGATAGTAGAAAATACCATTTACTGAACCCTGACATTTATTAAGGAAAGAGAGAGAGAGAGAGCGCTTTATCAAGAATTGGTGAAGACTACATAACTACAGGACTGCTTATTTTCACTAACAATGAATTAAAGATAAATAAAACAATCAGGGATACACTGAAGTGGAGTTTTAAGGAGGGTTTGCAGAATTAGAAATTTACATGATTGGTTGGGTTTGAGGTTGCAGCAACACACAAATTCAAGGCACAATTGGACTGGCTGTCAAGCTGCCACCCACCCCAATCACTGATAGTACATGTTTCCTATTAAAAAAAGTAAACTATGTAAAACTAGTTTTTATTCTTTTGAAAGAGATTTTAGATCCTGTGATCTGGTCATTTTGATATCACATAATTTATGCCAAAGCAAGAAAATGTAAGCAAGCTATTTTTTTTTCCAGTGTTGCAGAATGAAGTCAGAAAGTCACTGCAACTTAAGTGTCAAAGAGAGGTAGAGAGGGATCAATCTTGGTCACGTGACAATTTTTTCATATCACTATTAATTTTAGGAACAAATTTAATTATAAACTCTTAAATTGTGGACAATTAAGAAACATTTGCTGGATATTATGTACAAGTCTCCAAGTCATAAGGCTTTATGTAGTATAAATAAAACCTTTCCAAGCCAAAATTGACATTCTTGTTTGATGCAGATTATAACAGTATTAACAATGGCTACTTCTTTGATTTCTGTAGAACATCCATTAAAGTCAAGTCTCTCTTAGGGACAGAACATTTAATATTTTTAAGGGAACCAGGAAATTGATTAGGTTTCTTAATCAAATGCTATATTTGGTTATTCTTGAGAGGATAAAAAGAATTTCTTGGGATGGAAGAAAACAAGCCATTCCCAACAGAGTCTAAACCCCAGTCATCACGCATCAGAAAATTAAACTGTGGGTCCCTTACTGTAGGCATGCAAAAAACCTTATTGCCTCAAAATTGAGCTGGCTCGAAGTTGTGTGGATTCAACTTAATGAACATGTTTTTTTTGAAGGTGTGTACTGCCATTACTTCTTAAAGGCTTAGCTTATGATTTACATTTCTTTGTAAATTCATTATTTTCTTTGTTTCAAAAAAGCAATGGTTGTCATTTTGGAATTATTTTCCATATCACAGAGGATTGCTTTTCCTTTTGAACAGTTGGATGAATTCTTATTCTTCAGGGGAACTCAGAAGACATGCCTCTTGTCAAGTTGCTGCCCATATTTGTTCAGATTTCTCATCATCTAATCTTCCCAAGGGTAGGGAAGGCTGAGTGGTCTAAAGTGCTCTCAGTTATGGATCACTGCCATCTCACTTCTGTCAGCGTTTGTTCCAGTCTAAGATTTGGCAAATGTGGATATGTGAGAAAGCTTGCCTGTAGCTTCTCTGCTGCTGTGGTTATTGCAGCGGATTTCCCAGTTTCTTCCTCCGCCATTAATACTGGCTGCCATGTATAGCCTATCATGTGCTGAAAAATAGCATTACGCCCCACAACAACAACAACAATCTACCCAGGTGACATTGTTTAAACTAAATTCGGGATGCATATAAATTTTTTACATCAGCGGTAAATGCAAACAGAAGTGTATTGTACTGAAACCAATCAACCTAAACACACATATATTGAATGTATAGGACTCTTTTGAAGTTATCAGTTTATTTTCAAGTACACAATCAGCATAATGATGATGATTTTTTTAATTGGTGTCTGTAAATCACTCTAATGGATGGTTTTCATTCATTGGCTTATCTTGTGTAGGTAATGTCAACCAGATTGTTATGCTTTGGTAAACCACAAGGCATACATACCAAGTTGTCATGGTGATTTATAAGTATTTATTCCTACACTGGTGGAGCTTAATTGCAGAGTGAGCACAAAGAAGATTAAGTGCCTCACCATGACCTATGGAGAAATGAAAAATTGCCTGAGATGTACTTTTCATGTACAAGGGAGTTTTAACCAGAGTGTTTAGTTGCATTCAAATGATTATGACAATAATTTTAAGGTCCAGTGTCTTGAGTCTAGATATTGTCTGCATTTGCTTGTGAGTGTTGTTACACAAACAATGAATTTGTTTTAAACCAATTCTGTGATGAATGCCTAGAGTATTGGAAGATTTAACTGCAGTTAGCATGTGGGTGTATATTGTCATTGTGTGGGACAAGTTCATTGATTTCTATTCATTATATCAGGTTGAAGGTCAAAGAATATTATTTGTTACCAGTTGGAGTTTCTCAGTAGGGTGCAGGGAAATCATTTGTCCACTCATTTAGTCCAGGTATAAATTGGATGGTCCATATATAAACAGTACTACATATTCATCCCCAATCTAAGTAGATGCAAAATTGCAACTTGAGCATAAATATGAGTGCATTTTTTACCTTCAGTAAATGGCTCAGCATCTCTTAACATTTGCCTTTGTCTGCATGTCAGTCTGGAATATGTTGAAAGTATAACAAATTCTTTTTACACAGATACCTGATGTAAACTTGATACCAAACTAGATAAATAATGTGAAAATGTTAGGTCATTATTGCACATTGAGACCTTGATTTTTTAATGACGTTTGCATTTAAAGTGGTGCTTTTTAGTAATTTAGGCATCATTTTACATAGAGAGATTTCCTTTCAGTGAATGATGATGACACATTTTTATGAGTCAGACCTTGAAAAAGGAGACAGAAGGTCAAATCTGGACAGATAATATTACAGTTGGCGCAGGTCACCAGGATTATCAAAACTGAAGCGTTTATTAATACATTGTCATGCCAAAGGGAAGATGTCACCAGATATTTTTCTACACTTGTAAATATTTTGCAAAAGACAAATGTTACCATCTTAAATTTGAAATGTGTATTTTAAGTGTCTAGAGGCAATTCCCACCATCTTTCGCACAATTTATGTCATTCTACTCTATTTATAAAGCAGGTAATGTTGAGATACAGCCAGTTGATCAAAGTTAATTAGGTCTAATGACCTGGAAGTATTCCCGATAACCAATCAGCAATCTTCCTTTACATGGTGGCTGTCTGTAGTTTTCTAAAATGGAGGTTTGACTGAAATTGATCATTTAGTCTGAAAATTGGTGGAAATTGAGATGATTGTAATTCTTCTTTCAAATTGCAATTTCCTGATTTTTGTCCCGTGAAAAGTGATTACATACTGATATTAATTGATGCTGGCATCTTTACTTTGGCATGACAGTGTATACATAAAGCCATACAGTTTTGAAAATACTGGTGATCTGGGGCAGGCGTAGTAATGTCTGACCAGATGAAAATCATAATATTCTAACATTCTCCCTTAACTTCTTCTACATAACGCTCATAAAGGTTTGTGAGAGCTCATTGAAAACAAAAGTTATGACACCAAGAATATAAAAAATTTAATAGCTTTATGCATAGTTTCAATTTCTTGAGTTCAAACCTTGTGTCTAATATGTTTTGCAAAAGAGCCATGTATTAAAATATAATACTTTAATGATTTGGACTCATAAGTACCATCTTGAATCATGTACCACTGGATAATCAGGAACAGTGCAGTATAGTGCAATGAGGAAGTGTAATGTGTTGAGTATATTGAGGACTGAGACAAATGACTTGAAATGTAGAGATGGGTGTAATACTCAGCAATGATAAATAAAATTAAAGGACAAAAGAAATAGAGTTATCATGGATGCCTGGAAATTCTTTTGGGCTAGTAGAGTCAGCCCATTTGAGAGCTCTTTGGACATTTTGGCATCAGTTTGCAGTATCTTCGATTTGTAAACTTACACTAATATGAATGTTTGCCATGTTAAATTTCCATATCTTTTTATACCTGTTCCTTCCATCCTACTCCCACCCCATCCCATCCCTTAAGCTTGATTTTTTGAGTAAATTTTTGCATCATTCTAGGTATTGTTGCAAAGTTACATAAAAATATTAAAAATGTCACTATCATTCCAACATTTATCTTGCCCCAACAAAAAAATAAGGCATACTGCATCTTTACCATTCATAGTTTCATATCACTTACCCACTGGAGAGGAAACTATGTGGGGTGACTGTTACGTGTAGACTAAAAAAAAAAATAAAAAATAATAGAGTGAAGCCAACAAGCTTTGTAAATTTTCACAAAAATATTTTTTTTTCTTAGAAAACAATGTAAAAAATAGAAAAAGGACTTATGGTTTGTGAATATATGTAATCCAAAAATTAATCCTAAAGTTGAAAAATATAAGCCTAATCACTAAACAATTCTACTTGAATCCAGGTTTGAATCTCAAAGTTCCAATATGGAAGTGATGACGTCTGATGAGGTAGTTGTACTAATGGCAACAGTTCCTCATTGAATTTTGTGAATCAACAATAATATTCTGGCTTTACAATTCCAAATAATTTCCACTGAATGTCTTTGTCCAAGACTTTGATGAAGAAGCACTTATTTTCTAGAGAATATAAATTATTCTTAAATAACAAATAACTCAATATTGGCAAGAACAGAAAATACCTCTGAGCTCCTGAAGGTATTTTTTATGACTAAATAAATTTAATACCAAATGGCTGTTTAAAGCCTGATTTTAGATCACATGGTATTTCACGTGACAAACTATGAGATTTCCAACTTTAACACCGCAATTTTAAAAAATGTAATTTGTCACATATCTTAGAATAGCTCTAACTAAAACATCAGACTCTTACACTAGAAATGAAAAATAAAAAAAAAATAACTGTTTCCAATATGGATAACATGTGGGCCATAATATGACCTTGGAAACAGCCAATCATTTCCACTTAGTGTTTACGAGTTTGCAAACCAAGGTCAGCTAAAAATAATCATAAAGTAACACCTTTTTCATTCTATACAAACAGAATTTACTGGAAAAAATATTGAATCCCGTGAAAATGATCTTTACAATAAAATATAATAAAACAAAAATAAAATTTAAAAATATGTAATTAACCCTTTCATCACGGCAGACCGCTTAACCGTTCCAGTGGAACTACTTTCGTCAACACTATGGACCGACTTTTCGGTCTGGGGCAGTGTTCTTCTTTAACATTATAGTACCCGACTAAATATCTTTCAGGGTACCTCTAATAACTTCCATCTGGTAATGTAGATGTTATATTTGGATGATCTCATGAGTTTAGCTTGTATACAACTAGAAATAACGAACAAAGTAGGAACTTTTAACGTGTTTTCCGAATACTGAAATTTGTATCCAAAATGGCAGTGTTTGAGGGAATTTTAGAGGAGAGTTTTCGGAGGATTTAAATAATTTTGACCTGGTAAATTTGGATGAAAATGAGAGAAGACATATGGAGAGAAAATGGAATGCACTTTTGGGTGACAGTGATGATGATGAAGATGACTTTGAAAGTTTTGAACCATTGAATTGTACGTTCCACGTGGGGGTTTTTTGGACGAAGCCCGAAAATCAAAGAGATTTGTTTCAGTTTTCTGACAGTTGGGCACACCCGAGAGTTAGATGGCTCCAGGAAAGCTTCGGATTATTTTCAAATATTCTATTCAGATGAAGTTTTTGGAAAAATTGTCCATTTAACGAACTTAAATGCGACGATCAAACATGGCAGAGGCAATAATAGGTGTGTGGACAGATCTCACCTTGGAGATCATTTTGGTTCATTTTATAGAATTTTATATATTATGGACACCATGAAAGAAAGACTTGTGTTGCTACTGTGATTATTCACTAGTACATCTAGGGTAACAAGTTTTGAGAACTTTCTAAGTTTTCTAAGAGGTAATAAAATAATTACTTATATTTTACCTGTTGTGTTACCTGTTTGTACCTGCATTTTAACAGTTATAATAGATATGCATATTTTTATTGAATTAGTCATAAAATTTGATTTTTAACCTTGATTTTGACACCTAATCCTGCCAGATATCTTTAACATTGGCAAAGTTATGTTGTTTTAAAGTCCACAAGTCATTTTGCTTTACAACTCCAAAGTTGCTTAGTGTTGAGGACTCTATGCCTACAAAGTTACTTAGTGATGAAAGGGTTAACACAGAAACAAATTAATTACATATATGTAACATAACTTTGTAGATATATGTACATTAATTGTATATTTATGATTAAGTTTTTGCATTTGACTCTGTTCTTTTGGCACCCAGTATACATACAGTTATATGTGTGATAATTAAACTTGGAGCAGGGATGCATCATGATATTCAATACACCCTGGCAGAAAAAGTAGGTTACTGTATCCATTATTTTGTGCTTAACTGACTTTCATTAAATTTAAAGGTTTAAATTAATTTTTCAAACTCTGTTCATGATAGATTCATCAAAATGATGAATTTATTCAGCTATGTTAGTATTGTTCCAATTATAAATTATAATCAATCATCGGTTGGTTTAGCAAATCAGTAAGATAATCAAATTAAAAACTCCAAAATTAATTGTGTGGAAAGAAAGGCTACTTCCTTTTAGTTGCATGCAAAACACAAAGGTTATTAAAACTCTTGGGTAAATGGTAAGCTATGTAAGACTTTCACTACAGTCGATCTGAAATATTTAATCGCTTCACAAATTACAAATATAAAACCGAATCATACTCTATAGGTGCAGACTTAAATAAGAACATTATTTTGCCGTTAAATTTTAGAGTAGATAATTTTTTAAAAAGAAATCTGATGATTTATTTCAGTTTAGATGTAAAATCCTTTGTAGTATTTGTAAATAATGACAAACAAGAAAACCATGTCCTTCTTTACTTTAAATGATAGGCACATCGTGTATGAATGAAAAGGTTTTGGGAGATTGCAACAGTTTTTCAGTTATATAAAACTGATCAGCCACACAAAGTTGTTTTCATTTAACAAAGTTGTTGAACGAAATTAACATATCAGAAAAAATGATCAAATGTCATTAAGAGAGAATACTCCTATACATTTATTAATATTTGAACTCTTGAGTAAAGATATAACTATAACAAACAAAAAGAAAAATTTGCTCTTAGTAACTGATTATAATTGATTACCAGTTGATTAAGTGGAACCAATTATTATAAAATTCTGACTTATTCCATCACTACTGTTAGTAGAACACCCTTGCAACAAAGGGAGACAAATGATCTACAATTCACAATTTATTGGCTTAGGTAAAGTGTTTGCAATTAGCTCATTGCCAATATTTTGTTTTATGCTAGCTTTTATCCCCTTACAACCCCCATATCTATTCTTCTTTCTTTACCATGACTTAATATTTGTAACCCCAAATCTGTTACATATATTGTGTTCTCCTGCAGTGACCACATGTTTATAATTTGGATAGTAAATATTCCAAACTTGGCCTTTGAATCTCAGCGATTTATAGAATGGAGCCCCAAAACTTTATTTCTTTTGCCAGATGGCTACCTTTGATTCATTTTTATCAAGTAGTTTAGGAAGAGTTAAAGGTATGGACAGACATACAGATGGATGGAAGAAATCACTATCTGCCTGCTAAATGTGAAAATATTAGAATATGTAAATCTATGTTGATACTTATTATTCACATGTCAGTTGCATTTATTTGCAGGCCATCAAGATTGATACCAGTGAAGTTACTGTCTGGTTTAAGATTGGCACCTTGGCTGTTAAGGTTGAAAATTACCAGCTGGCCAAATTTGGCTTTCAACAGGTAACAGTCCACATAATTACATAAGTTGAATTTTTGAAAACAATTTCTCTGTTGAATACAGTACATTAACATTATGCATTTACTTCCAAATACAGCCCACATCAAATGTCAAATTCATCTCAACAACAGTCTTTACACTGTATAGATGAGGGTGGTCAATCATCTTCAGTAGTGGGCAACAGGGGCCCATTATCTACAGTTTCTGGGCCATGCATGATGTATATTAATTATACTCCAATTCACTGTCAGTACTTCAGTCACTACATAATAGAAAACTGGAGAATCCGTTATTAGCTAATATTCTCCTTACACATTCTGAGCTGAGTGCTTCACACAATACAGTAGCCCCCCTCTTGAACGGCCCCCTCACCAGCGGCCACCTGCTCCTTACGGCCAGAATCTGAAGGCACTGACGAATTTGTGTTTAAAATTACCCCTCATGAAAGGCCACCTGGCTAACGTGGCCAGCATATTTTTGCAAAAACAAAATTTACCCCTCACAAGTGGCCGCATTTTATTTTGTAATATGTATCTAGAACAATTATTTTTTTTCTTCTAATTGTGTTAAGTAATCTGATTGTGTTAAGTAATCCGATTTCTGTTTCCCGATGTCAGGTTTTCATTCTTCAAAAAAGTGTTGTACATGTACCACTAAGGTTAATATTATATCCTTTACACCTCATGAGAAGCCACATTTATTTCATAAAGCTGAGAAAGATTCAAATTTTAATCCATACATAAAGGTAATCCATATATCCTTACTGCGTGTTATAATAAATGTCTGGTTTATCCATTGATAATTGTTTAGATTACACTTATTAATAGTAGTGGCAATATTGATGTACAATACAAAAGTCTGCCCAGAATAAGAACTATTAATGCATATTCAGTTGAAATAAGTCAACTATTATAGCACAATAACCGTTTAATATTTAATGTTGCTTTTAAACAAAGTTATTTAATGCTTTGAAAAATGAAGCTTTCTTACTACGTACATATACTTCTCACAAAAAATTTAGTCCCCCTCTGGAAAGGCCACCCGCCTTATAAGGCCACTTTCCTGGTGCAGAAGGGGTGGCCGTATAAGAGGGGGACTACTGTATAGTATACTGTTGGTTACCCAGCCATGTTGGAATGAAAGGTAATGATAAAGCAGACCGCGCTGCTAAAATGGCCATATCACTTGAACCATCTGATTTTAAAACACCATATACTGATTTTAAACCTAGTATCAAAGACTGTTTACATAAAAAATGTATATAATGAAAGATACAACCTTTTGTATGGCTCTAAATGGCCTCATTGTGCTGGTGTGCCGAAAAATTCAACCAACTAACCAACCTATTATTATAAAATATACCTTTTTCATGAGCATGGCCACAAAAATGGACTTCAGGTTTGTAGTAGGATCACTCTGATATAGACAATATCAGTATTATTTTTGGAAAGTAACTCTTCCAATATATCATTGTAATTACCTCCCCTGCAAACTGCAAGGTAAGTATACCAGATGTTTATAAGTTTTAAGCTTTCACTCAGTACAGCTATATATATATATATATATATATATATATATATATATATATATATATATATATATATATATATATATATGAATAACAAACTTCATTCCATCAAGCCAACCTTAGGAGAATGGACTCCTTCCTACAGAGCCGTCCGTAGGGAGGAAGTAGTCATTGCGTAGTCATTGCAAGAATTCGTATTGGCCATACTTATTTAACCCACTCCTACATACTAAAAGGAGAAGACCCACCAGAGTGCACAGCTTGCAATGAACCATTCACTGTTAAGCACATTATGCTGGAGTGTTTTGACCTCCAACCTACATGTAATATATATTACAATGTGCAAGACATGAGGGAGCTCTTTGATACAGTTAGCATTTCTTATCTTATAGACTTCCTTAAGGAAGTAAACATATATCATAAGTTATAGCTTTTATGTTATCATCTTAAAAATTTTTATGTGCTATATATGTACAGTCACTAGATTTTAATTACCTTTCATATGTTTTTGTTGTCATATATTATTTGCAATCCCTGTTGATCGGGAAACTTTATTTTTTTATCACCGTTATCATTTTTATCGTTTTACCTTTAGCTATTTGGTTTCGTATCACTGGCCAATACAGAGCCTTTTTACCATTTGTATATAATGAAAGATACAACCTTTTGTATGGCTCTAAATGGCCTCATTATGCTGGTGCGCCGTAAAAATTCAACCAAACAACCAACATATTATTATAGAATATACCTGTTTCATGAGCATGGCCACAAAAATGGACTTCAGGTCTGTAGTAGGATCACTCTGATATAGACGATATCAGTATTATTTTTGGAAAGTAACTCTTCCAATATATCATTGTAATTACCTCCCCTGCAAACTGCAAGGTGGCTCTAAGTATACCAGATGTTTATAAGTTTTAAGCTTTCACTCAGTACAGCTATATGTATATATACACACACACACACACACACACACACACATTTCCTGCAGAGTTGGTTATGTTTTGTTGACTATAGGCATTGTCAACTAATTGTTATATTTTTAATCAGTAGTTTTCAATACGTCTTCCAGTATTGTGGACTTATGATTTTGCTGTTTGTACAGCTTGTTTTATTTATTCATTTTAGCAAGCACTGTTGAATTTCATCGCATTTTTTAGTATTATATGTATTTTTGAATTTTGTATGCTTTATTTTGAATAAAGTTTGCAGATTTTGTCCCTTTTTTTAATCGTTTTTCATCGTCATTATAGGTTTATGGTGTCAACTAGATGCACCAAGTACATGAAATTTAAAGTATCAGAGGACACTTATGAAACAGTCCTTGGGAGTACTAAATGCACTTTGTCAAATTTTTGCTGTATCGTGAAGAAAGGCAGGGAAAATGTGTCATGAAGTTCAGAGTCTTCTGGTGTTGAATTCTTTCACCCGAAGATTGAGTCAGTTATTCATCTAAATGTAGTATGCATCTGTTGCCTTTTTCCTTTAAAACATTCCCTTCTACCACATTTCCTTGCAACTATAACAGGTAGAACTGGAAACCGTGGATTTGAACATGTTGCCATATTTTCATTTGCTGCTAGAATCCCAGATGAAGACATTCATGAAAATTACATGTTGCTAATAGTTACTCATTGGTTGTTCGGCATCTTAAAAGGAATGGTTTTATCCATTACATGGGGACTCTTATAACAGTTTGGGAATGTAGAGGTTGGATGCTCATGCATTTCCTACTGTCATCAATTTTACTAATGTTGATGTCATGTGGTAATGCATTTGATGGCGAAAGGAAATTTTTATTATAAATTATAGTTCAAGATTATATTGTCCTAATCATATTATAATTAAGCCTCTCACATTACTGCAAATTCAATGTGTCCATTTTTTTTTCTTTTTAATTTTAATATGAATTTTTAGAGGTATTTGAAAATGATGTTACATTTAAATTCTGTTGTGTCTAACACAATAATTTTAAGTCCTACTACTGATACAAGATAGAGTCAGAAAATAAAATGCCCCCAATGAAATGCACCTCACCCCCCATTAAACACTTTTAATGAAATGTCCTGCATGAAATGCACACCACTATGAAACACTCCTAATGAAATTCTGCCCCCCCCCCTGAAACACCCTTAATGAAATGCTGCCCCCACCCCATGAAATGCCTCAGTGTCTTTAATGGAATAAACTACACTTCCTGTCAAACATTGTTGACATAGCACAAATTCACAATCACTAGCTGCTGTATAGAAAATGGATTGGGTAAAACCCCAATTCAGATGCAAGAGAAGTTCTGCATGAAATTTTCCATAGGTAAATGTATTATTTTAATTTCAGGGACTAGAATGCAACCCAAAGCATTGGCCATGTTTGGATAATCTGATCACTATTCTGTTTGCCCTGTGTAATTACTGGGGTAAGTTACTATCAGTGAAGATAACTTTTGTATGAATTCCTTTCATGTTACAGGAAAGGTAATTATTCATTGTTGACTTGATGGGATTAAATCCAGTTTGTCTTTGGCATAGTATCATTTCTTTTCTACAAAAATATAATTAGTATTACTAATAAAGGTAAAATAACTTTAGGATCTGAACACTTGTAACTCTAATGTTCTTGGACAATCTGATCACTGTTCTGTTTGTTCAGTGCAGTTATTGTGGTAAGTTGCTATATTTGTACTGGACAACCTGATCACTATTCTGTTTGTTCAGTGCAGTTATTGTGGTAAGTTGCTATATTTGTACTGGACAATCTGATCACTATTCTGTTTGTTCAGTGCAGTTATTGTGGTAAGTTGCTATATTTGTACTGGACAACCTGATCACTATTCTGTTTGTTCAGTGCAGTTATTGTGGTAAGTTGCTATATTTGTACTGGACAATCTGATCACTATTCTGTTTGTTCAGTGCAGTTATTGTGGTAAGTTGCTATATTTGTACTGGACAACCTGATCACTATTCTGTTTGTTCAGTGCAGTTATTGTGGTAAGTTGCTATATTTGTACTGGACAACCTGATCACTATTCTGTTTGTTCAGTGCAGTTATTGTGGTAAGTTGCTATATTTGTACTGGACAACCTGATCACTGTTCTGTTTGTTCAGTGCAGTTATTGTGGTAAGTTGCTATATTTGTACTGGACAACCTGATCACTATTCTGTTTGTTCAGTGCAGTTATTGTGGTAAGTTGCTATATTTGTACTGGACAATCTGATCACTGTTCTGTTTGTTCAGTGCAGTTATTGTGGTAAGTTGCTATATTTGTACTGGACAATCTGATCACTGTTCTGTTTGTTCAATGCAGTTATTGTGGTAAGTTGCTATATTTGTACTGGACAACCTGATCACTATTCTGTTTGTTCAGTGCAGTTATTGTGGTAAGTTGCTATATTTGTACTGGACAATCTGATCACTATTCTGTTTGTTCAGTGCAGTTATTGTGGTAAGTTGTTATATATGTCTTGGGCATCCTGATCAGACCACTCCAGTGGCTTAGTGGTTAGAGCATCTGTCTCAGATGCAGGAGGTTTTGGGTTTGATCCCCCGGCCGAGTCATACCAAAGACTTACAAAAATGGTACTATCAGCTGCCTCGCTTGGTGCTCAGCCTTAAGAGGTTAGTGTTAGGACTGGTCGGCCTGGAGTCAGGATAATGTGACTGGGTGGGACATCATGCCACATGTCTGTGGCATGATGCTCCAGTGCCAGACATCACTATAAACTGCCACACTGCAGATATCTTAGTGATATGACTGAAAAATTGTTAAAGCTACATTAGAAATCATGATTACATCACACATCACAACCTGATCATTATTCTGCTCTGTGCAATTACTATGGAAAGTTGTTATATATGTCTTGGACAATCTGATCACTATTCTGTTTGCCCTGTGCAATTACTAGAGTAAGTTGCTATCTATGTCTTACATATATGAAATAAGAAATAAATTCCTTTTATGTTACAAAAAAGGTCATTCTTCATTTTTGACTAGATGGGATGAAACCTTATGGCATGTAACCATTCTCTTTTTCCAAATATAGTTGTTATTGCTAATAAAAGTAAACTAAGTTTGGGGTCTTACTAAAACTGGTTACAAGTTGTTGCTCCAATGTTTTTGAAAATAAATTTTTTTGGTCAAGAGAAGCAAGTCAGATTTAAGTCACTGATGGTGTTTATCTCCATTGGATATTATTCCACTAATGATAAAATAGTAGATATGATTTTAGAAACAAATCTCCATAAAAATTGTGAGAATTCCTAAAATAATGTTTCTAAGATAATAAGTAAGCAAAATTTAGAAAATATCATAAGATTATTAAGGTAATTGTTTTTCTTATAGGGCAACAAATAACAATATCACTGGATTTGTATTTTCCATTTCAACTAGTATAAATTAGTACCATGTCCACTTTCCATGCCATCAGTACTACCAGTACATTGATAGGGTTTATTTTTGTTAGATCAAACTTGGTGTTGTGAAAAGGACCCCCCTCCCTCCACAAACTGATGGACCTTCACACTTATTATAATACTAGATATGCTACATTGATAATCAGAATTGAATTTTTTGTCAAAGTCCAGTGGAGGAAGAGAGAAAGAAGGGGGGAGACTGAATACCAAATAATGATGGCAGAAACTTGGACATTCGTAAAACTCATTTATGGCATCGTATATTTTCTTTCAGCCTGTTTATACTACATATCGAAAGGACTGGAAATGGATGGAAATTACATCAAAGGCCTAGTCTTGAGGGACCAAATTTTCAAAGAAATACCCTCATTTAGACGAGAGAGCCAGCATCTCTGGGCATTGTGGTAACAAATATTTTGCTTTAGAAAACCATGTGATACCATTCTGTGGGAAAGTAACCTGTATACAGAATCTTGTGCTCACATATATGTTTAATATAAAATTGTCTGTGCTGATGACTGTTTAGATTATAAACTTTACTTTATAAAAACTTTAAATTTTCCCTTAAATTGAGTTTCTTCATCATTAATCATTTTGGATGGGAAAAAAATTTAATTTAGTTTTAATACATAAAAAATTGGATAAATAAGTAAATCACAATTTTAATTACTGATTAAGAGCTGAAAATTAATAGTTCTCCATCAAGTACATTTTCCATGTACATTATTGTTACAAAGAGAATCTGATACCATGTGGTATTACAAGGTCAGAAAATCATAAACTTAGAAATATATGCAGTTATCAAGATTCATAAAGTTACAAGTATCTTGCAGTAAATTAATTAACAAAACTGTCTTTATATTCAGATGGATAGAATAGATGGCCTTGACACATGCTGAGAAGCAATGTTATTTGTACCCCTGTGAAAGCTTAAAATATATAACAAAGTATATGTTTATCCACCTAATTTTGGTGAGAGGGGAGGTAATTTGAAAGAGTTGTTTCCTCTTTGTATACTTAATTGATAAATGGGAAAGAAACATTCTTGGTTCAGCTCTTCAAGGTAGAGGTAAGCTATTGTACTACTTCTGACAATGTTGTCCCTACAGATAAAAACATACATATTCGCACCCTCACTGAATGTCAGCCATCTTTCTTAAGTTCTAGACAACAGTTCGGACAGTAATAGATTTTATAATAGATTACTGTCAACAGTTTCATAGCACCTTAAGTTCTAAAATAAAGAAAATTATTTAGTTAGTGAGGGGGCAATGGTCATTTTACATTGAATACATTTTCTAATGATAATGTTTACAGCAGCAATTGGAGATTAGCAAAAGCAGAGAAGCACTAGGTATTCACTGATCACACTGTTGTGTCTTTCCAACATGGCTGTATTTTAAAGGTAATAGATTATATTTCCTGATATTAATATATTTGGTTAGGTTTTCTTGGAGCGAAAAATGTACTCCAAAAATGTACTTGTCTGCATGACAAAACAGCTCCAAACAGACATTTAATATCTTGTTTTCAATAGACGACAGTGAAGCAAAATGGGTGCCCCACAATAAAAGTGCCTTTTACTGGAACAGCCCTTAACGGATACGGAAGCACAGTCATCACATTCCGGCAGTAACAGTGGCATTGATTTTAACACAAAAATTTCACAAGTTCTATAAAGGAAGGTTACTGTATTTTATTACTGGCTGGCAAGATTTGGTATCCAGAGAACATTGTATACAGTACCTGATCATTATGCCTTTTTTTAATAAAAGATTAATGTCAATTTTTCTTGCTGGAATTAAAAACCACTATCTCTTATGTGGCTGGTCATTTATTGTTTGATGGATATGTTTTACTGGTTTATATTTAGTTAATTTGATTACGATCTGTTGTATATTTGTTCTTTTTTAAAGTAAAAATAGCTTATTGACATGATCGTTGCCTGGGTTGCCATTGAAATATACCAAAACTGTACCAAAATCATGAAATAATCTAAATTTGTCTGATATTCATAGTTTGTATGTCCTTTTTGCATTGGCACTCGCCTTTACGCAGTCCACTTGACATCTCATTGGCCATGAGGGGTCTAAGGCACTCGCTTTTACGCAGACCACTTGAGATCTCATTGGCCATGAGGGGTCTAAGGCACTCATATTTATAGATCACTTGGCATCTCATTGGCCATGAGGGGTCTAAGGCACTCACATTTATAGATCACTTAACATCTCATTGGCACTGAGGGGTCTAAGACACTTGCCTTTATGCAGACCACTTGACATCTCATTGGCCATGAAGAGTCTAAGGCACTTGCCTTTATGCAGACCACTTGACATCTCATTGGCCATGAGGGGTCTAAGGCACTCACATTTACAGATCACTTGACATCTCATTGGCCATGAGGGGTCTAAGGCACTTGCCTTTATGCAGACCACTTGACATCTCATTGGCCATGAGGGGTCTAAGGCACTTGCCTTTATGCAGACCACTTGACATCTCATTGGCCATGAGGGGTCTAAGGCACTTGCCTTTATGCAGACCACTTGACATCTCATTGGCCATGAGGAGTCTAAGGCACTTGCCTTTACGCAGACCACTTGACATCTCATTGGCCATGAGGGGTCTAAGGCACTCACCTTTACGCAAACCACTTGACATCTCATTGACCATGAGGGGTCTAAGGCACTCACCTTTACGCAGACCACTTGACATCTCATTGGCCATGAGGTGTCTAAGGCACTCACATTTACAGATCACTTGACATCTCATTGGCCATGAGGGGTCTAAGGCACTCACATTTACAGATCACTTGACATCTCATTGGCCATGAGGGGTCTAAAGCACTTGCCTTTACAGATTACTTGACATCTCATTGGCCATGAGGGGTCTAAGGCACTCACATTTACAGACCATTTGACATCTCATTGGCCATGAGGGGTCTAAGACACTCACATTTACAGATCACTTGACATCTCATTGGCCATGAGAGGTCTTAGGCGCTCGCCTTTACAGATCACTTGACATCTCATTGGCCATGAGGGGTCTAAGACACATTTACAGATCACTTGACATCTCATTGACCATGAGGGGTCTAAGACACTCATATTTACCGACCACTTGACATCTCATTGGCCATGAGGGGTCTAAGGCACTCACATTTACAGATCACTTGACATCTCATTGGCCATGAGGGGTCCAAGCCACTCGCCTTTACAGACCACTTGACATCTCATTGGCCATGAGGGGTCTAAGGCACTCACATTTACAGATCACTTGACATCTCATTGGCCATGAGGGGTCTAAGGCAATCACATTTACAGATCACTTGACATCTCATTGGCTATGAGGGGTCTAAGGCACTCACATTTACAGATCACCTGACATCTCATTGGCACTGAGGGGTCTAAGGCACTCAACTTTATGCAGACTACTTGACATCTCATTGGCCATGAGGGGTCTAAGGCACTCGCCTTTACGCAGACCACTTGACATCTTATTGGCCATTAGGGGTCTAAGGCACTCGCTTTTACGCAGACCACTTGACATCTCATTGGCCATGAAGGGTCTAAGGCACTCACATTTACAGATCACTTGACATCTCATTTGCCATGAGGGGTCTAAAGCACTTGCCTTTACAGATCACTTGACATCTCATTGGCCATGAGGGGTCTAAGACACTCACATTTACAGATCACTTGACATCTCATTTGCCATGAGGGGTCTAAGGCACTCACATTTACAGACCACTTGACATCTCATTGGCCATGAGGGGTCTAAAGCACTTGCCTTTACAGATCACTTGACATCTCATTTGTCATGAGGGGTCTAAGGCACTCACATTTACAGATCACTTGACATCTCATTGGCCATGAGGGGTCTAAGGCGCTCGCCTTTACAGACCACTTGACATCTCATTGGCCATGAGGGGTCTAAGGCACTCACATTTACAGATCACTTGACATCTCATTGGCCATGAGGGGTCTAAGGCGCTCGCCTTTACAGACCACTTGACATCTCATTGGCCATGAGGGGTCTAAGGCACTCACATTTACAGATCACTTGACATCTCATTGGCCATGAGGGGTCTAAGGCACTCACCTTTACAGACCACTTGACATCTCATTGACCATGAGGGGTCTAAGGCACTCCTCCACCAAACATGCTGGCTGCCATATATAGCCTATCCTGGGTTAAATGGTGTCAATAAACATACAAAATGAAACCAATCCCTTCAACAATGGAAAAAAAATGTACTTACATCTAAAGATTTTCATGACAGTTTTGTTGTCTTCGGAAAAATTATTAGCTAATGAATAATTTTGCGCCATGAACTTCATATATTTTTAATGTTCATTGTAGATACCCTGTTAAATATTTATTTGTTTCTTCCCATTGGTCATTTTGTGATCAGTATTTGAATTTGTAGGATTTTTTTCTTTTCACAAGTTGATTATTTTGTGTTGGATGGTTAAAGTCATGGTTTGTAGCAACTATTAAAACAATGACGCTTGCTTTTCCATGCATGACGGTCATGTCAACATGGGTTTTTTGTTTAAAGTTTTTTATGATGTCTAGGTAGTCTATATGAAAACTGACAACTAATACGGCTCCCACAGGATAATAGCCATCTTGAAAACTGTGTCATTGAATGGACGATGGTCGTATCAAAATGAGGTTTTCACTATTTATCATACCTAGTTGGTGTATTAAAAGTATGTAGCTGATCTGAAATCCAGTATGGCCACCATAGTAATCAGAATGGAAAGGGTGATATTACTGTGGAGTTTTCATCAAAAGACTCATTGTGATGTTGAGTTGGTTTTAAATGAAAATAGCAATGATATGACGTCCAGTTATGGCCAACAATCAATTTACATCTTGGAAATCTTGTTATTGCTACTTGTCCAGGATGGATGGTCTTACAAATAAACAAAGAAATTTAAATCCACGTTTTGTCATCAACAATATCCTATAATAGAACTAGCATTATCTGATACAAAGTAAAAGACTGTCCATTATCTGATAAAGTTCTGAAATTATCCGTTGTTGTCTAGTCATTGTAAATATAGTTAAACTCTGGGTTTCTTCAGCTTTGTTGTTATGTGGGTACTTATATGGCAACTGAGCTTGGAAACTTTAAATTGCACATTGATCATACAATATTTAAAATCTATTAAAGGCTTCAACTGAACATGTGTTCATTGTGTGGCAAGATCCTACTGAGTTTAATATACCACCCTTTGTTACTGGGTACACAGTAAAATCATTGATAAAGGGTTGTCTTATGGTACAGCAACCAATAGGATTTTGGTCAAACAGTCATTGGATGGACTCTACTCAGCACTAAACAAAATGTACAAGTATTAAATTTGCAGCTTGATCAAAAGAACTGTCAGCTTAAAATAAAGTGAGTGCAATCTATATAATCAAATAGCTTTTTGGAAAGGTGCACAAGCAGTAGACTTTGACAATATTACTTTGGAATTAAATTTAACTTATGGAAAAGGAAAATACATCTTTAATCAAAATATTGTTTTCATGAAACTTGCAAGTTTATACAGCAAAACACAAATATTAATACAAATACTGGTATTAGGACTTGCACGAAAATGGAAGTAACATGCTTGTAGGTAAACACCAAAGGTTAACAACAATGATGGACATTTCACTTAGCAGTGGATGTGACCTTTTTATTCTTTTTAACAATTACTTTTTACAGTGATTCTGAGGTGATGGACAGGCAAGTGGACCCTGAAGTGGCAAAAGAGGTTAGAAAAATATTTATTTTGTGAATGTTTTAATGTTTTCTTTTTTCTGTCATATATCTTTTCTTTTCTTGAAATTTAAAATTAAAAACAATTGTTTAAAAAGAATCTGTTAATGACACAGGTTGTTATTTCATGGATATAAATGTAATGAGGGGCCCCGAGTGGCCGAGTGGTCTAAAGCGCTGTTCGTTACGGATCACTGCCATCTCACCTCTATCTGCGTGGGTTTGAGTCTAAGATTCGGCGAATGTGGATATGTGAGAGAGCTTGCCAGTAGCTTTTCGTGGGTCGGTGGTTCTTTCCGGTGATTTCCCGGTTTCTTCCTCCACCATTAATACTGGCCGCCATGTATAGCCTTTCCTGTGCTGAAAAATGGCGTTAAACCCCACAACAACAACAACAACAATAATGTAATGAAATGGACATAGACAAAGTGAGACTGTTTTGCAAAATTCCAGTCATACTGTATAACCAGCATTCACAGTCATACTGAATATCCAACATTAATGCAGTAGTACTCTATATACAATTTTCATACGGTTATACTGAATAACCAGCATTCATACAGGTATATTATATATCCAACATTGTCATACTGAACAGCCCACATTCACACAGTCATACTGAATATCCAGCATTCAGTCATACTGAATATCCATCATTTAGTCATACTGAATATCCATCATTCAGTCATACTGAATATCCAGCATTCAGTCATGCTGAATATCCAGCATTCCCAGTCACATTGAATATCCAATTCTTTCATACTGAACAACCAACATTCACAGTCATACTGAATATCCAGCATTCACACTGTCATACTGAATATCCAGCATTCAGTCCTACTGAATATCTATCATTCACAGTCATACTGAATATCCAGCATTCACAGTCATATTGAATATCCAACATTAAATTCATACTGAACAACCAACATTCAGTCATACTGAATATCCAGCATTCACACTGTCATACTGAATATCCAGCAGTCACAGTCATACTAAATATCCATCATTCAGTCATACTGAATATCCATCATTCAGTCATACTGAATATCCATCATTCAGTCATACTGAATATCCATCATTCAGTCATGCTGAATATCCAGCATTCACAGTCATATTGAATATCCAACATTCTTTCATACTGAACAACCAACATTCACAGTCATACTGGATATCCAGCATTCACAGTCATACTGGATATCCAGCATTCACACTGTCATACTGAATATCCAGCATTCAATCATACTGAATATCCATCATTCACAGTCATATTGAATATCCAGCATTCAGTCATACTGAATATCCAGCATTCACAGTCATACTGAATATCCAGCATTCACACTGTCATACTGAATATCCAGCATTCAGTCATACTGAATATCCGGCATTCAGTCATTTTGAATATCCAGCATTCACACTGTCATATTGAATATCCAGCATTCACAGTCATACTGAATATCCAGCATTCACACTGTCATACTGAATATCCAGCAGTCACAGTCATACTAAATATCCATCATTCAGTCATACTGAATATCCATCATTCAGTCATACTGAATATCCATCATTCAGTCATACTGAATATCCATCATTCAGTCATGCTGAATATCCAGCATTCACAGTCATATTGAATATCCAACATTCTTTCATACTGAACAACCAACATTCACAGTCATACTGGATATCCAGCATTCACAGTCATACTGGATATCCAGCATTCACACTGTCATACTGAATATCCAGCATTCAATCATACTGAATATCCATCATTCACAGTCATATTGAATATCCAGCATTCAGTCATACTGAATATCCAGCATTCACAGTCATACTGAATATCCAGCATTCACACTGTCATACTGAATATCCAGCATTCAGTCATACTGAATATCCGGCATTCAGTCATTTTGAATATCCAGCATTCACACTGTCATATTGAATATCCAGCATTCACAGTCATACTGAATATCCAGCATTCACACTGTCATACTGAATATCCAGCATTCACAGTAATACTGAATATCCAGCATTCAGTCATACTGAATATCCTGCATTCAGTCATACTGAATATCCAGCATTCATTCATACTGAATAACCAGCATTCACACGGTCATACTGAATATCCAACATTCAGTAATACTGAATATCCGGCATTCATTCATACTGAATAACCAGCATTCACACAGTCATACTGAATATCCTGCATTCAGTCATACTGAATATCCAGCATTCATTCATACTGAATAACCAGCATTCACACAGTCATACTGAATATCTAACATTCAGTAATACTGAATATCTAAGTCATACTGAACAGCCAACTGTCATACAGGCATACTGATTATCCACCATTCACAGTCATACTGAATATCCAACAATCACAAATCATACTGAATATCCAGTATTCATAGTCTTACTGAATATCCAACATTCAGTCATACTGAAGAGCCATCATTTGTAAAAATTGTAGATAATATTTGCGTGTCCTCCCATTGTTTACTTCAGTAACCTCCCCAATATTTAGTAGTCCTCTCCCCCATTTGTTTTTTTAGTTTGTTGGGAGGAAATGGAATTTCCCTCCTTTTTCAATTGTAGCATCCTGAATTTGGCGTGAATGTCCCAAACTGCTGAGCCTATTTACGGAACATGCCGCCATAACAAAATTACATTTTTTCCTAAAAGAATAAACAAGAAGAAAAATTTGAAGTTGAAGCTATAGGAATATCTTGGTCCTTTCATGAATTTTCTACTAATTTATAACATGTTCTCAGTTTTCAGCAAATAAATTGAGAATGTTTTCAGACCTTTCCTGACTGGTAATTTGTGACATAAGACCGGTTCCAGGCATATAATGTGCTATTATAATCAAAACACTTTGTTTTACTCCTTAACCAGTCTTTTTCAGTATTTCATAATATATGATCATTTTCTTGCCATTATTCAGAACACTTTATGTTACTTGATTGTGTTTATTAGTGAACTATAATCAGCAGTGTTTCTTTAAAGCATTTGTGTGTACCTTGACTTTAAAATGTCGGACAGTGATTGTAAGCCAGTCCTGATTGTCATGAAATGATATTGGAAAAGGAGCTTCTGGGAAAACTGAAATGAGCCAGTAGCATTTTGGAGGACAATGAAAAGAATACAAAGAGCAGGGTACTTAAATATTGACATGTTTTGTAATTTCTTTAAATGATTTTATCATTTGTCTGTTTTCAACATGGAATTTTTCTTTGCAGTGATAAGTGTCCTGAATTCTTCAGTAAAATCACTAAATTTTTCCCTCTTGTCAGTAATTTTCCTGCTTTGTAATGGACATATCTGGTTGTAGAATAGACCCTGAAAATGGTTTTTGTGACCTCTTTTTTTTTAGGATCTTCCATATATTTTGTAATTGTTTTGTGATATGTTTGTTAAATTTTTTAAATTTTAGTTCATTGATGAGGCTGAGGCAATTAGGAAGAGAAGAAGAGAACTAGCCAAGACTCCAGATCCTCCAAGACTAAAACTAAAACCACTGAAGTCTCTTACGTGAGTTTTTGTTGAAAAGTTTGTTTTACAATTTGTTTAGCCAGTTAAATGTATTGCAATAAAAAGGAATTCAAGCATTAGCTTTTCTTATCGAAGTACATGAGACTAATTTCACTATCTGTGGTGTCAAAATCAGTGTAGTCATCAGCATCCACAGATGTGAAAGCATTTCATTTATATAAATTTTGCTCAGTACATTTCAACAATTTTCCAATTCCTATGCCTAAGGTAACAGTTGGAGTGGTTTCTGTAGCTCTTTTTCCATATGGAGATGGTTAAGGAGATACCATTTACATATACAAGATCTAGGTCAAATTTGACTTTCACCATTTTGCAGTAAAATTTTAGTGTTTTAGCCCCAGTTTGATTTGGAATTCTTCCTTTTAATTTCTGCTAAATAACGTTTTGAATGATTTAATGAATGGAATCAAATTCGGCATCTAAAAATTGTTTTAAGTCAGATTTGATTTTTAACTGTTAATAGATAGAGTTATTACCTATTTCACATAAACTTTGTGCTTTAATTGAATCGTAATGATCAGATGTTTACTTATTCACTTCTTGCAAAATTCGGTTTAATGATTATATGGTCCTGAATTTCAGATGGAAATGTGTGGGGCAGAGTTTGATTGAGATGTATGACCTGGCCACTTCTTCAAACCCACCAATGGTAAGAATTTGGTTTGTAGGCTTTCTGGATGGTACTGTGGATTTTGTAATTGACTTACTTGAGTAAGTGAGGTTATATTATAGTTTTATGACCATCCCTTTGTGATGTGATGTAAATTATAGCCATCCTTTGCCATGTGCATAACTTTTTGACTATCCTCTGCCATGTGTATAGTTTTGTGACTCTTGCCATGTGTATGCCTCTGTGTGACTGTCTCTTGCCATATTTATGGTTTTGTGACCATCTCTTGCCATGTCTGGCTTTGTGACTGTCTCTTGCCATGTGTATGGTTTTGTGACCATCTCTTGCCATGTGTATGGCTTTGTAACTGTCTCCAGCCATGTGTATGGCTTTGCGACTCTCTCTTGCCATGTCTATGGATTTGTGACTGTCTCTTGCCATGTCTATGGATTTGTGACTCTCTTGCCATGTGTTTGGCTTTGTAACTATCTCCTGCCATATGTATGGCTTTTTGACTGTATCTTGCCATGTGTATGGCTTTGTGACCATATCTTGCCATGTATATGCCTTTGTAACTGTCTCCTGCCAAGTGTATGGCTTTTTGACTGTATCTTGCCATGTCTATGGATTTGTGACTCTCTTGCCATGTGTATGGCTTTGTAACTGTGTCCTGCCATGTGTATGGCTTTGTGACTCTCTCTTGCCATGTGTATGTCTTTGTGACCATATCTTGCCATGTGCTGTGCTCTTTGACCATCCCTCACCATGTGTATGGCTTTGTGACCATCCCTTGTAATGTCTTGTGCCATTTGACAATCTATTGCTATGTTTTGCCTTGTTGAGCCATAAATATTTACCATAATCAGTTTTTCATTAATTTATTTTAAATTTCAACCAAATTAGATAAAGAGCATCTTTTCATCAGGATTGTTGACTGGTACCAGTGTTGCCAATTGACTATGAACCTTGACTCATGATCAGGACTGTTGACTGGTACCAGTGTTGCCAATTGACTATGAACCTTGACTTATGATCAGGACTGTTGACTGGTACCAGTGTTGCCAATTGACTATGAACCTTGACTGTCATGATCAGGACTTTTGACTGGTACCAGTGTTGCCAATTGACTATGAACCTTGACTGTCATAATCAGGACTGTTGACTGGTATCAGTGTTGCCTATTGACTATGAACCTTGACTGTCATGATCAGGACTGTTGACTGGTACCAGTGTTGCCAATTGACTATAAACCTTGACTGTCATGATCAGGACTGTTGACTGGTACCAGTGTTGCCAATTGACTATGAACCTTGACTGTCATAATCAGGACTGTTGACTGGTACCAGTGTTGCCTATTGACTATGAACCTTGACTGTCATGATCAGGACTGTTAACTGGTACCAGTGTTGCCAATTGACTATAAACCTTGACTGTCATGATCAGGACTGTTAACTGGTACCAGCGTTGCCAATTGACTATGAACCTTGACTCATGATCAGGATTGTTGACTGGTACCAGTGTTGCCTAGTGACTATAAACCTTGACTGTCATGATCAGGACTGTTAACTGGTACCAGTGTTGCCAATTGACTATAAACCTTGACTGTCATGATCAGGACTGTTAACTGGTACCAGTGTTGCCAATTGACTATGAACCTTGACTGTCATGATCAGGACTGTTAACTGGTACCAGTGTTGCCAATTGACTATGAACCTTGACTCTCATGATCAGGACTGTTGACTGGTACCAGTGTTGCCAATTGACTATGAACCTTGACTGTCATGATCAGGACTGTTGACTGGTATCAGTGTTGCCAATTGACTATGAACCTTGACTGTCATGATCAGGACTGTTGACTGGTACCAGTGTTGCCAATTGACTATGAACCTTGACTCTCATGATCAGTACTGTTGACTGGTACCAGTGTTGCCAATTGACTATGAACCTTGACTGTCATGATCAGGACTGTTGACTGGTACCAGTGTTGCCAATTGACTATGAACCTTGACTGTCATGATCAGGACTGTTGACTGGTACCAGTGTTGCCAATTGACTATGAACCTTGACTCTCATGATCAGGACTGTTAACTGGTACCAGTGTTGCCAATTGACTATGAACCTTGACTGTCATGATCAGGACTGTTGACTGGTACCAGTGTTGCCAATTGACTATGAACCTTGACTCTCATGATCAGGACTGTTAACTGGTACCAGTGTTGCCAATTGACTATGAACCTTGACTCTCATGATCAGGACTGTAAACTGGTACCAGTGTTGCCAATTGACTATGAACCTTGACTCTCATGATCAGGACTGTTAACTGGTACCAGTGTTGCCAATTGACTATGAACTTTGACTGTCAGGCTCACGACTGTTAACTGGTACCAGTGTTGCCAATTGACTATGAACCTTGACTGTCATGATCAGTACTGTTAACTGGTACCAGTTTTGCCAATTGACTATGAACCTTGAATGTCATGATCAGGACTGTTAACTGGTACCAGTGTTGCCAATTGACTATGAACCTTGACTGTCATGATCAGGACTGTTAACTGGTACCAGTGTTGCCAATTGACTATGAACTTTGACTGTCAGGCTCACGACTGTTAACTGGTACCAGTGTTGCCAATTGACTATGAAACTTGACTGTCATGATCAGGACTGTTGACTGGTACCAGTGTTGACAATTGACTATGAACCTTGACTCATGATCAGGACTGTTAACTGGTACCAGTGTTGCCAGTTGACTATGAACCTTGACTGTCATGATCAGGACTGTTAACTGGTACCAGTGTTGCCAATTGACTATGAACCTTGACTGTCATGATCAGAACTGTTGACTGGTACCAGTGTTGCCAATTGACTATGAACCTTGACTCATGATCAGGACTGTTGACTGGTACCAGTGTTGCAAATTGACTATGAACCTTGACTGTCTTGACTGTTGACTTGTACCAGTGTTGCCAATTGACTATGAACCTTGACTGTCATGATCAGGACTGTTGACTGGTACCAGTGTTGCCAATTGACTATGAACCTTGACTGTCAATCTCAGTACTGTTAACTGGTACCAGTGTTGCCAATTGACTATGAACCTTGACTCTCATGATCAGGACTGTTAACTGGTACCAGTGTTGCCAATTGACTATGAACCTTGACTGTCATGATCAGGACTGTTGACTGGTACCAGTGTTGCCTATTGACTATGAACCTTGACTGTCATGATCAGGACTGTTAAATGGTACCAGTGTTGCCGATTGACTATGAACCTTGACTGTCATGATCAGGACTGTTAACTGGTACCAGTGTTGCCAATTGACTATGAACCTTAACTGTTCTTGATCAGTACTGTTGACTGGTACCAGTGTTGCCAATTGACTATGAATCTTGACTGTCATGATCAGTACTGTTAACTGGTACCAGTGTTGCCTATTGACTATGAATCTTGACTGTCATGATCAGTACTGTTAACTGGTACCAGTGTTGCCAATTGACTATGAACCTTGACTGTCATGATCAGTACTGTGGACTGGTACCAGTGTTGCCAATTGACTATGAACCTTTACTGTCATGATCAGGACTGTTAACTGATGCCAGTGTTGGCAGTTGACTATGAACCTTATCTGTCATGATTGCTAAACGTAAAAGAAACCTTTAAACAATGCTTTCCCAAAAATTGATTAGTACTTTTGATTGTAGTCCACATAACATCCTGGCATTAGTGTCTCACATTGTTTACAAAATATGATTTACCATAAGTGATTAAAAAAAGTGATTTAAAAAAAATTTAGAAATTGATTTCCCAAAACTTCTTCTCCATTTGAGATGAAAGTCCTTTACTGCAGCTTAAAATAACCATATCATAAAAGGTGAATTTGATTCCCATCTGAAAATTTGGGACCACACATATACATTGTGTAGAAGTTAACCTGTTATCACCATCAGAATAAGTGCTCTTGATCAACATTCTTGTCATTTAGACTTCAGCATATCTTGTTATCTTAATGTAAAAACTTCTAAGATTTTGAAAATTTTCATTTTTTTTTAAATATAGTAAGACAACAAGACAGCAGTGATATATTCTCAACCAATTACCAGTTATCATTTTTAAAACATTTTATGCAAGAAAAATGCAAATTTACTAAAGTTACAATAGATTTACTTACACAAGAAATGTTGTTTTATGTGATTAATTTGTTTACAAGCACACATAATTTTTAACTTAGCAATTTTCTATCTTTTTGATTCTTGAAGAGTTTGGGTTTACGAGTTGACATGTCAGAATTCAAAGCTGTTGAGAAAGTTAGCAGATGCACTTCGGAGCCAAAGAATGAAGTGGATCCTTACAAATTAGACACACACAGTACAAAGTTGAATGAAGATGGATTACAGATTGGTGAAATTGAACATCCTCATATGGAGATCGAACACCCCATTACTGAGTCACCAGAACTTGGGAATAAAACAGATTCTCTCCAGCTTGGTAGTGGTGATGCTTTTGATGCTGGAAATAAAAAATCCAGTGCAATGTTGGAACCAATGGATTGTACCGAACAAACAAAAGTCCCAGAAATTCACGAAGAAACGTTTGAACATGAATATAGTACTTATTCATCAAACACTCCAGATGCTGTTCAGACTGATAGAATTAATGCAGTTTCTGACTTGGCTGTCCAGTCTTCATCAGATGGTTGCCAAAGAAGACCCGAAAATTTGCCAAGTTTAACTGATGTACACATTTTACCAACAGTTGCTTTATCAAATATTTCACAGGATGGTTCATCAACAGTGACACACAACAAATTGATAGCATCTCTGTTAAAAGAGTCATCATCAGATGTTTTGAATCAACAGCAAGCCCAGATTCCACATATGTCACACCCGTTGGCTCCAGGTATCATTCATTCTTCACTGACTGGTTTGCAGATGTCTTCCACAAATGCTGTACCCTTGTTAAAGAAGTCCACTCTGACACAGTCTGAATTGAATATTATATCATCATTAGCACAGTACAATTTGGCATCAGGTCTTAACTTCTCAAAGCAATCACAGTCTGGAATAGGTTTTCCATCACGTGCACATTCTAATTTAGATTTGTCGTCTGTATCACAATCTAATTTAGCTGGGCAGACTAGTTTGAGTCTTGTTTCAGGAGCACAGACAGGTTTGAATCTGTCACAGTCTAATCCAAGTTTAATGTCTGTTACTCAGTCAGGATTAAATTTAGTGTCATCAGCACAGCCTGGTATAAGTGCTTCAAGATTAATGCAGCCTGGTTTTACTCTGACAATGATGTCACAGTCTGGCTTACAGCCAGCTGATTCTTTAGCTCACAGAGTCATGTTTGTTCCAATGTCTTCTTCTCCAGGAGCTCCAGGTGTTGGAACTAGTTTAAACTCAGTGTCAAGTTCGATTAGTGCTATCTTGTCTGCTGTGACAAAAGCCCTCACCACAGTTAATATTCCTGTACCATTGCCAACATATTCTCAGGCAGGCCCAAGCCAACCCAAAGTCCAGACACCAGCTGCAGAGGAGCAGCCATCAGTACAGATCTCCCTGCCACAAGAGCAAGAAGAGAAAAGTCCCAAAAGAGGACAAAAAAGGAAAAGAGAAGTCCAGATACTGGAGGATTTAGGTTCAAAAAGGCGATCAGCAAGAGTAAGTCTTTCTCAGTTTATTACCTGATCATAGCATGAAAATAAGTTACCAAATAAGTTATGAATGATAACTGTTTTTTTGCATTCAAATGCATTCATGATCAGAGTAACATTAGGGATATACAACCTGCTACCTTTCAAATCCAGTCCTGCTACTGTTTTCTATATCATATAGATAAAGGTCATTAAATTGTTAACCTCGCCTTGCTACCACCAGGTGTTGCTAGTGCTTAAATTTCACTTCTGTACTGTCAACCTGACACCTCCCATAAATTCAATTCCAATATCATTGTAAAAAGGGGTAGATACTCTAAGGATTCTTTTAGGTTCAGATATTCAGAAATTTTCAAAAACATAGATCTAGTAATACCATGGCAAAAAATGTATCACATTTAAAAACCTTAAAATTTCAAATAAATCCTACATGCCAAAGACTGAAAGGTAATGGATGAAAATATACACATTAAAATGATTACCAAAACCATGTTACTGTAAATTCTAAATTCTATTAGAAAGTAGAGGGCTAGGCCTGAAACTGCAATTTCTTGAGTTACAAATGGTGCCTATTAATCTATATTTACAAAAATGGCCATGCTCACTCAGTTACAATAGTTTGATGGCTTGTATCCATTTTAGCATAAGGCTTGTATGAGGTTGTTTTTCATTTCAAGTAGTGGACAAGTGCATGGTGTTGAGTAAAGTCATAAGGGGGACAAGTATCTGTTAAAACTAACATGACAGGGAAAAGTGCTTAGAACAAATTTTCCTGGAGCCTTGCTACAATGAGTCAGTTGTTAGTTTCCTTATAAAAACCGTCATGCAGGCTTGGAGATGTTGAACAGACCTGGTGTGCCCTCGTACATTGTGTAAAAAGTGACATAATTTTGTCTGAGCATGATGTTCCAACTGAGACTTTTGAAATGAATGCAGTTTATATAACAAATTTGACACTATTTTTACCTAGTTGTTTTAAATCAATGTATGGTCACCGATAAAAGCATATACACATAGATAAAAACATATACAAAGAGCTCCACAAATTGGATAACCTGATGCTTGGGGCACCTGTAAACCTAGATCATGCCTCATCCATATTGTAAGTGAGTTGCCCATCAGGCAAGTCTTATCTCATTTGCCTGAAAGAAAACATAAGCATCCTGACAATGGCAGAATTTTGATCTTGAAGTTTACAGAATTAATTATTCAACCGCCTTGTGGAACGCCATAGTTGATAACTCTGAAGATCATCATATTATTTTTTGCAATTAGGTCAGTTGTTTGTATGCTGTTTGTATACTCGACAGTCATAGACATTTATATTAGTACCTCACCCTTGCAACAAAAGAATTGGCATAAATGTGAAATTTTATTGGTTTAGATTATTTTGCATTTGCTCATGACCAGATAGGTTTGTTTTTGCACCCTGTATATATAGTTATATCTGGATTTGTGAATTTCAGGAGGGTTTGCACCTTGATCAATTCTACAACCTCATCACAAAAGAGTACTGCTGTAAATGTGGCCTATATTTCATTACTGATTTTGGAAACATTTTGTGTGAAGTTCATTTCTCAAGATCTGTTTATATGTAATCATGACACTAGTACCACAAATGAATTTCACTGTGACCTACGTTTCACACTTTAATGGCATAGCGGACCTGCCAACCATTACAATTTTGCTGCAAGTCTTTCAAAAATTACGCTTAAATAATGGACTTATGGCATAAAAGCCAAACCTATCCAAAAAAAAATCATTGCTGAAAACTCCAGAAAATTTGTTCATCTGTGTTTGATTTGGATCCAGGTTTCATATTAGAATAAGGTGAAATTAGTCAAGGAACCAGAATAACTTTACACAAGCACATCATACACTTTAAAGTGCACCGATTGGTTCATGCAAAGTGCCTGCATGATCAAATTGTTGATTATAGAATTTTTTTAAAAGAAGTAGCATCCAGCAAGCAATGCAGTTTAAGATGAAAGGGAAAAAAAACCTCTTGAAAAGTGTTAAAAAATAAAACAGAAGAATAAAAAGGGGTTTTCAGATTCTTGTGAATAAAAGCTGGAGGGGATACAGTTACGTTTATTGGACATCACATGCCAATTTTAGTATGACTTGTGACAGGAAATATGATTGCCATTGACGTGTGAAATGGAAAAATAATTTCCAAGAATTACGTAGCAACAAGCCATTGAGCTGCATAGGGTTTGGAACTGAAGTTTGTTTTACTGTTCTAGTGGTAAATAAAGTCTTGCGTACTTTATAAACTTTTCAGTTGAGTATAATGTTTGTATTTGCTGCATTTTTCGAATATCAAACTTTTAATTACGTTTTCCAGCTTTACGATAGCTGTTTAGGATAATTATTTGCACATTGCTGAAAACTGGTAAAACTTATGAAGAAAAAAAATCGACTGCCTTACAGAGACAGACTCGTCAGGGTTGGAAGGTCTGGCATAAGTTCAGAATTATTAGACTGTGTATTCATTTCTGTTAGGAACATGCCATTAAAGTGAAATGTTAATGTGACCCATGTTTTACATTATGATGTCTTAAACATTAAGTTTTTGCATTTAGTTCATGACCTCTTGGAACCATCTGTCTTAGTATTATACTCGTACATAGTACACTGATCTATATAGCAGATTTTTCTAGCAAAGTTTGGCAATTAGTTAATGACTAAATATGTCTTTGTTATGTATCTTGATCGTATATAAGGCAATGAAACTTTAGTATACATTTTGATCAGTGCTATACTCTCTGCATGCTGTGTACATACCATCCTATATAGGACCATGAAACATTGGTATGTATCTTGATAAGTGCTATACTCTGCATGCTGTGTACATACCATCCTATATAGGACCATGAAACATTGGTATGTATCTTGATAAGTGCTATACTCTCTGCATGCTGTGTACATACCATCCTATATAGGACCATGAAACATTGGTATGTATCTTGATAAGTGCTATACTCTCTGCTTCCTGTGTACATACCATACTATATAAGACCATGAAACTTTAGTGTGCATCTTGATAAGTGCTATACTCTCTGCATGCTGTGTACATACCATCCTATATAGACCATGAAACATTGGTATGTATCTTGATAAGTGCTATACTCTCTGCATGCTGTGTACATACCATCCTATATAGGACCATGAAACATTGGTATGTATCTTGATAAGTGCTATACTCTCTGCATGCTGTGTACATACCATCCTATATAGAACCATGAAACATTGGTATGCATCTTGATAAGTGCTATACTCTCTGCATGCTGTGTACATATCATCCTATATAGGACCATGAAACATTGGTATGTATCTTGATAAGTGCTATACTCTCTGCATGCTGTGTACATATCATCCTATATAGGACCATGAAACAGTGGTATGTATCTTGATAAGTGCTATACTCTCTGCATGCTGTGTACATACCATACTATATAAGACCATGAAACTTTAGTGTGCATCTTGATAAGTGCTATACTCTCTGCATGGTGTGTATATACCATCCTATATAGACCATGAAACATTGGTATGTATCTTGATAAGTGCTATACTCTCAGCATGCTGTGTACAAACCATCCTATATAGGACCATGAAACATTGGTATGCATCTTGATAAGTGCTATACTCTTTGCATGCTGTGTACATACCATCCTATATAGGACCATGAAACTTTAGTGTGCATCTTGATAAGTGCTATACTCTTTGCATGCTGTGTACATACCATACTATATAGGACCATGAAACATTGGTATATATCTTGATAAGTGCTATGCTCTCTGCATGCTGTGTACATACCATCTCCTACATAGACCATGAAATATTGGTTTGCATCTTGATAAGTGCTATACTCTCTGCATGCTGTGTACATACCATCCTATATAGACCATGAAACATTGGTATGTATCTTGATAAGTGCTATATATACTCTCTGCATGCTGTGTACATACCATCCTATATAGGACCATGAAACATTGGTATGTATCTTGATAAGTGCTATATATACTCTCTGCATGCTGTGTATATACCATCCTATATAGGACCATGAAACTTTGGTATGCATCTTGAAGAGTACTACTCTCTCATTTCATCAGGAGATCATTACTTTACATTTTTCTGAATTAGGTTAAATTTTGTTTGATGTTGATATCTCTGGTACTGTTTATGCTAGAAACACAAAATTTGTGATGATATTCATTTTTGTTACTGCTACACCCATGCAACATACCAAGCTCCTTATGTCCCCTATTTCATCTTTTACTGGCCTTGGTGTTTTCATTTATCCTACAGCTCCACAGGTTTTTGGCATATTATTGTACTACCTAGAATCATAATGTTTGTGATTTGCAAATCATGTTCCAGTTGCTTTAATTAAACATTTTGTTTAAAAAGGTTCATTTTTTGTGTGATGTTTGTGTTCCAGTAATAAAACTGGATAATTGACTTCATCGCTGTTATTACTTCACCATTAAAACAAAGTCTCAATGACCTACATTTTATTCTTTACTGATATGGGTTAAGTATTTTTTTTTAGGATCAAATTATACTTTCAAAGCCTATTCAGACAGTCTTCTCTTTCCAGTACAGTTGGAATTAGAATAGTCACTGGTAAATATTCCATTTTAATGACTATTTAGATTAGAAATAGGTTAACTGTATGTTGTGAATATTCTTAACCTACATAAAATGCATCTGTTAATACTTCATCCTAAAAATCAAAAAAAATCACTGTGACCTGCATTTAATGCTGTTACTAGCATGTTTTATTTATTTGTGTTTTTGTTTTTTTCAGGTAAGAAGCACGACCAAAAAGAAGGAAGAGGAATCTGTCAACTTCTATGAGCTTCTTCAGGCTTTTCTCCCATCCAGTCTGAAGTGAGTTTAGAGTACATTTATGTCTTATTTGCAAGAAATATGATTTGTATGATGTAGAAAAATGACAGTTTCATACAAATTTACACATAGGATCATAGCTTGGATGGAACATGAACAAATGGTTTAATTTTACATTACAAGTCTTAATGATTAGGATTGAAATTTGAGGGTTGACCTACAATTGAACTCCAGTCAGAATGGAGTCAAACTTTATGAAGAAGAATCCCTTTTGAAAATACATATGTGCTTGGAATTCCTGTTATAATATGGACAGAGGACACTCATATTTGACCCATATGTTCATTCTTCCTGCACATAAAAGATTTGATTTAGCCTTAATAATGATTGGAAGTGAATTTCTTATACAAAAATATTTCCACTTTGAATAAATACATCTTGGAAGATAAATGCCAAAAGTTTAGAAGTAATGGTTTCAAGAAAAGGGAGTAAAAGCATATAATTTCCTGATGACACTTCTCATATTTTGTCATGGTCTACCCTTGTTTGACATGTTTTACTGTACTTTTGGATGAAATTCTTGCAGGCAAGTGCAAGATGCAGATTCCATGGAAACAGATCCAGTGGATGAGGAACAACCACAGGCTGCTGAAACATCCACCCAAGGTAAAACCAAAGAAAATCATTGATAGTAGGTCCCTGACCTGACTTTCTTCCTCTATGATATTTTCTTTTCCTTACAGAATAAAAATGATTTAAACAGAATTTGAAATAATAAACAGAAATTAGTTAAGTAATTGTTTTTACCAAAGGTTCAAGTCCAATGAGTCTGGATTTGACATAGCATTAGTAGAAGTTTGTTTTTGATAATTATCTCTGTTATGTGCTTTTTCTTGACCCTGTAAACACTCAGAGGAACTTAAAAGGATAAATATGATAGAATAAATACAATTGTTAGTTTATTTTGTGTTATTCCCTGGTCTGTAGAATAAATTATACTTACCAGGCTAAAAATTAAGTGAGCGCTGATATGCCATGGTCCATTTAATGTCTTTCAGCGCTTGCTTGTTACCATCCTGGAAGTCACATTCTTGTAAAGATTTTTATTAGACTTAGAATATAGGTTTAATATCATCATTATGTCAAAAAATGTTGGAATGTGAGCACGACTTAAGCATTGCTAATGAGGTTATCTTGCATCTGATTGGCTGAACTTTTTAACTGTGTCCAATTTTCGGATTTGATCAGACTTGGAATACATGCTTCTATCATCAAGATGTCGGACTATTTTAATAATAAGAAAGGTACATAAACTAATAAGGTGTTCTTGCGTTAGATGCTTGAGCTTGCTACCATTTTGAAAGCCATAATTTTGATCTGATGTTGATCAAAGTTCGAGTATAGCTTTATATGATAACGTTCTTGTTTGAGTTCAACAGTGAGCGAGATGCACACTTATTAATAAGGTAATCTGATTGAAATGTTATCACTCTTGATACTCTGTTTTGGATCTGATTTTTTGAGTAAATTTGGTAAATATTCTTAAATCATCTTATACAGCTGAGATCAATGTCATGAGATCAATATTAATAGAATATGTACTACCCTTACATTGGTGTTTTGTTGAAATGGATGTTTCCTGATTCCAAATTACCAAAAACATGCATACATGTGCAAAAAGAAAATCATCTTATATTGTTAGGTATTTAGAAGATACTGAATCACATAAAATTGCAGAGGCCATGAAAATTGGACCTTTTGGTATTGCCACAGAGAGGAGTAGTGATCATGATGAGAAAAAGTTTTACTCAGTCAGTTTAAGAGACTCTGACAACAAAAAGATGAAAGTCAGAGTGTTCTTCTTTCATTACCAGAATTAACAGTAGATTCCACTGGAGAAAACAATTTTGATTTGCTTGATAATGCTTTGAATAAATATAAGTTGACAGAACTGTATGGAGTTGTCAGCTGATAAAGAATGAGTGATAACTGGAATTCATAAAGAAGTTATTCTCTAATTTGAAAAATGTCTCCATTAGTGTACATTTCAGGTTGTCCCTGTCATGATGCACTTTGCTGCCAGAAGATTATAAGGAGAACTTTTGAAGTATTGAGTTGGCATTCTACCTGACAATGTACTTCCTGTTGTCTCTTGATCTGCAATGACAGCTAAAAGATCCAATCATTGGAAAATATAAACATTCTCTTCTTTGTCAGGTTATGAAAGGAATATTTGTTCTTTACTCTTCTAATGCTGACTGTGAGAGATTGTTAACAAAAATTAAAACTGAATTTAGATCCAGGCTCAGAAACCCAGCACTCATTTGTGCAAAACATTCATAGTTTCAGATGGTACAAAGTGTTTTGAAATGCAATAAGAGTCTGTTGCTTTTTAAGTGCTATATATGAAAACTTGAAGCAGTTATTGATGTTAAAAGACTAAAGGGTAAATAAATCATTTTGGACAGATGCTCATTGAATTTTATCATGCTGTATGTGGATTATTCATTTTCTGCTCAGGTTACTCTTCTTGTCCACTTGATTTACACTTTTTCCTTGCCAGGGGTTGGCATGTATGCTATCTACATATACTGAATTTTGAACTCTATTGGTTCTACAAGGCCAAAGGTCAAGGTAACTGAGTGACATAAGAAAAATGGCTTCCAGAGAATTACTTCAGTTTTCCATTATCTATGGTTACCAAATTTTGGGGATGGCTTTTACTTGTGAGAATAAAGCCTATCAATTTCAGGTTAAAGGTCAACTGACTGAAAGAATGTAAAAGGGTTTCTGCTCAATAACATAATCATTAGTTCATGATCAAATGCCTTCACCAGTCTTTTTGTAGGGAAGAGTTGCCATGAAATTTAACAAAGGGTTAAACATGAAGGTCATTGTGAATGAAGGAAGAAAAGGAAAAGTAGATTCTGCAGAATAATATTATAATATTAACCAAACTGGTTCATTTCTACATGGAATCTATCATTGGTTCTGACATTCAAGCCCTTGGTAGAAACATTGACTGTGGCTTAGGTGACCACCAGATGCAGTTAATGACAGCACAACCTCCTCACTGCTGTGGTTTTAAATAATTTTTCTAGGTAAGGAAATGTCATTAGGAGTCTCATTGCCATGTATTGACTGAGATCCTCTGTCACATGACTGTTGATTGTGCTGCCATCATATTAGAGGAATGGTTTATCCTTCCTATGTGGACTCCAGCTACATTTCTCTCAAAGGGTTTCCATGGTAATTTTGGATGCATATACATTTCCTACTTCTGTTATTATAATGTTTATGTAATAGATGATAGGGGAGTGTTTTCAGATTAAAAAGTAAATTATTTTAATAAATTGTGTCTCTTCAAGAATATATATATATATATATATATATATATATATATATATATATATATATATATATATATATATATATATATGCAGTCATATTACATAAAATAAGGCCCTTTCACACCTCCACACAAATGAGAGCAACATTGTTGGTTTTGCAGAGGCTTACATTTGAGAGATATCTGGTGTAAGGGAGGCAACCCAGGGGTTGTAATTTGAGAGATTATTACCTAATCACTTATGCTTTATTAGGTTTATCAAATTTTTTGTCATTCTATTTTCTGCATTGAGAGATAAATTCAGGGTAACACCCTCAACTGTACTTGAAATTACTGTATTACATAAACACAAAAAAAATGAAAAATAATATTTGCATCATTTATAATTTTATTTCTGCCGTTTGTTCAACTATATATATCATTACAACACATATTTGTCTAGTGCAATACTCTGACATCCTAATAATTTGAATCATGCATTTTTTTCTTTAGATATTGTTTCTTCTTTTAATAACAACTGATGTATTATAGCTCCTCTGCATGTAAAGTAATGGAAACAATGACACCTAATCTGTACATTGCTTCCATGTCATGGGCAGCCAATAGTACAAAATGCATTGTTTGTTACTGTATAGTTCATTTAACATAAATATTCCAATCATAGAGTCTTTGTTGTCTAAAAACAATGGCCTGAAATAATTCATCTGTCTGTCTGTCTGTCTGTCTCTCTCTCTCTCTCATTATCAGATACTTATTATGCTCATACAAACTTATATAAAAGTGTTATTTTTCCTTTCATACATAAATAAATATATTAGAGTTCAGTAACATATGATACAATATTCATTCTAAGGTGAAATTTGAGTGTACTGACTAACTTTGGCTGTTGGAAGTGTCAGGGCAGTGAGGGAAAACTTGTATGGGAAATGTGTAAGCTAAATTATAACAATGTTCATTTCAGAGGTGACTTTTATGAACAGCAAGTGGATACTTGCATGACTAGGCAGTTATCTTGGGGTCTAATTTTCTAATTCCATAATGAGATTCAAGTATATTATGTTATTCCTACCATGTGAATATCTGCAATTATTCTTTGAAGCTACATTGTTTTTTTTACAGGCATTGCTGTAGCACTCTTCTGTGTATGTGTGCGTGTATATATAAATATATACCAGACAGAACAGACTGTGCTATCCCTGGATTCTGTAGTAGAATCTTGATAATAGTGGGCAGAAATAATAGTTTAATACAAACAATACTATCATACAGGTTAGAGAAATTAAATTCGTACTCTACCGAGTTTCGAACCCAGGTCCGCAAGTAAATGGCACCCATCGCCTTGCCTGCACGCACCAACCCATATATCGTCACGACTAAGCACGCATCACCAAAAAATGATGGCACTGAATCGTTGTTATATAAGCTCGTGCGTAGCAGACACACTCACATGATGACCTAGTAATTAATTGTCATATATACACACAGTCGTTCCAGATTCCTCTGAAAAAATCAAGGTATATAGGATTTTTGTTTTACAAAGAATTATAAATATATACCAGACAGAACAGACTGTGCTATCCCTGGATTCTGTAGTAGAATCTTGATAATAGTGGGCAGAAATAATAGTTTAATACAAACAATACTATCATACAGGTTAGAGAAATTAAATTCATACTCTACCGAGTTTCACACAAGCTTTGGATATTGTAGTTTTGGAAATTTTAAATAATCTTGGCACACTGCTAACTAAAATGACTGCTCCCTTGTGCTCCAAAAATCAACCTGAATTTGTCTAAAGTATACTATCCATGGCAGCTATTAAAATAGGGAAAATGAATTTTGCCAAACTAGACAAAACCAGCTTCGAAAAGTGCAATAAATGAATTACCAAATATAAAAAAAAGTTATCAGCTCTTTTTTTTAACAATTTACCTCTAAAGTTTGGGAAGTGAAAATGAGCAAGTAGAGCTAGCACTTTTTGAAAGGTGCACATCTAGAGTAAGGCCAAGCTATATACTCTCTAACCCATATCTCACCCATCAATCTTACATCAAAATAAAGGGAATTAAAGGTTCTTTGAACAATACCTAAGATATACAAAGTCTTTTTTAAATAGCCATTATAAGTAGTGAGGAAACCTGGGAAAATTCTTTTTCTGTAAAATTCTAACCATAGGCTAAATACAAAACTGCAGAGCGCCACCATTGTTAATTTTCAGGTGTGAAGAGACAAGGGGAAGTAACTGAAGGAACATTTGCTGCCCAATCTCTTAGTGAGGAAGAGAAGGAAGTTAAAGAATTTTTGAAGAATTCAGCAGAGAACTCTGGACTTGTCAGTCTTATGTTAATCTTTGTGTCACACCTAGCCAAAAGGAGCCATAGGAAATGGTAATATTGCTTCAGTTACTATGTCTTTGGCAAGGTGGTTGCATTGTTATTAAGTTATATTTTACTTGAATAGTATTTAAACTGTACTTTTGTTCCCAGTCAGTTATTCTCAGAGTGCACCATTCTAATTGGCATTATACTCTTTATTAGCTGAATACATTAATAGCTGATGTTGGTTTTAGGCTTTAGTTATTTAATTTTTTTGTTGGTGGGTATAGGGAGAAAATAGAAAGAGCGGCTGGGTACAAAGCACATCACAAAGGAAGGATCTACTATACTGTCAGCAAAGGTCATTGAAAGTCATTGAGAAATGAGCACCTCAATCAAAGGCCTTGAAAATTATTGACTTTTCACCTAGGTTTTTGAAGGTCATTGAATTTTAGAGATTTTGTTTAAAAAATAAAAAGTGATTAAAAATTTACTTTCAAGTCGTTTATTTTACTGGAAGTATGGTTTGATTTCATTCCATATGCTGCCACTATTATCGTAATCCACATGAAGTAATCAGATATGATGCATAGCGCCCCTATGATAAGATGTCATTAACACTCTTTGACTTCACTAAGTCTAAGTCCTGGACAAGACCTTCTGTCGTAGTTTGAACCATGTATCGAGAAATGCATGTTTAAAATATGGCTTACCTAGACAAATTTAAAAGGGCTTAATCCCAGGGCGGATGATTCAGTTTAGTAAATGGTCCTATATGGTAATTTATTTTTAAATTTTATTTTTAAAGCTATGAATTACATCAAATTATTGGAGCCAGAAGTGTTAAAAGTGAGAATTTTAGCTGATGCAGCTTGACTGAAATTGAGCTTTGAGTCACATGTAAATTAAACTGAAATTTACATCATTTGGAAAGCTTCAAAATGTGTTACTCTGCAAATGTACGTCAATTTTAACAAATTTATAACGTTTCAAACACTAGATTTGTAATTTTGATAGGTCTGATCACGAGTGTTAGATGTGTACACTTCTGGACTATTCATCTGGCGATTGTTAGCACCATTCTGTGGACTTATAATCATGGCTTAACTCCTTAGGAGTGTTTTAAAGTATTGTGAGCACCATTCTGTGGACTTATAATCATGGCTTAACTCCTTAGGAGTGTTTTAAAGTATTGTTAGCACCATTCCGTGGACTTATAAACATGGCTTAACTCCTTAGGAGTGTTTTAAAGTATTGTGAGCACCATTCTGTGGACTTATAATCATGGCTTAACTCCTTAGGAGTGTTTTAAAGTATTGTTAGCACCATTCCGTGGACTTATAAACATGGCTTAACTCCTTAGGAGTGTTTTAAAGTATTGTTAGCACCATTCTGTGGACTTATAATCATGGATTAACTCCTTAGGAGTGTTTTATTTTAAAGTATTGTGAGCACCATTCTGTGGACTTATAAACATGGCTTAACTCCTTAGGAGTGTTTTAAAGTATTCTGAGCACCTTTCTGTGGACTTATAAACATGGCTTAACTCCTTAGGAGTGTTTTAAAGTATTGTGAGCACCATTCTGTGGACTTAACATGGCTTGACTCCTTAGGAGTGTTTTAAAGTATTGTGAGCACCATTCTGTGGACTTAACATGGCTTGACTCCTTAGGAGTGTTTTAAAGTATTGTGAGCACCATTCTGTGGACTTATACACATGGCTTAACTCCTTAGGAGTGTTTAAAGTATTGTGAGCACCATTCTGTGGACTTATAAACATGGCTTAACTCCTTAGGAGTGTTTTAAAGTATTGTGAGCACCATTCTGTGGACTTATAAACATGGCTTAACTCCTTAGGAGTGTTTTAAAGTATTGTGAGCACCATTCTGTGGACTTATAAACATGGCTTAACTCCTTAGGAGTGTTTTAAAGTATTGTCTGGTTATTTACTTTCTACTCAGTCTACAGGTACAAAAATGAGTGCAATTGAAACAGTGAATAGTAACACCGATTTATATTTTTTTTATTTTCCTTGATTTTTTTCTTTCTTGGGGTAAATCAATGCAAGGTGAATTCTAATATACAATAGGGACGATTTGTAGGAATATCATGCAGATATTTTATTTAGGATACTATAAAAGAGTTTATATTTTTGACATGTTGGCAAATTCACCAAATCTGGATAATTGTGACTACATGCTGTTTTTTAGATTTCAAATTTTGATCAGCTTTTGGAGTAACACCTTAAGGTTTATAAGTGGAAAACAAACCAAAACAAATATGTAATACTGAGGGTAAATCCCAAAAAGGTAACAATTCTTAAAATGCATTATTCAAAATACCTTGAGCATAGCTACATACAGCCTTACATGGGTTCAAATAAATTTAATGAATAAGGAAGGATATGTCTTTATTTGATCAAAATACCACTGTATGAACAAGCCGACTACAGCATTAATGGATTTCAATTCCTATTGAACAGATAGGATATTTGGTATAGTAGTCAGTAAAGCACAGATTCGAGAAAGTGAAACTTAAGCAGAACTTTTATTAGTGAAAAATCTTATTTTTTAAGCAAGATATCCAAAAGACATTACCTATGAGCAGTACAAAAAATTTACATAATAAACATTAGGAACAGTTTCTAAACTTGTTCATGCTTTATAAAGCTAGAAATGTATATGCCCCATCAGCATGGGCATCTCAGCATAGAACAATGTTCATACAACAGTGAGGAACAGATTAAGCTCAGAAAAATCAAGATTAATGCATATGGAACTAAAGGCAACATATTTTAAAGATTTTGATTTAAGTAGGACAAAAGTGTAGCTGAAAGTAAGATAGATTGATATTGAAATGTTAGTTATATATTGAACAATTTCCTCCTCTCCCTCCTTTCTGTACTAATATTAACCACTTTTTTTCATAGCAAAGTAGGGACCCCCTCCCCGTTGGATAAAAACCTGGCAGCATCTCTGAAGTGAAAGCACTGGAGAAGAAAGTATAGAAGTTAATGGGCAATGCTTAAAACCTGCATTACAATAACTTCTTTTTAAATATAATTTCCCTTTCATATTTCATTCATTTATTTCTGTATTGTTTTTGTATTTGTTGTATTTAAATTAGTAAGTGAAGCAGAATGCTTGATACCATGAGTAGTTATTGAAAACTGAAAACTGGTCATTGAAAAGTCGTTGAATTTCAGCTCTCCAGATCTAACCATGTGATAATCCTAGATACATTTGTAAATGACAAGACTAATAAACTAGGAAAAACATTTTTTAGTACTTTTATTACAGTATCACAACACTGGTTTAGCCATTCATTTCTTATTATCTGAGCACCTTCATAAAAGTGTGCTGATATTATATTGTCCATATATGTGTGTTTGATGTCATTTAAGTCTTTCACTTTGAAACTTGGGTCAGTGATGGTCCTATGGATGTAGATTGTGCCAGCATATTTTGAATTTTGATCCACTACTGGGGATTTGATGTAGGGTTTTGGAGTGATTTTTAATTAAATTTCAATGAAGTCTAATGTTGTATTTCACACATATCTAAGAATTGACTTGTGTGATCATTGACCCAAGTGTCATAAAATTTCAAAGTTTGACCTCTATATCCTGTTTTCTATCCCAACTATATCATATCCCCAACACTGCAGTAAGTTATCTCCAGGTCACAGAATGGAAACTTAGTGATCTCCATCAATTAAGCATATATACACTGTCAGGGCATGAAAAGACGAAGTTACACATGCAACTGTATCGACCTTGGGGTCCATCTGTTGTAGGGATTTAGCCCATGGACCATGGTTAGGGTCCCTAGCTTATAACCATCCTTACTAGGTATGATGGGACAAATGCAAAATGCTCAACTAATATTGGCTTCTTGTGCAGCTTTTACCCTAAGAACCTACCCATGAGGCTCAATCTTGGATATAAGATTTGAATACCAAAGCATGGGGATAAAAAATTTTCAGACACAGAATTCTGCCAATAAAAAATGTCTTCTCAAGACAGGTGGTCTCTCATTATAGGTTAGAACACTTATTGATGATGAGTACATTAAAAAAATGAGGATTTCCAAGGCAGGTGGACTTTTATGGCAGTAATTCAGTGCATGGAACCAGATGAGACATTGTATTCCATGTAACTAGATGAGAAACTCTATTCTGTGGAACCAGAAGAAAGACTGTTTTACAAATAACCAGATGAGATATTGTATTCCATGTAACTAGATGAGAAATTATTCTGTGGAACCAGAAGAAAGACTGTTTTACAAAGAACCAGATGAGACATTGTATTCCATGAAAAACTTGGTATTCTAAGCCTGTAATAATCTTTTTATGGAAGTCGTTATTAGTGTGTGAATTCTCATTCTATGCCCAAAGGGTTTATTGGAAAAGGCATCAGAAATTTTTTGGCAAATTGTGTTTTAAAATTACAAGGATTAAAAAATTGGACTGGATTAAGATGTTGATTTAATCTTTTTTGGTTATTTCAGGCCAGTTGGACTCGCAGATATATACATTAAAGTGTACATGCGTGTCAGAAAGCACATTTCATTCCCACAGTTTATGAGGTATGTACTTCCTTTTATGCACATATGTGTCCACAAAATCAGATACTGAAAATGTTGTAAAATGTGTGTGTGTGTGTGTGTGTGTGTGTGTGTGTGTGTGTGTGTGTGTGTGTGTGTGTGTGTGTGTGTGTGTGTGTGTGTTATAACTCCATTTTGAAACTCTGGTATTAGGATGTGTAATTCATTGTGACTCTGTTGATACCAATGATTGGGTTGAAATTTCTTCAAGTCTGAGATCCCATACTTTTCAAAACTGTAACTAAACTCCTTAATTTATAGAAGTCAAATTGGATATGTATTAAAAAGACATAAATATATCATCTTGTCACAGACAGTGTTATAGCCATTTTAATGTGAAGGCCATTCTTTTGTGAAGGCCATTTTAATGTGAAGGCCATTTTAATGTGAAGGCCATTTTAATGTGAAGGCCATTTTAATGTGAAGGCCATTTTAATGTGAAGGCCATTCTTTTGTGAAGGCCATTTTAATGTGAAGGCCATTTTAATGTGAAGGCCATTTTAATGTGAAGGCCATTTTAATGTGAAGGCCATTTTAATGTGAAGGCCATTTTAATGTGAAGGCCATTTTAATGTGAAGGCCACTCACACACAGTTTATTACTTTTCATTCAAGATAAAACTTTTCCATTCATCCTGCACACTAAGTGTTGAAGGGTAAAGTCTAAAGTCTAAAGCCCTTTTAAGGTAAACCAAATAATTGGATATTGGAGTTTTTATGGTTTCAAACTTGGTGACTACTTGCTCAATACTAGCACCTATATTGTGTAGTATTTATAAATTCATGTCATCTGTTTTAATATTCCTGAAAAGAATAGAACTTTGGAGAAATTATGAGAATTCATATATTTTTATTAATAAACTTTATATTAATACAAAAATGAATATATTTTCATCATGTCCATTGACCAGCCAATACCAGGGTATCAATAAAATCTTTTTAATAATGATAATAATAACAAGATTGCAGTAATAACAATTCTAGTGACATGGTTTCATTTATTTTTGTGGTTATCAGTTTCTGTGGTGGGGCCCCGAGTGGCCGAGTGGTCTAAAGCGCTGTCCATTACTGATCACTGCCATCTCACCTCTGTCTGTGTGGGCTCGAGTCTAGGATTTGGCAAATGTGGATATGTGAGAAAGCTTGCCAGTAGCTTCTCGTGGTTTGGTGGTTCTTTCCAGTGATTTCCCGGTTTCTTTCTCCACCATTAATACTAGCCGCCATGTATAGCCTATCATGTGCTGAACAATGGCGTTAAGCCCCACAACAACAACAACAACAGTTTCTGTGGTTTTGTAAATAATGAGATTTTTGAAGGTGCTTAAATATATGGATTTTCCCCTTTCAAAGTTTGCATATTGATAGCACACATGCCAGCCATTATATTCATTATGATTTTTTTCACCAAATTACGTTTTCTGCTATACTGTGTATGGATTATGCTCTTTTAGTACATTAAAAAGCAAAATAACAATAAAGCAATAAAAAGTTGTTTTGTAATTTTGATTATCATATAATTTCACTCATAGATTTGAGAATATTCTTATAAAGGTTACTGCTGCTTAGGTATAGCTTAATAATACTGTCTTTATTTGCTATTTATAGCAACGGTTTATATTATCATTTCTAGAAAACAGACAGGTTTCTTCAGATGTGAACTTTGCCCCACATAATAATTTTACTGATAAGCTAGTTAGGGAACAAGTCTAAACTTTTAAAGTAAATGTTGCCAGATGTTAAGTGAAATGTGTTATGGTATGAATTGTGGATGTTATATGATGTAACATTTTAGAGTAGATGAATCTTACCAAACTTCAAAATATGTCAGCTCAGAAAAAGGGATAAATCATCACTGCTTTACAAATTTACAAGAAGAATATGAATAATGTAATTCAGTACTCTGAGCACCTGACCATGATCATTGCCAAATACCAGTTCACAATCATTCAGTGAAAGTTAAACATGTAGAATAGTTGAAGTGAGTACTAAATATAAATAATTTTTAAGTACATTTGGCATTTGTATTCTGGTTCAAATCCATATGGATTTTGCCTTTTCTGACACGAATTTTGACCAGCTGCAGAACCAGGTTAGTAGTAAAAATATATCTTATGTACTTTGATTTTGGCATTTAATCTATAGATTACACTTTTTGTACCCAAATTGCATTTTTTTGCCAATTATCATGTAATTTTAATCCTGTTACGATTAATCCCTAACAGCATTGTTATCAAAAATGTCTAATATTCAGCAGAGATGATGCAGCCAGAGAACACCAAGTCAGGCGGTAACTGAACATATCCATATGATCTTTTACTTAAATCTCTGTCGTAAAGTTGCATCATCTGTACATTTTGATGATAATGTGGATAACATCTTCATACTGTATGTGAACTAAACACATGACCAACAGCTGCTTGCTGATTGTAATCAGCAGGTTTTGGCAGCCTTTGATGTTTAGGGAAGGAAAGCGGCTCCCAAAAATGTTTGAGAGAACCTGATTATCCATGTCTTTGAGATAACTGGACCTGTGTAATTTTGCAATTTTGGGAGTATATGACAGATGTTGGTGTGTACTGTAAGGCTTGACAAACACAATATTTAATTAGTGGATATACCCACAAATATCTGAAGTGTAAACTTTATTACTGTTCTTTAATTAGTGTATATTTATAGTGTTTAATAAGCACTGTTTTGTAATTAGTGTATATTCAATGCATTTATTTAGTACTTGTGCTTCTAGAGCTATTTATTTGTAATTTTCAGCCTAGTTGTTCCTTTGTATTAAAATGTGTGGATAAAATGAGATGTGATTGATGGGATTCGGGTTTAAATTTTAGTAGCAAAGTTTGATACATGTAAAATAGAAGCATACATGTTTGAATTTATTTATGTTTTGTGTAGATTAGCAATTCAGATTGTCATGGAATTGAAGAAAATAAAGGACAAATTTGGCATTACCATATTTTGCAGTATTTTTGACAGCAGTTTCACTTGAATGAGGGATTACTTTCAATAAGTACTTAGTCAAATTATTCTTTCTTTCATTTTCAGTAATAATATACTTAAATTATGTTATTTCTGTCATTCCTTACTAATCTAATCCCACTTAGATTTAAGACAGTGGATGGAAAAGGCAACAAAGAGACACTGTATGCATGCATGTGAACTGAAACCAGATGCACTGCTTTATAATTATTTCTGTCAAAATGAATTAAAATAAAACTTTTTTAAGATTAATATTTTATTACAGGAATGAAGCTGATTTATCAAATAACTGACATCTGTTTTTCACCAGGAATGTATCTGAAAAAATGGTAAGGTGGGATAGGGCTTTTTGCATCACATTTGGTTCATTTTTTAATTGGCTCATTAATTTCATTGTTTTGGAGCAATCACAAAATTCCCCAAAAGCAGTACCTCATGAAAATTGGTGAAAACTACTTGTGACAAGATTTAATTTTTAAACTGGCATTTCCATTATGTAATGTATTGCTAGTATTCTTTGCATTAATTCATTTACCAAAAATATTTCACCTTAAGTGCCACATAACATAAAATTATATGAAAGGTGTAGTGTTCAAACAGGTCATCTTATTTAGAAATATTCTCAAACGACTTGAACTAAATAAAATAACTCTGTTGCAGCTCTGGTTTAGAAACCCTTACAGTTGTTGCAGATGCTCTCAATATGATATGGAAAAAATGGAACAAAAGAAAAAATACAGAATTGATGTTGCATTCAAACAGTGATTGCAGAAAAATCAAATAATTAGGATTCACACAGATTTAAAAATTGCTTGAATTTTCAACTGCTGCATGAAAAGTGCTCATTTTTTCGAATCCTTTTGGAAAGTACCATTTAATTGTCTGGGGGATAAGGTGCTTCAATCCTTTTAAAGTACTTTAAAACAATAAAAGAAAAACAAATTGTAAAAAAAGAGACCTCAGTGGAAAAATTGCAGAAAATGTCTGATCTACTTACTATATGCCTGTTGCTTCTGTGGTTTGGTCAGTAACTGAAGAAAGGGAGATTACTCAGTATTTCAAAGTAGTATCTTTGTGGGAATGGCAATATGGCAGCTTCCTCTATCTTAACCTCGCATATCTTGGCCTTGTTTTGAAGAAAAGCATATAATGGAATTGAAAGGTGAAGGTTATTTCTACATCAAAATGCTGCCAGAGATGTGTGTTTTGATTGTGAATGAATAGGTAATATAAGTGTGTTTTTGATCATGAATGGATAGGCTAATATAAGTGTTTTTGATCATTAATGCATAGGCTAATATAAGTGTGTTTTTGATCATGAATGCATAGGCTAATATAAGTGTGTTTTTGATAGTGAATGCATAGGCTAATATAAGTGTTTTTGATCATTAATGCATAGGCTAATATAAGTGTCTTTTTGATCATGAATGGATAGGCTAATATAAGTGTGTTTTTGATCATGAATGGATAGGCTAATATAAGTGTGTTTTTGATCATGAATGGATAGGCTAATATAAGTGTGTTTTTGATCATGAATGCATAGGCTAATATAAGTGTGTTTTTGATCATGAATGCATAGGCTAATATAAGTGTGTTTTTAATCGTGAATGGATAGGCTAATATAAGTGTGTTTTTGATCGTGAATGGATAGGCTAATATAAGTGTGTTTTTGATAGTGAATGGATAGGCTAATATAAGTGTGTTTTTGATCATTAATGCATAGGCTAATATAAGTGTGTTTTTGATCATGAATGGATAGGCTAATATAAGTGTGTTTTTGATCGTGAATGGATAGGCTAATATAAGTGTGTTTTTGATCATGAATGCATAGGCTAATATAAGTGTGTTTTTGATCGTGAATGGATAGGCTAATATGTGTGTTTTTGATCATGAATGCATAGGCTAATATAAGTGTGTTTTTGATCATGAATGCATTGGCTAATATAAGTGTGTTTTTGATCATTAATGCATAGGCTAATATAAGTGTGTTTTTGATCATGAATGGATAGGCTAATATAAGTGTGTTTTTGATCATTAATGCATAGGCTAATATAAGTGTGTTTTTGATCATGAATGGATAGGCTAATATAAGTGTGTTTTTGATCATGAATGGATAGGCTAATATAAGTGTGTTTTTGATCATGAATGCATAGGCTAATATAAGTGTGTTTTTGATCGTGAATGGATAGGTTAATATGTGTGTTTTTGATCATGAATGCATAGGCTAATATAAGTGTTTTTAATCGTGAATGGATAGGCTAATATAAGTGTGTTTTTGATCATGAATGGATAGGCTAATATAAGTGTGTTTTTGATCGTGAATGGATAGGCTAATATAAGTGTGTTTTTGATCATGAATGCATAGGCTAATATATGTGTGTTTTTGATCGTGAATGGATAGGTTAATATGTGTGTTTTTGATCATGAATGCATAGGCTAATATAAGTGTTTTTAATCGTGAATAGATAGGCTAATATAAGTGTGTTTTTGATCATGAATGGATAGGCTAATATAAGTGTGTTTTTAATCGTGAATGGATAGGCTAATATAAGTGTGTTTTTGATCATTAATGCATAGGCTAATATAAGTGTGTTTTTGATCATGAATGGATAGGCTAATATAAGTGTGTTTTTGATCGTGAATGGATAGGCTAATATAAGTGTGTTTTTGATCGTGAATGGATAGGCTAATATAAGTGTGTTTTTGATCATGAATGGATAGGCTAATATAAGTGTGTTTTTGATCATGAATGGATAGGCTAATATAAGTGTGTTTTTGATCGGGAATGGATAGGCTAATATAAGTGTGTTTTTGATCGTGAATGGATAGGCTAATATAAGTGTGTTTTTGATCATGAATGGATAGGCTAATATAAGTGTGTTTTTGATCAGGAATGCATAGGCTAATATAAGTGTGTTTTTGATCATGAATGCATAGGCTAATATAAGTGTTTTTAATCGTGAATGGATAGGCTAATATAAGTGTGTTTTTGATCATGAATGGATAGGCTAATATAAGTGTGTTTTTGATCATGAATGGATAGGCTAATATAAGTGTGTTTTGATCATGAATGGATAGGCTAATATAAGTGTGTTTTTGATCATGAATGCATAGGCTAATATAAGTGTGTTTTTGATTGTGAATGGATAGGTTAATATGTGTGTTTTTGATCATGAATGCATAGGCTAATATAAGTGTTTTTAATCGTGAATGGATAGGCTAATATAAGTGTGTTTTTGATCATGAATGGATAGGTTAAAATAAGTGTGTTTTTGATTGTGAATAAATAGGCTAATATAAGTGTGTTTTTGATTGTGAATGGATAGGCTAATATAAGTGTGTTTTTGATCGTGAATGCATAGGCTAATATAAGTGTGTTTTTGATCATGAATGGATAGGCTAATATAAGTGTGTTTTTGATCATGAATGGATAGGCTAATATAAGTGTGTTTTTGATTGTGAATGCATAGGCTAATATAATTGTGTTTTTGATCATGAATGCATAGGCTAATATGTGTGTTTTTGATTGTGAATGGATAGGCTAATATAAGTGTTTTTAATCATGAATGGATAAGCTAATATAAGTGTGTTTTTGATCATGAATAAATAGGCTAATATAAGTGGATTTATAAGGAGACCCAGGACAGATATAAAGCTTTGTGTTCTGTGTGTAACACAAAGATAAAAAAGCTGTGGGTGAGAGTTCACTTCATTCACACCGTAAGTGTGCAAAATGCCAGAAAATATAGGCATCAGTGCCAGTAATGAGTTTAGATTATTTTGAAATAAAAGCAGACATTACCAAGACATGTGCCAGAGACACTGACATATCTAGGCCAGAGTCCGATAAAGTAATGGTGGTATTAATGTTAAGAAAAATTATGTAGATCAGAAAAACTTGTAAATAAACATTTTGTTAGTTGGATTTTTATTTATTGTACTTCTGTTTGTGAACTTGATTGGGAGAGGAAAATGCGGTTACAAGAGCCACAAGTAAGTTTGAAAATTGTTCTAAATGCAGATATCTGTGGTTAGTTCAGATACCTTGAAATCAAAATAAAGTCCTTGAAAAGCTCATGAAAAATCCTTGAATTGCATCACAGTTTACCTATATGTAATTGTTTAATAATGAGAACATCATTGATAGTCATTATTTGTTTACTGATGATGGGCAATTATTTTTCAGTGAAGAGGACACGGAAGGTACCTACCAAGACATGGGAAAGGTAAACTATGCAAAAAATTTTTTTACTGATGTAAATATCTTTCTGTGGAATTAAGTTTGGATGAACATTACAAGGGAATGATCTCCAAATGTCCTCTTATGGTTGTAAGAAGTCATCAGCTATTTTTATTTTTACTGATATTTTGGGGAAAATAATGCCAATGTCACTTAAACATTTATTTCATTCCTGTATATTTTCGGAAGTGGGTCATATAGTTTTATTCTTGTGTCTTTTGTAGTCTGTATCCTGGTTTTCATTTACCCTTAAATATTTCAGAAATTCTGGATTGATTAGGATTGACTTTAGCGGACTTTTGTGCCATATTTTCTTACAACATTCTGAATTTCACCAACAGAACTTAAGTTTGGACATAACATAAATGGAATTCAGCAGTAGAATTGGCTGAAATTTGAGTCTGGTTTAAATTGACCAGTCAGATATCTCAAGTCTTGACTTTACCTCATTTCAGCAATCTGATTGGCTTAAATTTGAGTCATCTAAAATTGATCAATCAGATGTCTTATGTCTATAATTGTAATGGTGAAATTTGGAGCATATGCTGCCTTTTAAAACCATATTTTTTTTGCATTCTTTCCATAAAATTGTATAGGTGGATTGACCTTGGCATCCAAAGGTCAGTGTCATCAGAGCCCTACTTGCAGGGTTTAGTCTAGGCTGTGTTTTTGTTTCAGTAGAACAATACAATTTTCAACAATTCTTTCATCTATGTAGTGAGGCATCAAAGTCATTAGTGATATGCATGGACAAGCAATTTACTTAAAGACTGTTTGTTTGACCAGACTGGTTACACTACCTTATATGAGTAAATTCATATAAACTTTGTAATAAATTATAACCATTCACACTGCATGCAAACAGACATCTCCATAAGAAGGGATTGATAAACTTATTGTGTAAAATTGTTCAGTTTGAAAATTTTGCAAATTAATAAACTAAAGTCATAATATCTGATTAAAACTACCTGTCTTTTTACCCAGTCCATGATCCAAACAAAATAAAATGAACATTTAGATAGAAATTTGAGTGATAGTATCATAATAGTTTATTGACCTTTTCTTCTTACAACTACAATAATAACTTCATCAAAATTTGTGTCCTTGACTTTTTCAGGATAAATATAGTAGTGGCAGTTTTAAAATTATCACACTGCAGAGATACATCCAACTTTGAAAAGTCCTTGAATATGAGAGGTTGTTGTGAAAATTTCTTAAATAAAAAAAAATGTTGGTTTTCTTCATTAAAATACTTTAATTTCTTGAACTCTGGAGTTTAACCCCAAACTCTTGTTTTTTCTAAGGAAATGCAAAAAGTTTAAAGTGAATAGAATATCTTGCTTTTTACATTCAGAATTGTTAGTTGCAACAGTAAAGAAGAAAAAAGTGGAATTCATTTTAAATGATCAGAAGACATAAACTAACAGCAGTTATCATCTGGAGTAGTGTCCCTTTGTAGTGCACTTTTTTTTTTTGTAATACAATTGAATATATACATTTGGAGAGAAGTTCAGTTCCATCAAAAGAAGTAGTCTTTTAAAACTTTTACCATGTCCTAGAAAATTCCTCGAAAACCCCCACAAACTGTCCAGGACTGTATGATGTGATTCTCATTTACTTTTACTTTGTTTGTCACAGGGATTTTGGTTGTTCTTTTGACCTGGTAGGCCTGACTCTTGTTGACAGGCAATCCTTTATAAACCATCTGATTTTGCTGCAAGTTACTGATACATAGAGGATAGTCCATTCGTGGACTATGGGAAAAGTGCAGATCCTAATGTACAAGACATTTACTCAAATGAAGAAAGAAGTTTTAATGCTGATTAATTTACATTCATTATTATGAGTAGCCTGGTGTGAAATTACTGAAGAATAAAGAGCAAATATTTACACTCGGCAACTTGAAATGAACAGAAACCTAAGGAAATATTATCCCATCAAAATATGACCCAATCCCCTGTAGAAAAAATATGGACCATTGTTCCCATGTCCATTATTAAAAACAGCCCTGTGATTGTTTTCCTTTGCACTCCCATTTCTCATCAGGTTTTAGAGGTAAGACTACATGTAAGTTAAAGTCACTGGTCACCTTTATAATGCTTCCACTAGTCCTATATCAAAACAGTCAGTACTTTTATTAGGTTTTCAGAGAAATGCTTGCAGACATAGCTGTTATGGTAGATTGACACATTTTGGGTTTTATTATAAGAGGACACATTGCATATATGATGATTACACTTAAAAAGAGCCAAAAGACAGAACTAGAACACAAATTTAAATTGATAAAAAAAAATTATTAAATTGGTATTTATGACATTTTCATTGATAGAAAGTTCTTTGAATTACAGTCTTCAAAGAATGTCATTTGGAAAGAAAATGTAAAAAATTTTATGACCTTTTTAAAGTTGATATTTCCTAATGCTGATATCCAGGTCCTTTCTACTGGTTTCAACAATAAAATGAGCGATATATTGAAAGTTCCTTTTTTATAGTGATTTTCTTCAAATTCAACAAACAGGGATCTGTTTTTTGTGTTTTGTGGTTTCAAAAATGGGATCCACGCCTGACCCTACATTTTAAGCAGTTTCACAAGTTATATACATATATGTACACACACATATATACATATATGTCTGTATGTATATATGTATTTAGAAAATGTTTTTGACAGTTTTTTTTAAGTTGCAAAATAGATTTTAGGACAAAATTGAACAAATTTAAAATTTAACTATCATATTCTTTAAAAGGGTATAATCATTCTTTGTAATGTAAATATATGTGAGAGAAAACACAAACTGACATATCTTGCTCATTCTAATTGATATATTTATGTACATTTATTTTTTTGCTAATGAAAATATATGCATCTGCAGAACGACTTTCAAAATTTAAGTCTTCCAGTCAAATTATCAATCTTGATTTATAAACAATGATACTTGACAGATAATATTCTATTAATATATTTCTAATATTTTCTAAGAGTAGGGTACATGAGATATTAAAACAAATATATTTAATTGTAGGCTTTAGGTTGTAACACTGCTGTATATAATGCACAAATGATGATATATATATATATATATATATATATATATATATATATATATATATATATATATATATATATATATATATATGTACATGCATGCATGCATGCATACATACATACATACATACATACATACATACATACATACATACATACATACATACATACATACATACACACACACACACACACACATACATACATACATACATACATGATTGCTTAATGGCACCTGCCATTCATGTATAATAAATTGTAAGGTAAAAAGTGACCATGACTCCAGTTTGTATGATGGTATCTGATAAATAAAAATCATTTTTTAAAATACATCGACTGTGAGTGCAAATGATAGTCTTTTCGCTAGCATGGGTTACAAACGTAATTTTAAAGCATGTTATTGCTGCATAGACTATTTACCCTGTAAACGTCAATTATGATTACATATGGCAAACAAATAGAAGCCCGGGTAATGAATAAACACAACTGGCAGTGAGGAATAAACTCCTTGCTTATACTTACCAACAGGCTATCAAATAAAAAGGTTATTTTATTACAATGCAAGCCAACCCCAGAAACTGACTTTGGATTCTTTTAAGTGTGCTGATTTTCTCCTTTGGATTCTATAAAGTGTTCTGATTTATATTTTTTACAAAGTCAGCTGACATAGTGAAGGCAGCATTGATTCAATTTTACCAGTATTAATGGGAATTTTGAAAGTAAATTAAACAATAGAACAGTTTTGAAAGCAACATAGTCTAGTGCATCATGCATGTATGTTGATATAAGGCTGAACAGTAAATCAATTTTCAGTAGTTTCATCTAAATGTTCCCTAGCCATAGTTTATAGTGTTTATTTTTTCAACAACAAGAAGCATGTACTTCGTCTTGTGGGGATAAATGTATGTCAGGTCTGGTTGGCATCCTTTGTGGGTGAAAAATCTTAGCTAAGAGGAAGTAACAGCATTGTATACTTTTGTTTTGAGTTAAATTATTTTGTCTTCTTTACACTTGATCATTTTTTTAATTGTTTTTGTGTAAGTATAACTACTTTTAATCATGTAATGCAAATCTGATGTAAAAAGAAACATGTTGGAGTATGGCTGGTGGTCAGACCTGGTTTATTTGAAGGTCATAGTTTGGAGTCTTGAGATGTAAAAGTTCACTGCAGACCACTGTTGGTTTTGAATGAGGCTTTCATTGGATTCCTATATTGGTTCTGCTGGTCATAGATCAGAAGAGCTTATTGGATGAACTCTTTGTATGCATCGTTTGTTGTCCATCATTTGATGTCCATTCATCTGTTAGCACAAGTTTGTTGCTGCTGCTTCTCCTAAACTATGTGGAGTATTATCATAAAATTTTACACACTCTTTTATCACCAAGGTCTATTTAGTCCTAAATGAAAATGGTGCCTCTCAGACATCCAATATGTCTGTTACAATAATATCAAAAATCTTGTTATCAGTACTCCTGATTCTATGGTCATTTCAGGACGGAGTTTTAATGAAAGACTTCTTATGAAATCTAGTTGGACCTAAATCAGACCTGTTTACCCGACCGTATTTGTACGGAATAAAGCCCATCTGTACTACGGTCATACGGTCATTGAACTGAAAATACAATTTGAGGTTGCATTTATTTATTACTTTTTAAAACTAATTTTTTAAGCCTTTTTTTTTTCCGTTTCGTTTTGTTGTATCGTCTCTTTGGTCCGCATCCACGTCCGCATTTTGTGCCACGTCACTTATTTTGACATTCTCAACATCCGGTCGTTTAAACAAAGGAAAATGCTGCCGACAAGAAAGTTTCAGCACGAAACTGATGATGAAAATGGAAAGTCTAACACAGAAAGCAGCATTTTCTACCAATTTATTCTACTCTGTGGCTATGCCTTAAACCATCGTCAAAAGGAGAACATTTTGTGCATTGCACTGTTTGCAACTTAGACTTTTCCTGTGCACATGGTGGAAGGAATGACTGTTCACGGCATGTGGAATCGGGAAATCATACAAAATTGAATCATTAGTGAATGGAAATAGAAACATTTTGTCATTGATGAAAGGAAAGGAAGTCAGTGATCAAAACATACTTCAAAAACAAATAACACGTGCTGAGGCGATTCTATGTGAGTTGATCGCAAATATGAATTTGTCATTGAGTACAGCTGACAAAATAACGGAAGCAATGAAAAATAATTTATTAACCTTATTTCCATTCTAGTAAATATTGACAAAGATGATACTAGATTTTATCAGATAAATAAGATTGCCTTCACCTATCTAGATAAACTTATTATTTTCTAAGTGGATGGGTGGTAACAATGTCTGTCATAATGTTTTATATCAAGTCGTCCTTAACCAAGTAAAATAGAGAATTGGCTTTAATTAAAATGTTATGGATATGTGTGAAGCTGAGAAAACAGAATTTCTAGAGAAAGTAACGGAGGTAAACAACAATAAATTTGGTTATATTGTGGTACTTTTTTGTGGTTTTTATCACTATAATATGAACAGGATATTTAAGTCAGGGTGTTCAATTTCTGCATATTTGTATCTTGAAACACAGAATTAACTGAATACCAGCGTCTTTGCAAACTAAGAGTTATTTACACAATATTGTATAGTTATTATGTCGTGTAATACTACATAATGATAATTATAGTATTTTGATAGTATCTACTATTTGTGTGCTGAAAATACTGACTGCGGTCTGAAAATACTGACAGGCATTGCTTAAAATACTGACAGGAAAATTTATGGGTAAATAGGTCTGCTAAATGAAGATATGTGCAACAGATATCAGTTATGGCCACCATGGCAGACATCTTTAAAATCTTTTTATTGTTACTCCTGTTTGGGAAGTGTTATTAAAAAGGGAGAATTCAGAAGAATTCTTATGACTTCTAGTTGGTCCTAAATGAAAATAGTTCCACTCGAACTTCCAATATGGTCATGATCCAGACATTGATGATCATATCAAAATCGGGTTTTGCTAAGTCTTCTTGTGATGTCCATACATTCTATATGGACACCATGGTGGCCATTTTGAAAATCTTGCTTTTGTTTCAACAGACTTTTGAGCATGCATTATGTAAGGAAGCATGAATTACAGACTCAATCCTGCTGAATGCTTAGGTCAAGTTGATAATCTGAGACAGCTAATCTGAAATGAATGTCATTGAAGTAGTGATAGAACAGTCATTCAGATGTAAAGTATGCACAAAAAATACTGCCAATAATTCCAAATACAATGGTTGCTGCAAAAAGATGTGATTTCATTTCTTTTCAAATGTGCAGCATTTTGAAAGTAACAGCACAAGATGGAGTGAAGTGCAGGCAAACATTATTTCAGTTCTTACCTGTAGACATTTTTATCTTAAATAAAAACAAACAATTTTACAGTAGTTTTGCATGAAAGAAAATTTCCTAACATAAATTTAAGGTACTATTTGTAAGGATTTTAATATAAAGATTCAAAATTGTGGTAATGTAAGAAGCAAGTAATGGTCATAGGATATGATGAAATAATATACAGTGCCTCAGACCCTGGGAAGGTCCCCATAAATTTCGATTTCCAAGTGTCCAAATGCCCATTTTCTTGGTAAGCTTGAGGAAATAGTGTTATTAGTCCCATTTTTAAGTTTAAATCTTACTTTAGCATCCAATACACCTTGTAACAATAAAATCTCAAGTCATATATATGTTGATAATATATTGACTGTAAGAATAAGTAACAAGAATACTTAATGGAAATTTATCTTGTTCCCCTTTCAGATATGCTTAGTATGGGCAGAGTTACAGCTGGACCTGTGGATCAACCAGTCCAAGAGTTTGACTTCTCCTATTACATCATCCAGGAAGTAGGTTTTTGTTATATATAATAGGAAGAAATAAAATATTGTCGCATTCATATTAGTTCATGGCATCAGTTTCTTGCATTTATGTCTTTTAATGAGTGAATTTGTTCGTTTGGATTAATGTGCAATTAGTCCTAAATGAAGTGAGTGAGATTGAATGAGCCATTTTTATACATTGTTTTGTCACAGGTATCACACAGAAGATTGGAATGGCAAACGCTCTTTTTATATGTGTTTTGTCACAAGTATCACACAAAATATTGGAATGGCAAGTGCTCTTTTCATTTTGGGAAAAGAGTTAATAAAGGTCTTAACAACACACAAGTTATTTTGGAAATTATAAAATCACATAAATGGAATTTCTTAGAACAAATGTTTTCATGTTCTTCCAAATCTGTAACTGGTTTAAAATTTTACTAAAATTGTTGTTTTACATCAAGGTTCACTACTTGTATTTGGGATTTATATTACTGAGTATTACAGTTAGTTATGGTCTTTGGAATGTTATGTTAATAATGAAATCAACTGGTAACAAAATATCTTGGGGTTCGTTTTCATTATACTACAGAAGGATATTTGTAACTAAGTGAACACTTATGCATTTACCTTACACATACTTTTGATAATGTACAAATCATTTTAATGAGATTAACATAATACTTTTATGCTGTTATGGTACATATATCCTTGTATAACCTATTTTTAAAAACGTGAATAGTTACTTTATATGTATATTGGTCTTTGTTTTGGTTGTCAATGCTCAGCAGAGACATATTGAAAGTTTTGTTAATATATTGAACTTTTATTAAAAAATGTAATTTTTCACAACCAATTGAGCTTTTTATATTTTGTCCAATCCTTCATGTTTTCAGTCAGAGTCCCACTTCCTACATTTTTCCAAACAAGAAGCTGCCAGAGTTTTGGCAAGATGACATGGGTTTTATCATGGAGCTATGTGCCTGGTCTAATTTGTTACAGGGAGAATGGTTACAGCATTGTGTCAGAGGTGACATCTGTTGAATATTATATGAATATTGTATTAAGTATTTCTTAGTGAACGACAGTGTATAATGTCATGTTGTGATAAAAATCAATAATGATCACCCTCTAAAAAATGAAATAATTACTTTATTGTATCAGGTGCCAACATTATTTATTGTAGGGACAGTGAATGTATACAGAACAAAGAAAAGATTAAATTAGACCTGCTTGTACCTATGTTTGGGCACCAGATTACTACAAAAATGAGTACTTCACATTGTGGTTGCAAGTCTTTGAATAAAATAAATGATAGGTATCTGATTTGATGTAATTAAACCCATCACTAAGGTGTTTGAAATGGCAAGTTTGCCAAATAATTCAATTTTTTTTGTAACTGTGGTTTAGGACACTACTGATGTATATTAGGTCTGCAAATTTGGAATTTTTATTTAATTTGAGATATAAAACAAAGGAGTTGAAATATGATCCCATAAGATGGTTATTATTGAAATTAAGATTTGTGCCATGAATTATGGTATAAGCCAAATCATGGTTGGTCTGTAATGTGGAGTATGTCACCTTAACCCTTTAACTTCAACTGCTGCATCTAAGCATCATCTGTAAATAGCTCCTGAACCCCACTGACGCATACATGCAGTGTCGATAAGCCCCATTTACTACCTCAGTGTCCCTGATGTGCATATAGTTCAGCAGTACTCGAAACCCCAGTGTCGCATCTATGTGGACATGACCGCTATGTTAACTAAACGTTGATTAGTTGAAAGTACAGTAGTTTACATATTTTTGATTATCATAACAAATGAGAGGACTGTTTGCGTTACATTTTTATATAAGTTTGAAAGCTCAGATGTTAAATGTAGATACACTGTAAAGGCTTTCCTGCACTTTGCAAAACATGTATAGTTGAGATAAACAAAGATGGATTTTAAGTCGGATATGAGCGACTTTGAAGGGTTCAGTGCAAGCATTATCAAAGAATTTAATGGATCGTTCCTAGGAAATGGATCAGATCTTGATGTTAGTCCCATTTCAACTCTAGCTGTAAACGATTTTTGATCAGACGAGAAGGTGGATATAGTCAAACGTGCCGCCATGTTCAAGATCAATGATTTTGATTCCCATGTTTACATGACTGGGATTTCTTGTATGATGGGATGTAGGAGTATATAAAATGGAAATATATAAATAACAGACACTATACAAGGTAAGCTGTGTTTTTAATTTCACTGAAACCCAGCAAAAGCTAATGAAATAATGAATATAAATGTAACCATGTTTTTACTGTCAGTTTCTATTGTCAGCCATGATGATGCTCTAGTATTCAGCCTAGCAACCAGCCTCAGTAGTCTCAGTAACTGGTATGATAGCACTCAGCAGTAGTAAAACTGCACAACAGCAGTAGCTGCTAAAGAGTTAATAATTGTCAGCAATGTGAGCGATATGGTACTTCATAAATGTTTATATTGAACAAGTTATTATTACTGATTACCCAGGTATCAGCATGTGGATGACTGATTACTCAGTTATTAGCATGAGGATGACTGATTACTCAGTTATTAGCATGAAAATGACTGATTACTCATGTATCAGCATGTGGATGACTGATTACTCAGTTATTAGCATGAAGATGACTGATTACTCAGGTATCAGCATGTGGGTGACTGATTACTCAGTTATTAGCATGAAAATGACTGATTACTCAGTTATTAGCATGAGGATGACTGATTACTCAGTTATTAGCATGAAAATGACTGATTACTCAGGTATCAGCATGTGGATGACTGATTACTCAGTTATTAGCATGAAGATGACTGATTACCCAGGTATCAGCATGTGGGTGACTGATTACTCAGTTATTAGCATGAAGATGACTGATTACTCAGTTATTAGCATGAAAAAGACTGATTACTCAGGTATCAGCATGTGGATGACTGATTACTCAGTTATTATCATGAAAATGACTGATTACTCAGGTATCAGCATGTGGATGACTGATTGCTCAGTTGTTAGCATGAAGATGACTGATTACTCAGTTATTAGAATGAGGATGACTGATTACTCAATTAGCATGAAAATGACTGATTACTCAGGTATCAGCATGTGGATGACTGATTACTCAGTTATTAGAATGAAGATGACTGATAACTCAGTTATTAGAATGAGGATGACTGATTACTCAGTTATTAGAATGAGGATGACTGAAAACTCGGTTATTAGAATGAGGATGACTGCTTACTCATTTATTAGAATGAAGATGACTGATTACTCAGTTGTTATCATGCAGATGCTGATAACTCAGTTATTAGAATGAGGATGACTGATTACTCAATTATTAGAATGAGGATGACTGATTGTTCAAGTTATTAGCATGAGAATGACCAATTGCTCACAGACAGGGTTTTGACTAACCACTTGTGTTGACAGAATCATACATATTGATTTTTGGTATATTTAAATATTTAATTATTTTTTAATGTTACTGATACAGTTACAGACCTGATGTTACCTGTTGCTGTATATACTGTATTTAAACAAAGGTAACCAAAAATTGTCTAATTTTATTAAACTAATCAAACTTCAGAATATTTTTAGGTGGTATGATAAATATGGTTATGTCCCTTGTATTAGCAGGTAGGAAGACATAGTAACACTTTGTAGGCAGCAACACCAGTGTCAGGAATTGCCAATTTTTTAAACAAAGTTTACAAAAGTAGTGTAGCATAATTCTTAGCATTGTTTGTGTGTGCGAGAAGAAGCACAGATTTGGTATTAGTGTGCCAGACTAAGGCATCAGTTTGAACTTGGCCCAGTGTAGACTGGTTTACTGACATTGTGCATCTCTGGCCATGGCACATTGTTTTTGATAGAGTCATAAATATGGTCACATGCCGTTAAACAATAATTATTTAAACAGTTATTCATGTGAGACAGTTTTCTTAAAAACCATGTTAATTAAACCTAGTGCAAGGATAAATTTGATCAGTTGTTGAAATGAGAGCTAAATATTGGTCTACATCCTACATTTCCAATGAAATATGGATTAGCATCAGGGATTCCTTACAAGAACATTGGTTTTCATCAAGGATTTGCAACAAAATGTAAGTCATTAAGGATTTCCCATGAAATGTTGGTTGTCATTAGGAATTTCCCATAAAATGTTGAGCATCATTAAGGATTTTGCATCTTCATTAAGGATTTTCCATTAAATGTTGGTCATCATTAAGGATATCCCATGAAATGTAGGTCATCATTAAGGATTTACATTTTTCATTAAGGATTTCCTTGAAATGTTGAGCATTAAGGATTTCCCATTAAATGTTTGTCATTTTTAAGGAATTTCCATAAAATGTTGGTCATCATTAAGGAAATGTTGGGTGCCATTAGAAATTTCCTATAAAATGTTGAGCAACTTTAAGGATTTCGCATCTTCATTAAGATTTCACATGAAATGTTGGTCTTCATTAAGGATTTCCATGAAATGTTGAGCATCATTGATGATTTCCCATGAAATGTTAGTCATCATTAGGGATTTCCCATCTTCATTAAGGATTTCCCATGAAATGTTGAGCATCATTAATGATTTCCCTTAAAATATTGGTCATCATTAATGATTTCCCATGAAATATTGGTCATCATTAAGGATTTCCCATGAAATATTGGTCATCATTAAGGATTTCCCATGAAATATTGGTCATCATTAAGGATTTCCCATGAAATATTGGTCATCATTAATGATTTCCCATGAAATATTGGTCATCATTAGGGATTTCCCATGAAATATTGGTCATCATTAAAGATTTCCCTTGAAAGGTTAGTCATCATTAGGGATTTCCCATCTTCATTAAGGATTTCCCTTGAAAGGTTAGTCATCATTAAGGTTTTACTGTCTTCATTAAGGATTTCCCATGAAATGTTGGTCAGCATCAAGGACTTCACACAAAAAATATTTGCTATGATTTTGAAAGTAATAATGGTCAACATCAAAAATTTCCCATGAAATATTTGTCTTTGCCAGGAATTTCCTACAAAATCTTATTCTGTGCCAGGGATTTCTTGCTAAATAGTGGCCTGCACCAGAGATTTCATTCTAAATCTTGTAAAGTACTTCTATAACAATTGTAAAATTGTACATTTTTTTTGTTATCTCTCATACAGTTGTCATGGAGGAATGAATTTATATGGAATAATATATAGTGTTGTTAGTGGATGCCATGTCCTAATACTACTCTGTCTTAACACTTTAATTTTAATTATAGCATATTGGCTGAAGGCCAGATTTAATATGCTACCAGGGAAGATTGAAGAGGCCCTGTTTTGTTTCAACAAAGTAAGTAAAGTATGATGGAAACTAGAAATTGACTACAGTGTTATATTCCCAGTTTTCACGAAGTCTTTGTTTATAGAACAGTAAGACGGCGATATTACTTTTCTGGCGTTGACACATATCATTTTCAACATTTGGATCTCTTGTTAAAGTTTTTGCAAATCTTCGGGAGTCGTGTTACAGTATTGTTTGCTGTCAATTATATTCAAAGGCTGTTGAGTACATCAACAAACCATCCTCATGAATGTTATAAAATTCAAAATCTCATCGTAAATGAGGGTAATTAAAGTTGTATGGTATTATACTGGCATGATCGGAATTACATTGATCCTGCAATATTCAGAAATTCAGCTTCATGGAACTTAAGTCAAGAAAGATGATTGCATATTTTCAGTAGAGTCAACAGAAATTTGTTTGCTTGATTTTGATATATAAATGGTTTGTTAGAAATTGCCTTTAACCCTGCTCAACTTTATTTAATTCCAGCTTTCAGATTTAGTGGTAATATCTGTGAAATGATAGCTGTATTAAAATCATATAGGAATGTCAAAATGCTTCCAGGGTCAGAAGTTAAATGTAAATATTTATATTCCTCCCCCATCCTTCCTTCCATCCTTTAGTTTTGTCAACACAACTGCTCTCAGTTTTTGATGGATTTCCATGAAAAATGGTAAATTGTTTCAACATCACTGGAAGAATTTGTATTAGAGATACTGCCATTTTGTCATGCACTCAAATGCAGTGCATGACAGAATCTTGTACATGCAACTAGTCTTGTAAGATTTGAATGATTAGAGTAAAACATACGCATTACGATCACAACCAGAAAATGCACATTTTGACTAGTCACTAAGCTCATTTGATTTTTGATGAAATTATTGACCTCTTTGACTATAGAAGAATGTTCTTGATTAGTCTCACAGTTTTAATGCATTGCCATAAAACCATGTTAGCATTGAATGAAAATTGACAAATTACAGTTTTCGCAGTTTTGTTGGGAGTTCTTACCTCATTTTTTTTCAAAATGTCCCACATCTTAAATATCAATAACGTGATTGCAACTGGTTTCAACAACCAAACACGGTTTGTGAAAACATTTGTGTATTACATCATGGCTTTTTGTTTTGTTGATTAGCCTGGTTCCCAGAGTGTTGTGTAATAGTAAAAATATACCCATTGAAAAATATTACAGAAATCACAACAAATATACCTGGTGAACCAATATTATGGTGATCACAAAAAATACTTTTTGACCAATCATGTTTTCTCATAAAACTGAACAGATTTTTATCAAATTAGACTGAAGCCTAAAAAGGACTTTCATTTGATTTTTTTCACAAATGATATAGATCCTCCATCAAAAATTGTGGCCATTATTAAGAATAGAAAAATGTTTGAACAACTTTTTCTCAGTAACTGATTAACAAAATGTGATCATATTTTACAGAGATCATCATGGCATGGAGAACTTTAAGTGTACCAGCCTTTAGATATGACCAACATGACTGAAAATAGAAAACTTTTAAATGGTTTTCAAAAATTGCACTGAATAATGTGACAAAATTTGCCCAAAAGCACCTGGCATGAAGGGTCTTGAATTTATAAGATTTGACAAAATTTGTCCTAGATTGAAGTCCTTTTTACTTCTCCAAATGATACAAGCAACCTTGAAATATTGCCATAGTTACTAAGAAAAGAAAAACATTCACACAACTTCGTTCCTAAAAAAATGCTATAGTTTGACAGAAAGCATTGTGGCTTTCAATATTGGACAAATTAGGCAGATGTGCTATCAAATATAGATGTTTTTACAACTAGAGAAATATTGAAACAGTTGTTTTCATAAGATGTAGTCAACTGCTTAAAAAAATTTCAATAGAAAGCATCAGAATGACCCAGATTTATTGGACAACTGTGTTTATGTTTGGTGATGTAGATGCTAGTTTGGTGAGTGATCTGAGACCAACTTGAGTCTCTTTTGATTCTTGTATTTTTTCAGTACTTTATTTTGTACAACAGTAAATTGATCATTTTGTCTCCACAGATGGATTGTTGTTTGCTACATCTAAGAATTTATGGTTTGTTTTTTGAAACATCATAATTTTCAAAATCCTGTACTCTGCAAAACTAACAAAGTGAGATTAATTGAGTGTTGATTGAGTTATTAAATAATTGTTTAATTGTTTTAAAATTGATGATGAAAGGTGAAAGGACAAGGAGAGAATAAAAGTGTTCTTCACTATTATTGCTAGATTACTGCAATTGAGTTATAAAAATAAGTCAGTATTGTGTATAATGTTAAGTGTATGCTGCACTAATTATTTTTATTAACATTCATTTAGAATGATGTTAAACTGTTGTACCTAGGAATTCCTGTTCTTTTTCACACTAAAATAAAATGAAACTCTGAATTCAAAAGGCTTTGTACAGGAAATTTGTTCACAAGATAGAATTGTGTTTGCTTGTGTATTGAAAATTTACTATACTGTTTCCTCAGTGTTGACTGATAATTTTGTTGACATCTTTTAAGATCTTAGAGTACTTTAACTTCTCTGAGGAGGAAGGGGAAGAGTTGAAAAAATTGGTGTTACCCAACTGTAGTCTGGATAATGTCATATCAAGAGGTAAGTCACATATTAAAGAAAGAAAACTTCATACTTTAAGTTTCAGCTGATTGGTATGGTTTTGTGATTTGATGTTTTAAATATCAGAACTTATTAATAATGAAAGTGTTATTTAGATTAATAAACTAATAAGATAAACCCATTGTAGGGATATCTGCCTGGTTGCACAGAAGGTCTGTTTACAAGCTGCACTCAAGAAAACTGCATCTGAAATTAATATTTTTTAAAATTAGCTTGCTTGCTTGCTTGTTTCCCAGACAGATATTCTCCAAATAGAGCATCAGTGATGACTTAGGTTTCTTTTAGATATGTATATAAGGTTTCTTAAAAGTCATTTTTGAGGTGCAGGGATTACCCATATTACATATTTGTTTCTTTATTTGATGGCAATATGTACCATAGTGAAGGATTTACCTTATCAGGTCAAGGCAGCTGATATATTTGTCCCCTTTTCTACACTTTTACTCAAATGCCCTTCGTGATATAGCATTCAGAGTTTTGCAACTCCAATACATACTACCAAAAAATGTTGCATTAAGATTTCATCTTTGTATACCTAACAGAACAGTGCTGAGCAAATCCCATAGCCTGACATCCCGGACTAGTAATTTTTTAAGTCAGGCAAGTAAAATTTTCCAAGTTGCTAGTCCGGGAAAAGTGCTTTTTAAAAAAGTCAGTCTAGTCTTATTTTTTTTGCTTTAATCACTATATGTACATTTATTTGGCCAATAATGTCCTCTGGGCATACTGAATACTTGATTCTAGCTTCTCTTTGGGTATACATTTATATCCTGTTACCCCTTGACTGCATTTTGAGCTAAGTGGTAAATCAAAACATGTCAAACTCAAGAAAACCAGTATGATCAATTAGCAGTTTACTCAATCTAGCGACACACTGTGATTTTAATCCAGTGAGTCAGTGTAATTAAATTAATGATAGGTATTTTACTGACATTAGTGTCGGTTTCCTTTATGAACTGATTAAATGACAGTAATGATTCTTTAATTTATAACTGATCCACATGTGATATTGTGTTTGAAGCGAAACAATTACACTATAATCTTAGACAATTAACCCATTTGTTTGTACCCCCCTACCGATTTCAATAACGGAAACCTTTAAGTTGATAAAAAGTGCAAAGAACTTAGTTATTCAGTGATTTATATTTTCTAACCATTATGGCCATAACACTGTCATTGTCTGCACATTTCATGCATAACGGAAGTTTTCAATAGACGGACATGCTTGAGACCAATTTCCAGATCCTGGACCTGTATATTTTCAGCAAAGGTGTATATACATGACTAAAGATGTACATGCATATGTCATCTGCCTCCGATATTTAAAGAAAAAGGACAAAAAAATTGCCTTTCACATGGATTTAACAAGCGATTTCATTAATATGTTCATGTGTGCAAAGGAATATAATTCCAAACTGAACATTATGGTAATTTACGGAATTATCTGGCAGTTACCGAATAGGATGAATTACGTCATTGTGTTGTCTGATGGAAATAAACTGCCCTATAGTGTACAGAATATGGCGTCATTTTAGTATGTAAAGCATGAAAGGTGCAAGGAGATGCCAGTATTGGTGTCATTCTGGTCACAGTCAGGTTAGAAATTATCAATCAATGATTCAATTGACTTAGTTCTGTGCACTTTTAATCAAATTGAATGTTTTACTTATTGAAATCAGTAGGGGGTACAAACAAATGGGGATGTAGCATCGGACTATAATTAATGAGCGGTTTCAGTTCATATTTAAAAGAGAAAATTGATGTTATGATCACTTTAGAAGTAGTTACCAAGCAAGCTGATAGATACTCTGGATAAAATGAGTTTGCTAAACAATTTTTGTAAGGAAGGTAATAATGGCGATTTGGAGAATGTAAATTTGTTTGAAAATGGAGGGATAAAATGTAAGATGGATACTGAGTATGCAATGCGGTAGCTATTTCTCCAAAGAGACATAAGCAACAATCAGTGATGGCAAAAAAATGTCAAATATTACACTACTAAGAGACTGAGAAATTTTCAGCCGCATTGGGTTGATTGTTATCCCTGGCTTGAATATATTGACTCGGAAGGAAAGATGTTTTGCAGTTACTGCAAACAATATCCAAAACTGGCACAGGTAGGAAATTCACTTAGATGAACATATCTGCAAATGGACCAGAGTTTGAGGACTTTAACAACTCAGACATAGCTTTCAACTGCTGGCTTAGTGTTGGTGCATGTGGCATACATATACATGGACATAATTTTCAAATCCATCAGCTAAAACATATATATGCAAACCTGAAGAAGCCAAATGAATAACAACCAGTGTTTTTGAAAAATTAAATTCTTTTAAGAAATAATTGTGTTGTATATTATTTTGTTTATTTTTTTTGTGGATTACATACATTTTATCAAATTTCGGTAAGTGATTACCATTTTGGGACCAGTGAAAAGTAGGGTGGGACTAAAAAAGAGTAAGGTGGGACTAGTGAAGAGAAAGGTGGAACTAGTGAATTTTCTGAAACCACTTGTCCTGGACTAGTGGTTAAAACAAATATTTACTCAGCTCTGCAGAATTTGCTTGTTTTACTTTTTCAGATCATGTGAGGACTCTGCAGGAGTCTCTACAGAGATGTCAGTCCCTTGAGGAGACTCAGAAGCTCTACGAGTCCGGAGACTACCAGAGAGTGGTAGACTTGCTGCTTCAGACCTTCAAAAGTACTGCAAGGCAAAAGAGCAAGGTTAGCAGCATCAATAACGTACTGTCATGCGAACAGTTCTTACATTCCAAGATTATTTTATTTCATTGGTAATTTATGCATGTGGTAAACATTGGTAGACCCATGCAGTTTTTAAAAAGTGTTGAAGATAGGGTGATTGCCTACATTTGTCCATCCATTGTCCATCTGACACTATCCTTTAATAGTTTAAAGCAAAACTTAGTGCAACATTAAAGTGAAATCTAGAGCAACATCTGTCACACTAACTCTGTAACAAGCGTCTCACATAAGCCATCATTTAATCTTGGTGACCAGAGCAACTGGCTAATTCAGATATTATTTTGAAAGCATGAACAGCTGTGTCTAAGTCTAACTTGTACTAGTTGTCCAACCAAAGTGTCAGTTTTCTGATATGTAGTAAAATTATTGTTTTTGTCATGATGCACAGAACAAACTAAGATTGGTAGTTATTTAAAATTGGTTAGGATTTAATGTACAGTCTGGATTAAAGCGGGGAAACTACATAAATCTTGTGTGGAACATAAATTTCAGAGAGAACAATATATATGCATATTTTATGATTTTGTCTTGGGTCAAGCTAGGCTTGAATGTCAGGGAGAAATGGCTTCTCTTTTTGGATAGAAAAGGGAGAAGTGGAAGCAAAGCAAGAAAATTTTTATGTGTGTGTTCTCTTATTTTCATTTTATGCTCACTGTTTCTCAGTATGCATTTAACATTGTTTGAAGCAATACTTTATCTTTAAATTGACAAATCTGTTTTATATGTTTGTTATCAACACATTTTGTACAGGTATAACAATTATTATATTCATACCCATTATATTCATACATGTATGTTTAGATTGAGATTCATGCAGTGTATTTTGGCCAGTATGATTTCAAAAGACACAACAGAAACTATACATTGTAATTAATATTAACATCTTGAAATAACAAGATTAGAGTCTTTTAATTGCAAGTTGGTAAAAAATACTAAAAAATCTAATACTTAATTTGGTTATTTTATTATCTGAAAGTTCTGTATTATTGCAGTCAAAAAGATTTTTAGTCCATTTTGAAACAACCCCTGTAACATGTACAAAGGAGCAAGTAACTTCACACCACTTTGAAACAACCCCTGTAACATGTACATAGGAGCAAGTAACTTCATACCACTTTGAAACAACCCCTGTAACATGTACATAGGAGCAAGTAACTTCATACCACATTGAAACAACCCCTGTAACATGTACATAGGAGCAAGTAACTTCATACCACTTTGAAACAACCCCTGTAACATGTACATAGGGGCAAGTGACTACTTCATACCATACTGTTCATCTTAATTTCATTGCTGCCAATAAAACATTACTATAGCTATTCATATACAATATGATGAAGAATTAAAGTGGATACTTGACTGATAAAAACCCTTCTTTCCAACCAAATTGACCCATCCTAGAACATGTATTATGCAATGTGAGTTCATGTATAGTTAGAAAGGGATTTGTTTTCATATCTTCACAGAAATGAATGTCAGAAAAGAACCTTGTCCTTGCAAAAAATTTTCTTCGAATTCCATAATGTAATAAACAATATGTTTTTTACCTATATCATTAAATATTTTGGCTATTATGTAATATTCAGATGACTTTATTTTCATTGAATTATATATTTTCCTTGATCTATTTGTCCAACATTTTACAAAAACAGACAATCTAATCAAGTGGTATTTCAGACACAGCTATGTCTGCCATTACAGGTTCAGTTACAGTTTCAAACTGATGTTATAAGAATAAATAACAAACTTGTTAGTTAAATTTTCATTATAAAAAGTATAATTTGGAAATGTTTTTCACCGATTATATTTTAAAAAGCAACTTCCTATTTACATACTGATGTTGAAATTTCAAAACAGAAGTTGGTATATTTTCATCATCAAATAGTAGATTAGGTCTAACATCTGGGAATCGAGCAGGGATATCTTGCTTGGAAAAGGGTTAATAGTCAGTTAGCTATTAAAACACGCCTATGAATGTGCAAGAGTTTATTGGTTGGTGTAATTAATCTCAAGAGCATATCAATATATTTTGTCTTAGACTACAACACAGCTGTCAGTACTTGTTGGCTATAGCGAGGGAGCATCTCAAAAGTTGTAAACTACTGTCAGTCATTTTACCTCTAGAAAAAATCACAGGGCTGTCATTTTCTCTTTCCTAACCGAAGAAGGTAAAGTTTACATTTTTTCAAGCGACTTAGCCACCTGCTTCCACTGGTATTGCAAACCCTGTTGTTGTATAATGAACATAAAACTTATTATTATTAAAATGTTACTATTAATATTATTGTTGTTATTATTAATAATAAGATATAAATAATGTTAATAATAACAGTAATAATGATAATGATATTTAGTGTATGGTATTTGTTTTAATACAGTTTGAAAAAAGGTAAACCTGTTTACAAAGGTTACATGTGTACAAAGGCCAATTTTTTGTGTATGGTATTTAATACAGCTTTAAAAAAGGGTAAACCTGTTTACAAAGGTTACATGTGTACAAAGGCCAATTTTTGTGTATGGTATTTGTTTTAATACAGCTTTAAAAAAGGTAAACCTGTTTACAAAGGTTACATGTGCACAAAGGCCAATTTTTGTGCCTTTCTCATGGGTGACTGCTACTGCTACTGACAGTGTTGTCTTTATATATGTATTAAACTTTTATAACCATATATATGCAAAATTTAAAAATGTTGGACTTGTAATTTTAACTGATTATGGAACTTTAAGAATTAACGTATGCATTAAGTCCAGGGCATACACTATTATTGCCTCTATTTCCAGTTTTATTTGGTGCAAACTTTGAATAGTTCAAACTGATTTTGAAATCGGGTAGAGTTCATATTGACTGGATTTTATTGAATATCTATATATGTGGTTTGATGTTGATCAGCGATTAACATAAATGTAATCTGGTATTAATTCTGTGTGATAGATCCAAATGCATGTATTATCCACAAATTAGCCATATAAACTAAATTTTGTGTAGATGATGTTGAGTTTAATTCAGATGTCATATTTATTGCAGTTGACTGGAATAGCAAATGCCTTGCCGGAGCGACATTCTCAGTTGATGCTGCTTCAAGACTCCTTGTTCAAGATTGGAAACTATGATGTAAGTTGATCCAAAAATGTAGAATTAAGTTAAATTAAATTAATTTATCTTCCAAACATTCAACCCTGTTACTAAGCCAGACATACTGGCTGCTATGTACAGCCTGTTATGTGCTGAAAAATGGAATTTAACCCAGAACAGCTGTAACAACACTTGTATGCTACACTGATCAGTTTTGATAATGTATTTTCAACTGTTTTGGTAGAGATTTTGTAAAGAACTGTCTCTCTCATACATTTAATCTGTTCAATCGGTGCAGTAAATTCTGGTCTCTATTTTCAGAACTGTTTACTGTGGGGAGAAGAATCCTTCATGGAGGCCTATCAACAGTACAGAATGGCTAAAAATGAGCAGTCCAAGAAAGAGTGGACTGACACCATGATCCATATAATTAAAGCTCTGCAAAAGTAAGAAATAATATAAACCAGTCATGAATTAGTAATACTTTTTACTTATCTTTCCAAACATTTTTTGCCAGTAAGAGATACTTTACACCAGTCAACGAGTTGACTCCAACCATAATCAAAGCAGACTGAAGGATGGTGAGGTATTTTATGATGATAAGACCAGAATCTTTAATTAACTCCAACATTATTAGGAAAGGTAGGTTGGTAGAGACTGGACTGTTATTATGATCTTTTTCTCTTATACATTACAAAAAAAGAATAATGTAATAATAACAAGAATTTACACTAATTTATTATTAGCTAAACAAGAGATAGACCAGAAGAGCGTATGGGACAGTCTGTCATATGATCTTCATTACTCCATTAGCACAAATTTGTTATTGATATTCCTTTGAAACTAATTGGTGGTTTGCCGTAAAACTTGACACATATTATTTCAAAAGTTTTGTTGTTCCAAAATAAAATGGGTGCTGCTCAGATATCAGTATGGTGACCATAATAGCAACCTTGAAAATCTTGTGATCACTACTCCTCAATGAAACATTACATCAACAGAAGGCTTTTGGTCCAGTTCAAATAATCATTATGGCCACCACAGTGGCCATCTTGAAAATCTTATTATCGCTATTCATGATTGGATAATCATCTCCTTATTGGATTGTCACTAAATTGTGTTTTATGAAGTTGGGTTGGTCCTAAATGAAAATGGTGCATATACTGAATATCTTTTTGTTTTTACTCCTCCTGAATGGATGGTTATATTGACGTGGTGTTTTGACCAGAAGACTACGATATCAAGATAATCTTTCCTGGAAATGATGCTGCCTATATAGCCCATACATCCAGTATGGCCCATGCATCCCATATGGGCCATACATCCCATATGGCCCATACATCCAATATGGTCCATACATCCCATATGACCCATACATCCAATATGGCCCATGCATCCCATACATCCAGTAAGGCCCATACATCCAATATGGCCCAATCATCCCATACATCTAATATGGTTCATACAACCCATACATTCCAGACTGTCCATATATCCCATATGACATTTACATCCCATATGACCCATACATCCCATACATCCCATATGGCCCATACATGCAATATGACCCAATCATCTCATACATCTAATATGGCCCATACATACAATACATCCAATATGGCCCATACATCTGATACATCCAATATGGCTCATAAGTCCCATATGGCCCATATAACCCATATCTCCCATACAGCCCATATGGCCCATACGTCCCATACATCCAATATGGCCTATACATGCAATATGGCCCAATCGTCTCATACATCTAATATGGTCCATACAACCCATACATCCCATATGATCCATATATCACATATGGGCCATACATCTCATATGGCCCTTACATCCAATATGGCCCAATTGTCTTGTACATCTAATAAGGTCCATACAACCCATACATCCCATATGGCCCATACATTCCATATTGCTCATACATCCCATACATCTAATATGGCCCATACATCCCATATGGCCCATCCATCCAATATGCATATACGTCCTATATATTTAATATGGCCAATACATCCCATACATCTAATATGGCCCATATATCCCATATAGGCCATGTATCCCATATGGCCCATACATTCCATATTGCACATACATCCCATACATCCAGTATGGCCCATACATCCCATATGGCCCATACTTCTAATATGGCCCATACATCCCATATGGCACATACATCCAATATGGCCCATACATCCAGTACAATTGTCAGCTTGAAATTCTTTTTATTGCTACTCCATCTGAATGGATTGTCATTTTCAAATCGGGGTTTCACTAAAAGACTTTTTATGATGTGTGTTTGGTCCTAAATGAAAATAAAGCTGATCTGATGTTTAATACGGCCACTAAAGCATCCATGTTGATAATCTTGTTTTTGCTACTCCTTCTGATTGAAAAGTCATATCAGCATGGGTTGTGAATAATTTATGGTCTCTAGTTGGTTTCAAATAAAAACTGTAAATCTGACATCCAGTGACACCACACTACTACTTTCAGATGAAAAGGTCATATCAACATTGATTTTTGCCCAGACAGCATCTTATGATATATTGAACAAAACTAGTGCACATCTGGTATCCAGTGTAACCATCATTGGCAGCTATCTTGAAAATCTTATTAATGTCTTTTAAATGGAAAACGCTTTTAGATCATATTTTCACCAGAAGATTAAGGATGATATCTAGCTGGTATTGAATGAAAATCATGCTGATCCGACCTCAGTTATGGCTGCCACATTGAAAATATTGAAAATCTTGTCTATATTTCGTCTGAATTAATTTTCATATCAACATGAAGTTTTCACCAAAAGTATTCTAATGTTTAGTCTGACCGAAATGAAAACAGTGCTGATCTTACATAAAATATTGCTGCCACAGTGACTGATTTGAAAATCTTACATCTCAAGAAGACCAGAAATGAAACCAGCACTCAACAGATAAAAAGATGAAAAATGGTCTGATTTTAAAATTCCTGGATATTCTTTTCAGAGAATTAAGATCAGTACCTTATAGGGACTCACATTTTAAATGCTGGTATAGTAAATTTGCTTGTACAAATTATAACTTTTCAATTTATTTCAGATTGTTTGATAAAAATGTTTCCTGCATAAGATCCCTGCCATCAGCAAAACTGGTCCGTTTTGCTCAAAATCTGGTAAAAGTGGTGGAAATAACGATGTCTGTGCCAGAGTCAGTGACAGAAATGCCACTTGGAACTGTTGTGCCTTGGATACTCTTATACAAGCTTATAAAACAGTGAAGTATTGCTTTTAGAACAGTTTGAATTATAGCTTGTTACATGAAATCTCTAAACAATGAACATCTTTATACAGATGACACCTGATCATGAGTCACTCTTACAAAAACCCACCATGAGATAACCCGTGATATGTATCCCATATAAATGCCACTTGTCTGATATGGACAATGATGCTTATATTTATGTTTATTTCACATTTTAAAGATTTATAAAGTATATTTCATTTTCTTTATAAAATAATCATAGTATTGTTAAGAACAGTTTTCCTAACACATGTTCTTTAGTTCATTATAAATAAGTAGTATTGTTTGATATGAAATCATGAAATAATTTTCAAAAAGATGAAATTTTGATTTTTAAATAGGAATCTTGTGTCCAGTCAGCTGGTACACAATCTTTTTAGCATAAATAGTTTTACTCTTTTTGATAGAGTGCATGAAACTTTTTAAAATCGGTTTGCTCCCTTAGTTTTTATGTGTCTACCAAAAGGTGGCGTGTATTATGACATTGTTCTTCTGTCCTTCAATCCACACTTTGTGGATGGTTTACACACCAGGGGTAAGGTAAAGAGGAATCTTACCTATTTCAGGTTTACAAGCTCAAAGGTGAAGGTTTCTGTGACTGAAAGAATAAAATGGTTTCAGCACACTAGTTTGAGGTTTTCAACCATCTACAATTGTAAAACATTTTGAATAGTTTGCACCTGAGGTAGGAAGGATCGTACCAGTGTCAGGGTCAATAGGTCGAAGGTAAACATCACAGTGACTGAATGAAGAATTACAGTTTCTGCACAATAATTTGAGTTCTCCATCATTTATAGTTGCCAAACTTGTAGATAAGTTGCACTTGATGTAAAGAGAACCCAGTTGATTTCTGAGTTGGAAAATCAAAGGTAAAAACTATTGTGACTGAAGGAAGAAAAATGATTCTGTGTAGTATTAGTTCTACGTGATGTACCTCAATTAAACGTATTGGGTGGTTTGCACTTGCATCTTTTACCTGGAGCCAGTTGGTATAGGACAGAATCTTGTGGATCAGCATGAATCTTTGTACAACCTACTGTATAAGATGTACGTAATAATAAAAATAATGCCCCTAGCAATATTTGTTTCAGTTTTTGCCCTTGTGCTATGCTGCTGCAGAAGTATTTCCCATTTTTTCTTAAGAGATTAATGTAGTTTATAACATAATATTTTGAATGCAACTAGTTTTTAATGACTTTACATTAAACTGGGTTTGACAAATCATTATGCTGTTATTGCCCTTTGTTTTGCAGCTGAAAGCATTGTAGGACAGACTCTCTTTGTGATCATTGTGAATTTTCAGCATATCATTGTCTTTATCCAAAGATGAGCATGTTTTACAAATGTTTTTGCTGTGTGATTTTTAATAAAAGTTATTTTTATTTTACCAGGACACAGCATACGAATCTACTCTTACAGCTTTCTTTTGATTACTGTGATTACATATTGTCATCATCAGAAAAATTGAATCCTGACCTTACATTGCACACTGAAACTATTTTTAGAAGAGTTAAGCACTTTTTGATTTTAGATTCATCTGCAGGAGTGGTGGGGCTATGAATTGCTCACCAAATTCCAAGTTTTGAAAGTCTCTTGATTTTTTTTTATAACTTCATAACATGTGAAGAATAGAACCTGAACTCTGTAATTGCCATTTCTTTAGATTTCAGAAGCTGAAGTTTCCTAGTTATGCATTTGAGCATTAAAAAATTTAATTTTCCCTTTAATGTTAAAATGAAAACTAGAATTATGATTCTGTTAACATTCCTTATGTAATAAGGATAACCAAAGGGGCAGTGGCCCCAAAAAGTTAGTGAACCACGGCTCTTAATAAATCCACATTAAGGTAAATTCTGTAAGGTTATGGTAAATGCACATGTACGAATGCCAGCTTATTACATACAGATCTTTATTTCAGTGAAGAAGACAAACTTAAGGCAATGCAGATAAAAGAATCTGCCAGTGAACATGCCTTTTATGAAGGAATTCCATCATCTTTGATGTTGTTGAATATTGCACATGAATATTTGGGAAGGTAAGCACAGTTTCAAACACTTTTTAATAACCGTTGATGTGCAGTCAAACCCTGTTACCTCGATTACGTCGGGGGTGTAAAAAAACCGTTGACATAACCAGGTCTTGAGTTGTCAAGGTTTAGTTGATAAATCTACTGCAGAAGAATGATTATGCATTTTTATTACCAAAAATGAGTTTTATTTTTAAAAACTAATGGCATTTCTAATGCACAATAAAAATAAAAATCAGTTATACCTGGTTGGAGGAAAAAGAAGATAGGAGGTTTTTTAATTGAGATTAAGTGACAAGTCACATATATTTACAAGAGTAAGTTACTGCAACAATGTCAGTGGTTTAAACTTGTTTTTATTTCTCTGTGAATAGCCTCATCCCTTTATACACGTTGTTTCATTAGTAATTATTGAGTATACATTGTTTCTTTAGTAATTAGTATACATATTGTTTCATTAGTAATTTTGCCTCAAGCAATAGTTTTAGTATTTTAAAATCATGCTGTTTATTTCATGGATTAGTTATGAATGGATACAATGAGACATGCTTTCTTGAGGATTCAGATGTTTCAACAACAGTTTCACTTGAATGAAGAATAGATTTAAATAAGTATTTGATCTAAGTCTAGTTTCATTTCTTATTCTTTCTTCACGTTTGGGAATAACAGTGCATGAATACCTTCTGCTTTATTCTAACTTCTCTCTCTCATTACTTGACTTGCTACCCAATCTCATATAGATCTGTTTGCATTGAAAAAATATAAAATGCTTTATAATTCTTTTTCTAAAAGATTGAAAATAAAACATACATCAAAAAGCTAATATTTTTAACCAGTTTACAGAAATGATGTCGATTTATCAAATAGCTTTGCTGATATCCAGGTATCAAACACAGTAAAAGAAAAGGGGGTGTTTCATTATTATATGGGAATAACTTTTCATAGGATCTTAGGACAACAATGCAATCCACAAACTTTAGTAGGCCAGGAAATTTTGTGATACTTCAGTAGACCTCTGTTGTGTAGTACAGTATTGACAGTTTTACATAATTCAGATAAATACTTTTAGAAATACATAAAATGGAAATATATTAAGTTTCATTTTTGTAATACTGTTTGGTATTTCTCTTTTCCTTGCTTTTTGAATTATTGACATGGCTCCAATACTTTATAATCTGTAGTGGTGGATATCATATCATATATGAAATCTGTCTTAATAGCATTCACATATAACTTGGGTTGATTCTGTCACTCATGTTTTTAATTGGAGCATGAATGTTCATTAAACATATGCCAAAATAATCAGAAGGGTCATCTAAAGATTCAATTATTTACCAATGGATATCTTTCATTTTTTTTAGGAATAGGTTTCAAATGAATTTTTTCAATATAGATTCTTTGACATATTTGTTATGATAAGGTTTACTTTTTTAACTTAATTTTCATGTATAGACTATTGGGGTGCCACAACTTCCATTATCTTGTCAGTGTTGTTAGGATAAATATATTAATGTATTAGATACTTCTGTAATTTTAGTTGGTACAGTACAACCTCTAACTCTAGTGGTTACAGTAAAATCTCTTTAGTTGGTACAGTACAAACTCTTACTCAGGTTGGTACAGTACAAACTCTTACTCAGGTTAGTACAGTACAACTTCTTATAATTCTAGTGGGTACAGTACAGCCTCTTACTCTAGTGGGTACTGTACAACCTCTTACTCTAGTGGTTACAGTACAACCTCTTTAGATGGTACAGTACAAACTCTTACTCAGGTTGGTACAGTACAAACTCCTTTAATGCTAGTGGGTGCAGTACAGCATTTTACTCTAGTGGGTACAGTACAAACCCTATTACTCTTGTTGGTACAGTCCATGCATGAGCTGCTTGTGTTTCAAGGAGCTTTGCATGGGTCAGTGGTTCTTTTTCGGTTTCCTCCTCCTCCATATATACTCATGTATCATATGTTAAATCCACAAAAATAAACCAAACCCACTCACCTGGTATTGAGGCTAATAGAGTAAAAAATAAGAGGTCAGAAATACAAAGTGGGCCTACAGTCTACTTAATCTAATGATTGACATCCCCAGAACAATCCCCAACCTTGACAGCCATGATCATAGGTGTTGCATCCATCCCCAGGCAAGCTTCTCCTTCATGCTTGTCTCTTGTCATGAGAGCCTTGCATCATAATGAATTTCAGTCACTGCTTTGGATGGAATATCACAAACATGAAGGCTCTCCACTTTAATGGTTAATGAGGGATGGGGTGTATTGTCAATAGTCTCATCCCATTGTTTGCCTAAATACCACAACTGGCTAACGTTTTTTTTCCCCATGTTACCCCCAGTTACATTCAAAGGCTACCATTCCATATTTGACACATCATAGTAGAGGGGTTGTTGGTCACAATGGCGATTGTACTTAATTCAGCCTAGTACTAAAAATAAACAATGATGTCATTGCCCTGACTGAAGCCATATTGTTTTCAGACAAAGCCTCTAGCAACATGAATGCTAGCAGCATTTTGAAATTTATAAGCTAGCTATATATTCATCTAGAAAAGTAATTATTTAATATGGTGACCACTGAGCATTGCTGCTATGGCTCATGTATGAGTGATTCAAGGTACCGGAAAGTTGGAGTTTGGTTCATTTAATTTGGACAAGCTTTTCCAAAGCCTGGCAATGTATATGATGAGTTTTGCCATAAACAAATACGACAAAGGATGCATATATATGTTGTTTGCACTAACTAAAGATGTTGCCAAACATAGGATACATGCTAGACTGTTACTGAAAGTAATCCCACTCAGTTTCAGCTTGTCTTTTTGCAGTGTGTATTTATTATAGGTTGTTTAGTCAATTTTCAAAATTCTCTTGTGCAGTAATTACAATCTAAGAAGTTTGCATTATTCTGAAATTCAACATACATATGCAGATAATAAAGTTATTTTGACATGTGCTTCACTGTTGTTTGTAAAATGTGTAACATTTTAAGGCTAGCCGTCATTGTTAGAGACAGCTGTTTTGAATTTTCTATCAGCAAATACAGACAATTATACTTCCAGACAAAATGTTATTATACTTTTTCAATTAAGAAAATGTTTATGTACATAGCATAAATATTTGACATGAAAATAAAGATAAATTTTCTTATTTTTTTAACATTGTTACCAATTTACAGATGAGACTCAGAAAAAAGGTAATGAAGTCATTAATACATATTATCAAAACAACCTACATTGATATATTTCTTGATCAAATATCTTGAATATATATGTAAAATTTGTAGAATGATGCATGAACCATATTTACTTAAACCCTTTTATACCTATATGCATTTTAAAATAACATTCACTACGCAGAGTTTAAATTGATGAACAAAGCAAAATATAAATAGTAACTATACCACATATAAATTCCTCTATCTTTGCATGTTTAAAACATCAATCACATTTAACAACACTTCATTCTGAGAATTTAATTGGGGGCAGTACCCTTGGAATTTTCATCTCAACATATTCAGGACATATGTATTAGTGTTGAAATTCTATCAACTTGTACATTATACTGTTCCCAAAAGATTTATCAGATCTGATCCTCAGAATTACAGTCTACATCTGACTAAACCACAAAGTATATTTATGAACAATGTGTCAACTTGCTTAGATCAGTTTTTATGAAATTTTATCTGCATTTAGAGACATTCATCTCCATGTTGATTAATGATCCAAGGGATCCTCAGGGTCACTGGAGATAATCTTGACAGTTTGTGTTCAACTTCGATGTGAAAAACAATTTTCTTGCAAGTTTGTGTCATAATATTTACTAAAATAACACAAAAAGTATATTTAATGATACAATATAATTTTGTAATTGCCTGTTATCAGTCAAGGACTGTAGTGAAATAAATTAACTAGCAGTGACAAATACAAAAATTGGCTCCACAGTATCCATATTGGATGCCAGCATAAGAGGGGCATTGGTTTACAGACGGGATTTATAGCAAGTATCTCTTCTTCTTGTAGTCGATCCTGGTGCACGAAGTCAGATGGAGCATTCCTATTCTGTTTCATGGATGTCTTAAAGGAAAAGATGGCCTCCAACCAGTATGATAAAGAAATCAACCAGGCTTTTGAGCAGTGTGTATACTGCTTGTACGGACATCCAAACAAACGGGGTCGTGTGCGGCAGCTGACTGATCACATGGTACAACAGATTCATCTCACATGGGATAGGGCTGTTGACTTGTTTGAATACTTCAAGCCGAAGACACTGCCAGAATTTGATAGCTTCAAGTCTGATACTATATCAGGAGAGGTAAGACTTGGCACAGTACAGTAGACTTTGGAATTGCAAGCATGAGATGGTAAATCAGTCTTACAGTGCCATTTAAGAATGATAGCACATAAACTATTCAACTTAGATCCTTGATATTTTTTCACTTTTTTTGCACACTTTTTTACAAAATAGGAGTGGTATAATCGGTGTTTATAGCCAGGTCATTACAACAAATGTTTTAAAATTTTACAATATTGTGAAACTCCTTGTACACAGATCTACAACCCTCCCTATATAGTGGTAAGGGGCAGAGGATATACGGTAGCTGATTGCCAGTCTGGCCATACATCTATATTTCCATATATCCTTTTAGTACAAGTGGTCCCACAGTTTGACTACTGGTGATCGACTAGAAGAGCTTTTGGGATGGCCTGTTGTCCATCATCCCATTGTCCATCAGCCTGGCAGCACATATTTGTTATTTTTATTCCTTCTAAAACACTTGATGAATTGCCATAAAACTTTACACACTGACATTTATCTCATGATCTTGTTGATCCTAAATAAAAATGGTCCTTTTAAGATGTAAGATATGGCCATCACAGAAGCCATCTTGAAAGTATTGTTATCACTACTCCTCCTAAATGGATGTTCATATGAACATGGGGTTTTCACTTAAAAAAAATCTTATGATGCCTGGTTGAGTCTAGATAAATATGGTGTCTATCAAACCTCAGGATGTACACCATTACAGCCATCTTAAAAATCTTTTTATTCTACTCCATCTGAACATATGATTATATCAATATGAATGTTTTCACTAAATGATTTCTTATGCTGTCAGTTTGGTCCAAACTTGGTCCCTCATGAAAACTGTGTCAATGCGACTCCAATATGGCTACCATGGCAGCCATCTTGAAACTCTTGTTATTGTTACTCCTCCAGAATGAATATGGCCATCTTGGGAATTTTGTTATAATAGCTCATCCTAAATAGAAAGTTTTATTCACCAGAGTGTTTGATTATGGTATCTTGTTTGGCCTTCATGAAAGTGATGCCAATCTGACATCCAACATGTTACCATAGTGACCATCTTGAAACTTTTGTCATTGCTCCTCCTTCTGAAGGAATGATTATATTAACATGGGATTTTCACCAAAAGGCTTTAATGGTGTCAGGTTGGTCCTTATTGAAAATGCTGCCAATCTTACATCCAATATAGTCCTTCTATTAAGAAGAATGTGCTATCAAATAGATCCAAGTTGTAAGCAAATTACTCAAAATTTCATTCAGAAGTTCTAATTGTTAAGTAAATTTTGCACAACAGTCACTTGCTGGTGACCAAAAATACCCAATAAACCCATAAACTCATTGACCTCTTAGTCATATATGCACTATAAAAATAACTGTAAGGGAGGACAGTTCTCACTCAAACTATTTAAGAATTAGTACTGTGATTTTAACAGACCTGTTTACCCATAAATTTTCCTGTCAGTATTTTAAGCTATGCCTGTCAGTATTTTCAGACCGCAGTCAGTATTTTCAGCAAACAAATAGTAGATACTACCAATATGCTATAATTATCATTATGTAGTATTACACGACATAATGACTATACAATATTGTGTAAATAACTCTTAGTTTGCAAAGACGCTGGTATTCAATTAATTTTGTGTTTCAAGACACAAATATGCAGAAATTGAACACCACTGACTTAAACATCCTGTTCATATTATAGTGATAAAAACCACAAAAAATACAACATAACCAAATTTATTGTTGTTTACCTCCGTTACTTTCTCTAGAAATTCTGTTTTCTCAGCTTCACACGTATCCATAACATTTTAATTAAAGCCAATTCTCTATTTTTAATAGTTAAGGACGACTTGATATAAAACATTATGACATTGTTACCACCCATCCACTTAGAAAATAATAAGTTTATCTAGATAGGTGAAGGCAAAATTATTTATCTGATAAAATCTAGTATCATCTTTGTTAATATTTACTAGAATGGAAATAAGGTTAATAAATTATTTTTCATTGCTTCCGTTAACTTGTCAGCTGTACTCAATGACAAATTCATATTTGCGATCAACTCACATAGAATCGCCTCAGCACGTGTTATTTGTTTTTGAAGTATATTTTGATCACTGACTTCCTTTCCTTTAAAATTCATCATTGACAAAATGTTTCTATTTCCATTCACTAATGATTTCAATTTTGTATGATTTTCCGATTCCGTGAACAGTCATTTCTTCCACCATGTGCACAGGAAAAGTCTAAGTTGCAAACAGTGCAATGCACAAAATGTTCTCCTTTTGACGATGATTTAAGGCATAGCCACAGAGTAAAATAAACTGGTAGAAGATGCTGCTTTCTGTGTTAGACTTTCCATTTTCATCATCAGTTTCGTGCTGAAACTTTCTTGTCGGCATTTTCCTTTGTTTAAACAACCGGATGTTGAGAATGTCAAAATAAGTGACGTGGCACAAAATGCGGACGCGGATGCGGACCGAAGAGACGATACAACGAAACGGAAAAAAAAACGGCTTAAAAAATTAATTTTAAAAAGTAATAAATAAATGCAACCTCAAATCGTATTTTTAGTTCAATGACCGTATGACCGTACGGATGGGCTTTATTCCGTACAAATACGGTCAAATACGGTCGGGTAAACAGGTCTGTTTTAAGCGTAATTTTGTGTAGTATAATTTGGTAACCAAATATTTGAAAATGTTTTAAGTTTGTAGCCATTCTGCAACCAATAAATTAGACCTACATGAAGTCAAATTTCCTTTGGAAAACGTGGCTCTGTCAATAAAGATGTCTTGGAAAACGTGTCTGAAGCACGTTTTGAAGTATTGAAGTCCCGTAATTTGTGAATATATTGATAACAACTTGTATATTAATGGACATAAAATAAATTGTACACAAATGCTGAATAATATGCTAAAGAATATTGAACTACTGCTAAAAGTGAATTTCATTATTTTACATATAATTTTGTCCACAAAGTGTGATGAAAAATTAACTGAGTGTGAGCCTCCAGTAAGCTGTATTTTTTTATTGGTTTGAAACGATTCTATGATGCACTGTCCCATGGTATCCCACATTATCCCATACAATCCTACAATATTTCACATTATTTCACGTTATGCCATATTATCACATACTATCCCACACTGCCCCATACTATCACATACTGTCTCATACTGACAGTTGCACTTGTTATTTTGGCTGTGTATCATTTACTAAGTTTGAAATAAAAACATATAATATGACCATTTAAGGTCGTAGTAGAAATTGTGTTGTCCATATGAACAGGTCAGTATGAATTTATTTATTTATGAACAGAAACTATTTATTTACTTAAATATTCAGTTGGTTGTTGTTATTATCTCCTCTTTTTATGGAGGAATTTGAGGATACCTTCTGTCCATCCATCTGTCTTTTACCACATCTCCTAGACACAAAACTTTGTAGTTGTCTTGTCATAGGAACATCCACAAGAGGGAGTGTTTTTATTGCTTCCTGCCTCTTGGGCTGCTAGGTCAGAGTCAGATGTAAAAAAAATTAAATTACAGTGACATTTTCAAACATTAACCAAACCTTATAAAAGACAATTATATCTGGTTATGTATGCAACTGATTTGTATTAATTTCTTCCAGATTGCTCAGGGGGTGGGGTGGGGTTTGAATATGCAGTAAAAACCATTGGCATTTCTTATGGTAAGCCAGTGAGGTTACTCAAGTATTCAGATTGTGAGTGTTGCAGGTTAAATTTAAACCTGTTACTTTAAATGATTTTATGTACATGTTAACATAAAATTCTGACCCTGTGAAAATCAAATATCAATGTGTTTTTCATTTGAACAAATTAGATTTAGATATGCCTGCAATAAGGCAAAATATTTTATGCTATGATGTCCATGTCTTTCTGTCTGTCCATACCTATGTCTGTTGTTAACTTTTATCCATGATTGTAGATTGTAAGAGTCATTTGTAAGCTAAATATTACATAGCTAACTTTTGTCCATGATTGTAGATTGTAAGGGTCATTTGTAAGCTAAATATTACATATCTAACTTTTGTCCATGATTGTAGATTGTAAGAGTCATTTGTAAGCTAAATATTACATAGCTAACTTTTGTGTATGATTGTAGAGCAGTGCTTTGAGATAATATTTGTAAACATGTTTACCTGGATATGAATTCAGGATATTGTGTTTTACTCTAGAAATTATGTGGTCTACCTAATTTCTCTCAGACTGGTTGCTAAAATTTAAGGAAAAAGACCTGATTTGTTTACAAATTTGATGGATATTTAATTGAAAATGACTCACGTCCTGGTTATCTTATTGTATCTTAGTTTTATATATATATATATATATATATATATATATATATATATATATATATATATATATATATATATATAAAGTTGTCTGCATCAAATCTTAATATTAGTGTTTTATTTGTGTTCTGTTTTAACTTGAGAGGAATCATTTATTTAAATTAATCATGTAAATTACAAAGCGCTCATTGACTTTTGGAATAAAATCACTATTTTGGAATTGTTATAAATTCATTCAAGGACATTCTTGATTATATTATAAAGATACATCAAGCTATTCAAGGTTATTGGTACATCAGCACATTACGGATTAATATTAATTAGGAACACTATATGTTTGTACCTGTGATAGAACTTTTAGGATTATTTGTGATCTAATTCAAAATCCTCTAAAAGTTTTAATTTATAAATTAGAGAATTATTTGTTGAATTTTATGCAACATGTTTGGTTTGCTTTTCTCTGTTAGTTTCTGAATGTCCATTCACTGCTTTTCCTATTTGCACAATAGTTTACAACCATCTACTATTATCAGACTTTACAAGTACCTTGCATTTGGGGCAGGGAAGAAACCTAAAAATTTTGGGCCAAAAAGATCAAAGGCCAAGGTCTCAGGAAATGCAGGAAAGAGGACTATCCACACAATAACTCAACTTGTATACCAGATTCCTTAACCAAACTTTAAAAATGACTTACAAATGTCACAAGAAAGCACCTACTGATTTTGGGCTCAGAAGGTGAAAAGTCAACATCAATGTTACTATAAGAAGAATAATTGTTTCCATAAAATTTCTTGAACTCATTATCGCCAGATTTGACCAAATTGTAAAATGGTTTCCGCAAATTAATGCAAGTCATGTTTTTGACCAAACATTTGGACTGCTTGCATTAGAGATAAAGATACATGTTAACTGTGTGGTCATAATATTATTAGCTTAAAAAAGGAACTTGTACTTAACACAGAATTTTACATTCTCGACCAAGCATGTTAAACAGTGTTTATGTAGGGCTTGCACTTAGGATTCGAAAGAAGCAAATTGATTTTAGGTTCCAAGGGTCAGGTTGATTGTGACTAGAAGAAAATTGGGTTTTGCACAATAACTATTGTTGTTCTAGAGTAATCTTTGCAGATGGCACTTAGACTAAGATAGAAATCCATTGATCATGATGTTTAAAGGTCAAGGTCATGTCAAGTCCATTAAGAAAATACTGATTTCTCTAGAATAAGTTAGAGAAAGTAACCACCAGAGACTCATGTATTACTAGCATCAGCACACAGGACTATTAAACACAGGGCTGCCAGATAATGCAATGTTTGTTTGTTTTTATAGGTGGAGCATCTCTTGAAGAAAATATCACAGCTTGTCCCAGAGGATGAGAGAGCAGGTAATATTATGCATAAAGTTGAGTGAGATTCAGGTCAACAATGTCTCACCCATATTTATGATGGTGGATTACTTTAAGGAATTCTTTCTTCATATGACAAGATTTTTGCCAGTAATCCATTAAATGGTACTTCAGAACTGCCAAGTATTTACTGTCAGTTCTTATATTTCTTGCCGAGATTTACACAATATCTTTGAAGTAGGTCTGTACAGAATATTCAGTTTAGCCTGAATAGTATATTAAATGAGGTATTCATATTTGGCCAAATAGTATGATGCAGACAAATATGAATAGTACAGTTAGGTCAGCCTTTGTGAAGAACAGACTCATTGTAATCAGAAAAGAGTACCTCAATTTCTATCAACAACCAATTGAACAAATTTCTGAAATAGCCTTGTATCCCAATGTATATTGATCCAATGTCATGGTGGCAGACCAATGCTGACGGGTTTCCTTTACTCTGTTCTTGCACTCAATGTTAGCTAGCACTGCCTACAACAAGCATCCCAATTGAATGTTTATTCAGTGCTGCTGGCAACACCATGTCAGACAGATCTTGTTTACTGGCAGACATTGTCGAGTGACTCGTTTATTTTTAAAAATGTATCCTTCATGCAGCAATAAGTGTTGGACTGGTTTTCAAAATTTGAATCTTGTTATTCATTAGTTGACATGTATAGCATTATAAAGACATTTAGCACTTTGATATTTTGGTCATTCCTTTGTTATGTGTTTGTTGTTAGTTACTTTATAGTTAATTAATATGTCATTTTTAGTCATTTTTAGTCCTGCAGATTAAAATATATCATTTTGGGGCATTCACTTCATATTCAGCCAAATAGTTATGGGTCTCTATTCATATTTGGCTGAATAGTTAAAACCACTATTCAGCCAAATAGTTATGGGTCTCTATTCATATTTGGCTGAATAGTTAAAACCACTATTCAGCCAAATAGTTATGGGTCTCTATTCATATTTGGCTGAATAGTTAAAACCACTATTCAGCCAAATAGTTATGGGTCTCTATTCATATTTGGCTGAATGTTAAAACCACTGTATAGTACATATTTACTTGAAGCCTTGTATAAATTTCAAAGAGCTTGTTTTTGTATTGAGATTTGTATCATGGTAATTGATCAGGATACAATATGCATCATGAAAAAATATACATGTCCCATTCCCAAAAAAAATATGTATAATTAATTATAAAAAATGCTTAATTGCCAAAACTAAAAAAAATTGTTTTTCTTGTTATTTTTGCCTTTCTTTTAAATGTTTACTACACATTGATTAGATACACTAAAATAATTTAAAAATACATGTTATTGTGAAAAGCAGTGAGGAGGGTCTCTTTATGTAAGACCAGCACAGCTTGTTTTTACTCTTTAAGTGCCATTTTAGGTTAATTGCAGTTATTAGTTTTTTTTTATGGTTCACTCAAGACAAAAAAAAAGAACTTGAGGTCTGGACACTGAACACAACAAGTACATTACAGTTTTTTGATATGGTGCACTCAGGACTAAATTTGAAATAGCACTGAAGGTCAGGAAACAAAATACAATTGTACTTTACAGTTATCAGTTGTTACAGACCTCGCAAGACAAAAATAAAAACATCATTCAGTTTTTGGAAACTAAACACAACATGTGCTAATATAATTTTCTGCCAAATATACATGTGTATCATTGTAAAAAGTCAAGTTGGTATGGTACCTACAAAGTTTTTGTTTTGTTTTGTTTTTGTGATGAATTTGTTTATCTTAGGATATCTTGTGTATAAAATGGGACAGTTAAAGGATATAAATTATGTGTTCTTGATTGAATTTGTTTATTGCAATGGTTCTGAACTTTTTGGGGTGGCAACCCAGATTAGCCTTGTGATTTTAGCTAAAGAAAAACACTTAGCTAGGAAATTTCGTATTAATAATAATTAAAGAGACTCAATCTTGGGTTGTGACCCATAGGGCAAGAACCACTGCTTTATTGGATGTCTCGAAGTCAAAGGAAGGCACTTGTTATAAATGGGAGGGGAGCATTTATTTAAGCATAATATGACTGGAGATAGATTAATAATCAATCTATGGTAACATAATAGTACAGAGTGCACATAATGTCAATTTTGAAAAATATTTTAAGTATAAGTAACTTTTTTTGTGAGGGATGGAAGTATTGTGAATTAGAAAAGAAATGTGTGCAGCAATTAATTAGACAGATACAGTGGGTAGAGGGAAACAGTTTGTAAATGTGTTGCTAAACAATTCACTGACTTTCACTCCAGTTTTACTTTTTATTGGATTGTTATTGCTTGCTTCATTAAAATGACATTACAGCTTATAAAGAGAGTGCTTTGGAAAATTGTGAGGAATTGACATGGTTAACATTTTATCAGATTTCAACATTTGCATGAAAGTCTGTCAGAAAAGTGAAAGTTATTGTTCTGTAATAACATTTTTTTCTCACACAGTCTTTAAATGTTCTCAATTTATTAGCAGCTAATCCCAAATTACAACAGGAATCGTAATGAAAATCAACCACTGATATTTTCAACACAATCTTCAACTGGTCAAATAATCAGTAAAACTTGATATAACCTGCATGATTGTAATAATGAGTGTTCTTGGACAAACTTTTGCAAACTGTGTAATTATTTACTTAGAACTTCATAATTGACAACAAATCATTTAACGTTTTATGTAAAGAAATTCTGCTGAGAAGATGTATGTGTGCAAAAAAGATAGAAAATATACAATTTTTGAATAGTAAAAAAGAAATTAATATGATACAATTAAAATTGTTTTGGGTTTTTTTAACTATGAACTATAATTTGCCTCATTTTTCTGTTTTATTGGAATCAAGAAAAAAAGTTTATGTTTTGAATGGCTTAACAGAAAATATCAATGTAGGACTTCATTTTGTCCATTGTAGTTTTTGCTGTAAATGTGATTAACATAGACAAGTTTTTAATTGAGTTACTGAGTAATAAAATAGAAATTAGGAAATAAAAGTATCCCCATTTATAATTGCACAGCCAAACATTTCATTTTGTAAAAGAAAACATAGTTGCATATTTTAATCTTTGATGTTAATCAAGGAAAGAAATTTACAATTCGAACAGTTTCATTATTTTGTATCAATATGATTTAGATTTGTCTAATGACTAATATGCTGTTTTGCCCTGATCCGATGACTTGCTCCCACCCATTATCAAGTGACATAAAGAATATTAAGGTCCCAAAGGTAGTCTTAGTGAAGCAAAAATCTTGGATGGAAAAACTCCTCAAGTTGGATAATATTTATCATAAAGTGTGGAAGGCAAAGTGGACACAAAAAGCACATGCCTTCTCACATGGTTTTAGATTCATTCTGAGTTGAAAAATGAAAGAAAAAAGATAAAACAGCAATTACATTAATATCCAGTGGATGTAAACTGCAATAACTGGGCTTGTATCTGGATAAGTCACTCAAGGGATAGTTCTTTTTTAAAAAAATGGTCAAGATTACACAAAAGGTCAGATGTCCAGAATTGTTGCAGCTGTGGAAGACAAATAATGAATGGCAACCTTTACAAAGCACCAGATGATTTTTTGGAGTTTGGAAAATTCAAAAAAGAAATATAATTAATCAACAGCAGGTTCATAGTGACAGGACTTTCAAATGCAATTAATGGCAGGGAGGACCACCTATATGAATCATAATGCAGCTCCACCATAAAGGGATGACAATGGTCAATGGTTTGATAATTTTGATCTGGGAGATTTGTGCTAGGCATTCTAGAATTCTTGATTATGCAGAAATTTGTATGTTTAATATCCAGAATATTCATGTAATTGTTTCATGTGGGCATATATGGGAATTGTATAGTTATTTGACATGGTTTTTATTGCATTAACTTTTATTTGTTCATTCATTATTGAATCTCATATTATTTGCTTGTGGATAGAAATATATTGCCTTTATATATATATATATATATATATATATATATATATATATATATATATATATATATATATATATATATATATATATATATATATATATACTTTTACATATATGTGTCTTTATCGTTTTATATTTGTTTTATCTAGACATAGACCATTAAACATATTTACCATTCATATTTATTTTGAATGGCAAAAGCACATTTTTTAACCAACAGCTGTTATCATTTTCATTTCCCTACTGATACCGTCCCTAATATGTTCCCATGTATGGTCCTCAAACTAGCCTAGACTTATATTACATGGAGAGCAAATTTTGCTACAACTCTGTTGGATCAAGTTCTTGTTTCAGTCCTTAATCATTATCAGTAACATACTATCATAACACTGTCATGAAGACCACAGTATAGCTCATGCATTTTGAGCTATTTGGAAGCTATTGATGTTTTCTTACCAAATTTCCATTTTATTGAGTTTTAATTATTTCATTGAGGCCCTGGTGACCATGTGCTCTAGGCAATTATTTCATTGAGGCCATGGGTAACTTAGTGCTCTAGGCAATTATTTCATTGAGGCCATGGGTAACTTAGTGCTCTAGGCAATTATTTCATTGAGGCCCTTGTGACCATGTGCTCTAGGCAATTATTTCATTGAGGCCATGGGTAACTTAGTGCTCTAGGCAATTATTTCATTGAGGCCCTTGTGACAATGTGCTCTAGGCAATTATTTCATTGAGGCCATGGGTAACTTAGTGCTCTAGGCAATTATTTCAGCGAGGCCCTGGGTGACTTAATACTCTAGGCAATTATTTCATTGAGGCCATGGGTAACTTAGTGCTCTTGGCAATTATTTCAGCGAGGCCCTGGGTGACTTAGTGCTCTAGACAATTATTTCAGTGAGGCCCTGGGTGACTTAGTACTCTAGACAATTATTTCATTGAGACCCTGGTGACTTAGTGTTCTAGGCAATTATTTCATTGAGGCCCTGGTGACCATGTGCTCTAGGCAATTATTTCATTGAGGCCATGGGTAACTTAGTGCTCTAGGCAATTTTTTCATTGAGGCCATGTTGACTTAAGTGCTCTATTTAATTATTTCATTGAGGCCATGGATGACTTAGTGCTCTAGGCAATTATTTCATTGAGGCTCTGGGTGACTGCTCTAGGGCACTTGCTTTTACAGATCACCAACATCTCACCTCTGTCTGCAGTGGTTGAAATATTAGGCTTGGACAGTGTGGGTGTGTGAGAATGCATGCCAGTAGCTTCCCATGGGTAGGTGGTTCTTTGCTGGACTTTTTGAATTGTTCTAACAATAGATATACTGGCTATCATGTATAGCATATCATTTGCTGAAAAATGGCATTAAACCCTAAACATCAACAACATCAACAAGTATTCTTTCATTCACCCTTTTGTTATTTTTATTGGTTAGAACAAAGAACAAGTGATATTTTTGACACTTGTCATTATAAATCTTCTGTTTGGACTGTGGCCTTTACAGCACATGGACATATTTTCATTTTTTTTAATTTATGAATAGTCTCATTTTCCTAATATGATCTTTTATGGGGAAATCTTGTCCTCGATCTGGCCTTGACTTGAATTACAGAGACAGTGAACCTAGTTAGACAGTTTACATACTTAGAAATCCATGAATAAACTGAAATGATTGAGAAATCTTAAACTACCTGCTTAAAACTCCTGTATTAGTTTACCATTGTTAATGAAAATGAATGCAACTAAAAAGACTGTGTAGCTTTTAGTCCTGAGCTTGGAGATAATACAGACATCGCAGCTTTAAGATATTCAGTTATCAATGTTGATGCATACTTCATTATTTCGCTCTCTGGTTGCCTTTAAATTCATAGAAATTAGGAAATCCATCAAAATTGGTCTGTCATGTAAAAATAGGTAATTAACAGTAATGTTTTTTTAATATTTGAAAGTGTATACCATGATTTATTTTGTATAAAATCTCAGAACAAGTTAGATTAAAACATGTATATATTTTTTTTTACTGTTACTTATTTTCCAGTTGGCGTTTCACTTGAGGAATTGCACAACTACATCGAGGGACAAACTAACTTTCCACCCACAATGCCATCAGAACGACAAGTCAAACTGTACGTAGCTTTCTTCCTAAATCTTCTACTTACTTTGTCATTTACCAGTCCTTAAAAATGGCAAACTAAGCTTATACTTATGTCCTAATCCTTGGTTGATGTTTTTATTTTTATATGCTCTCATCAAAACCATTTTAGCCAAGTGGTCTAAAGCGCTGTCACGGATCACTGCCATCTCACCTCTGTCTGCATGGGTTCGAGTCTAGGATTTGGTGAATGTGGATATGTGAGAAAGCTTGCCAGTAGCTTCTCTTGGGTCAGTGGTTCTTTCCGGTGATTTCCTGGTTTCTTCCTCCACCATTAATACTGGCCGCCATGAATAGTCTATCGTGTGCTGAAAAATGGCGTTAAGCCCAACAACAACAACCATTTTAGCATTAAGGTTAGATAGAAATGATACAATGAAAAAGTAAAGAAAAGAAACTGATAGATATACCATTCCCTCGATAACTCACACCCTGATAAGTCACCAACCTGCTTATAACGTAGGGCCAGGAGTGGATCTCATTTTTTTTAAAACCAGAAAATACCCCAAAATAGATCCATGTTTGTTGAACTTAAAGAAATAACAATCAATATTTTTAACTAAAATACTTATATATTGCTTGTTTTATGGTCAAAAACAGTAGATAGGACCTGGAAATTTTAATCAACATTATGAAATTATCAACTTATAATAAGATGTCATATAATTTGTTATTTTTTTTTCTTTCCAAAGAACATTCTGAGTACACTCTAATTAAAGATATTCAAGGTAATTTTGATCAATGAAAATATCATGTCAAATATAGGCAGTAATATTTGAGTGCCACTTAAATAATTTTTATTAAATGAAATTTGTGTTACCTTTTAGTTCCTCTTAAGTGTAATTAAATGCTATGTCTACCATAACAGCCATGTCCGCAAGCATTTATCTGAGAACCTAATCAAGTGTGTTTTGATATCTGACTTGCAGATATATTTGTTGCACCAAATTAAAAGCTGGCCTCCTTTTTATTATCACGTTACTTACAGAGTTTGAATAAAATAAAGGAGGCGGGGAAAAAAGTTAAAAAATCACGCAAATCCTGCAAATCCTTTGCCGCTTAAGATCTAGCAGCCTGGTCTTATGGTGGATGAACTCCTTTAAGTTGATCAGTCAAACACTATTATCAATGCTACTGATAAAACTATTTATCTAATTAAACTATCTTAACTGACTCATTCATAACTGTGATAAAAGATAGCAAGGTGACCAGGCTCGATGAATACTTAAAATAAAGAGCTTGGTTTCACAGATACAGACAATTTTTGGCAAGAGAGTTTCAGAGAATTTCTTAACTGGTACTTGGAGATATCCTCAAGGATGATAAGATGTTTTATTTTTACTTGCAATGAAATCATGACATTAGAATTGTACTAATTGAACAATACAAAAATTGAGTATGGACGTTGATAATTGTCTCATGAAATGTTGCTAGTTTTTGAAAAAAAAAGAAATTTTGTTTGGTGGTGTGTCAATAGTTAGTCTAGTTCCCTGCAACACTGACTTTGTACTTGGCACTATACTATTAAATACAGCTCTAAGAACCAGACAATTCAACAAAACAAAATGCAATGATGTAATACACAGATGTTTTCACGTACATGTGATGGTTGTTGAAACCAGATGGATCTAAGTTAATGATCTTTCACATGCCGGACATTTTGAAAATAAATGTAATTTATACAGAATGACAAACAACTTCGTTAGAAAATGTGCGTTATTAACAGTTATTATTGTCATGAAAGTAAAACCGAGGATTCATTCATTAAACAGCCCAGTTCTCAACCAGCCCAACAGTTTTCTTGTGGTCTAAAGCGCTGTCCGTTACGGATCACTGCCATCTCACCTCTGCGTGTGTTCAAGTTTAGGATTCGGCGAATGTGGATATGTGAGAAAGCTTGCCAGTAGCTTCTCGTGGGTCGGTGGTTCTTTCCGGTGATTTCCCGGTTTCTTCCTCCACCATTAATACTGGCCGCCATGAATAGCCTATCATGTGCTGAAAAATGGCGTTAAGCCCAACAACAACAACAACAACAACAACAAGTTATTGAAGGAGGGGTGTAGATAGATAGGTTGGGTTTAGTTGGATATTTGTTGCACTTCAGGACATTGAAGGTTATATCACACAGAGGCATTTAAAATGCCTTGCTCATGGACAAAACACAATGGTCAGTGTGCTCAGTTTGGATCACACTTCACAAGTCCAATGCCTTGACCACTGAATCACCTCAGCTGTCTTATAGACAGTCTTGTATGTCTCCTTTGAATATACATTTCTCAGTTACATTGCAGTTAGTAATAATATTCACTACCTCTCAAATACAATGCTCTCAAAAAAGTGAAGAAACTTTTCTTTTCCTGTGTGTGTGTATATATTTATATATATATATATATATATCTATCTATCTATCTATCTATATATATATATATAGGAAGAAGAAGTTGAAACTCTTACCAATTACCTCCCTATACCAGTTTTTACACTTTCACTAAGCACTCTTGTCATCATGCTGCATCACTTTTTGAAATCCTTATTTTGTGATTTCAACCCATCCATCCGGAAAGTCCGAAAGTTATTTTATTGGTGTGTGGTGAGATATTTGCTGCATGTAGTAATAATGTTTTTCTTTTATTTTGATCAGTATTTATGTGATTTTGTTTGCAGTTGTGGACTGTTTATTATTTGGTTGTTGTGCTCCAACACAGTATCATTAGTGCATGTACATGGTCGTTTATATACACTCACTAAATGGATATTTTCATTTGTTTAAGTAATGAATATTTATATTATAATTTGAGAACTCTTTCAGGTTGGTCATTTCCAATATTTCTATTGTTTCATTCTTGTCATTTTAGTTAAACAATGGCAGTAAAATGCAGAAGAGTCATGTCTGGCTTGCACATAGTGTTCATAATCCTCAGCATGTGAACATAGTGTTCATAATCCTCAGCATGTGCACATAGTGTTCATAATCCTCAGCATGTGCACATAGTGTTCATAATCCTCAGCATGTGCACATAGTGTTCATAATCCTCAGCATGTGCACATAGTGTTCATAATCCTCAGCATGTGCACATAGTGTTCATAATCCTCAGCATGTGCACATAGTGTTCATAATCCTCAGCATGTGCACATAGTGTTCATAATCCTCAGCATGTGCACATAGTGTTCATAATCCTCAGCATGTGCACATAGTGTTCATAATCCTCAGCATGTGCACATAGTGTTCATAATCCTCAGCATGTGCACATACTGTTCATAATCCTCAGCATGAGACTTATGGTCAGAAAATATATTTTCTACTGTGCTATAAGATGTATGGAGTCTTAGAAGGAGCAGTGTGACATATTGAGCTATCATTTGATGGTGTAGGTCTTGCATCATATTGGGCCCCACATAGACTTTCAGAAATCGACCTATTTTGCAGACTGCTGATATTGAACACATTCTGAAACATTTACAACTGAGCTTTTGACATTAGAATGAACATTGTGGTGGAGAATATAATTTTTACCAAATTCTACAAGGTAGACAAGAATAGTTTTCTTGCCACCTTGCAGAATGTGCATAATAGTGTGGACACATCTTCAGTATTGGACTGGGCATCTCTAGCCATTTTATTTGGCTTGCCAAAAAATCAGGCAGCAGTTATAACTGGGAATCTTAGGCTTGGATTACCAAGGTCAACAGCAGGGCTATTGCACAGCTCTAATTACCAAGGTCTACAGCAGGGCTATTGCACAGCTCTAATTACCAAGGTCAACAGCAGAGCTATTGCACAGCTCTAATTACCAAGGTCAACAGCAGGGCTATGCACAGCTCTAATTACCAAGGTCAACAGCAGGGCTATTGCACAGCTCTAATTACCAAGGTCAACAGCAGGGCTATTGCACAGCTCTAATTACCAAGGTCAACAGCAGGGCTATTGCACAGCTCTAATTACCAAGGTCAACAGCAGGGCTATTGCACAGCTCTAATTACCAAGGTCAACAGCAGGGCTATTGCACAGCTCTAATTACCAAGGTCAACAGCAGGGCTATTGCACAGCTCTAATTACCAAGGTCAACAGCAGAGCTATGCACAGCTCTAATTACCAAGGTCAACAGCAGGGCTATTGCACATCTCTATGGCTGAAACCTAGATGTCTTCTGTTAACTTAGATTTAATGGAATGAGATACCTGTCATGACTCAAGCCACATCACTTCTTTGATTTCCATGCTGCACCTTTTTCGGTCAGTCTCTGTTTGACAGTAGGATAAAGGAAGTGGGGAGACAGCACAGGAACTGCCCCTCAAATAGCCTTGACACAAACACCAGTGGTTAGGGGCTGAATCACTCACAACATAGAGATAGTAATCAGCAAAGAAATTAGATATGGAATATTGCCCAGCACCAGCAACAGTTTTTACTTAAATCAAATTTTGGATGGCAACAGGCCCCTCACTTCAGGAGGCACATTAGTGAAGGGGATAATAAACAAGGTTTCTCATATTCCAACTCTCTCAAAAGCTGTCATTATCTTGCCAGATGACTTACCAGTTGGCATTAAAAATGGCAATCCAACTAGTTTTGGAGTGGTTTTGTATCTCATTTATCCAGTATTCTCCCCATTCATCTTGCCTATTCATGATGGATTTGCCATCAGATTTGGAAAAATAACCTGAAATTATGCTGGAGATCTGGTCATACAAAACATGCAGGTAGTGGAGATTTTGACATTGCTCAGTTCAGATCGGTTTGAGCCAAAACTTTATGGAGGGACCTGACATAAAGACATGTTTTGTGATAACTTTTACTTCAACTTGCATGGTGAGCGAGTTATTTGCCCTTTCAATTGATCTAAACTATCTACAGTTCAGATCAGATGGTCCATGGTCCAAATGATGCAGCCAAGCTTTGTAGCTAAGAATAGGTTGTCATTATGCTACATTCAGACTTGTTATACACTCCCTTTCTTTGATAGATACATTGAGTGAGACAACCATGCAAGACCTCTCCATGTCAAATGTATTGTACTTGAAGTGCTAAGTCATGGTACACAAACCATCTCTTTCTTCTGGTGAAGGTCATGAAAGAGAATATAACAGTTCAAACCATAATACGCTCAGCATGTCTTGAACACATTTAATGATCAAAATTGACTCATGAAGGTTTAAGCTGATAAGATTAGAGCAATTTCTGTGACCCTCATGTGCGAATGTAATGTTATGATTCAGGACATACTAGAAGCTGTTTGATGGCATGCATATTCAACCTTCTCAAGTTAGTTATCCCCACAATTTTGTTTCACAAAGTCAAGAATTTAATCTAGCATCTGCCTAGATGACCACCAGCCATATTTGACATCAGCACAACTCTTCATGAGCATGAGTTTAGCACTTTCACTGGATTTGCCCAAAACTTTTTATTGCTAAAGAGTTCATTGCTTCTTCATTGTTGCATATATTCAACACAGGTCAAATGACGGTCAATTGTTCTGCTCTATGGTTAGGAGAGTGGGTTGTCCTTATGTGAAATCCAGATATTCATCCCTCAAAAGGTGCCTGTCATAAATGCTCATCATTTCATCTTCTGGTGTTAATGTGAACAGGGAATGAATTCAAAAAGAAAATAATTTTTTTTAGTAAATTATATTTCTCTGAGAATACTTACCTGAACACATTGCTATAAGTCCTCCCACACCTACATTCTAGTTATGCTTCACTCAGATTAAAACTGGCGCCATCTAGCAATCTTAAGGCAGGTAGATGTTTTCCCCTTAGTCATATGATAATATAGACAAAAGAGATTAATTTGTTCATCTTTTCTGAAGGGCTGTTTTTGGGAGGTAGCAAAGTTTATTCCTTATGTTTATGTGATTGGGTAAGTATTTTTGGCGAAACAGTTTACCAGACAATTTGCTTTTGCTGCCTAGCAGTCTGTCCAAAATTACACTTTTCTTTAAAGCTCTACCGGTCATTGACCAGAAGAGTTCAGGTTGTGGCCTCTCTGTCCTCTCTTGCTTGTCACAACTCCTCCCGTATGACCATCATGGAAACCATATTGTAAATCTTATTATCTCTCCTCTTTCTGAATAGGTCATGTTTGCATGACAGTTTATGTTTAGTAAATGTTCATGTTTCTGAATAAGATATGAGAAGGTCTCAAAATACAAAGAAAAAAACTTTTGAGTTTAAAAATGAACAGTGTTTCCTGGATTCATTCAACAAACACTTGGAAAAGAACTGGAAATGGTATTGTGTTTTTTAAAAAAGTTTAGGAACCCTGCAATACTCAGCAGTTGAAAAGCAAAAAACGACAGAAATGGATTTGTCATAATTTCCAAAAACTTTTTTTTCAGCCAGTAAATCATGTTTTGTACAAACTGTTACACAGAATGTAACAGTTAGACTTAATGCAAGACATTAAGTTTCATGGAATAAAATAAAAGCCACAGACTGTGTGTGAGTATGACCACCCTCCCCAATTTAAGCAATGTCATTCACATATATATTTTTGCTTTGTATACTCGATAATATTTATTTTTGTTAAGACACATTTACATCTTTCGTCATGGCCATGTGATTATATTTCTCATATGCTGTTTTGAAAATTGCGTGCTCTGTTTATTATATTATCTATTGTCTGTTCACAGGCCAATATTGAAGGAGTTATATTACCTTCTTGCTGATTACTACCTGAAAGTCAACAAAGAAGCTGGGTAAGTGCAAATATTCTGACCTAAATGTAAAATTGAAAAAAAAAACTTGTTTATTTCATTGTGAAAAGAAGCATTTTTATGGAAGAATATGGCTGAAGGCTTACTCATCTGTTTATCTAACTTTCCAGTCTTATAAATAATTGAAATTATTTAAATTGAGTGGATTAAAGTCCTAATGGTAGTATCAAAATAATGAATTTCTGCCAATTTCAGAATAAGATATTTGCCCACATAAAGCAGTTTTAGCATTTTTCCTTGTTCTGAGTTATAAATAATCATTCTTTGTTTTGAATAGTTCGCTGAAGAAACTGATCATAGTCCAATGCAGCGAGTGAATTGTGAATTCTTTCTCTTCTTTTATTTCATGTCAAAGAAATTAGAAAAGGCGAGCATGTACAGTGCATGCAAAAATTAATTAAAGTTGTAACATAAAGTTATATTCATTTTTAACAATTTATTGATATGGTAATTGAACAAAAGTTGGTACAGTCATATTACCCCTTTTTGATTTTGCCAATTATATCTCAGAACTATCATATTACCAGTAATTAAATAAATTTCAATGATATGATAAAGTTAATTTAAAGTATAGTCCAACGCCATATTATCTCATGCTCTATATTATCGCAGCAAATGGAATTTTCCGATTAATTTTGGAACGCATCGTCTAGAGGTTGTTTTACGCATGTAGAACAGACAGTAAGGACGGACACAAATATCTTATAGCGCAATTTCATCTAAAATGTCAACAATTTTATAAAGGTTACAATGAAAAAGAATGAACATCATTTTTATGTAAAGTGCATGCAATTGCGTTGATCACCGTAAGCCAAACGACAGTCAAACTTGCTATACTGGCAATCAATTTGATTACAAAATTTATTCAGTGTATCGGTCTGATGTTTGATGATTATAGTGACATGCATGTCTTGACAAGGTCAAGGTTGCAATTTGATTTCATGGTAGCCATTATGGACCCAAATTGACACCAACGCTGCTAATGAGCCTACTTATCCAACATAAATAGGAAAGCAATAATAGTTAAGCTACTTTTGAAATTAGTAACATTTCAATAATAATATTTTTAATAATTGATTTATTCGTATATAGATTTCTCTGCCCACGTTGCACTTAATTCAGGCAAAGTGATGCATATTTTTTTTTTACTACTGTAGTTATCATGGATTTCAACTTAACTGACATTAATGTTTTCAGTTTAGTCATAAACTTCTTTATTTTCGTGAAAATTTTCATCCAGTGCAAGCGTGGACGTTACATCTTATCACCAGGTTTAAATTTGTGTTTATTATAATATGTGCATGCTACCATATATAATTTAGGTAAATACCACAATAATATAGAGTTGTTCCCCTATGGCACAGTAATCTGAATCATCCAGCATTTACATTAACACGATTGGATTGGCCAATACCTTTTATTGAAATAGATAGAGGGAAAATCAGAGAAACTTTACAATTTGTAACAATGCAGCAATAGTAGATCGGTTTTATTGTGTACTGATAATAACATTATGTACCACGATAATACAGTGTCCCAGGGTACAAGATCAAGCCAGGACTTCCAGGTTAAAAAAAGTATCGACTTGTACAACAAAACATATGGTATATTTCTCACAAATTACATGGCTGCAATCAATAATATCTGAGAAAATGAGCTAAATGTACAAACCTGGGCCTAAAGCAAAGGTAAGCACAAATGACTGAGTCAAGAAATATGGGTCACAATGACCTAGTTTTAACTGAGATGTATTACTCCTCATGAAACATTTGTATATCAAGTCATATGACCTTGTCTGTGAAAAAAAAGCTAAATGCTTGCCATAACCTAATCAATGGTACCAGACAGATTAATAGACGGACAGATATCAAATTTTGTGTCCAATACCAGGAGTAGCAGTATTCCTAATACAAATGTAACTGGAATTTGCTCTAATTTTTTTTTTTTTGTTTTACCATACTCTATTCGTCCAGATCACATTTTAGTCATAGGTTCATTGATATTTGATTTACCAGTATTTTTTTTATGCCGTCAAACGGTAATCAGAACATATTTGATTCTACGAAGGTATGTAATTCATATTAGCAACTCAAATGTTTGATGAGTATTTATGAAATACCATAAATACAGCACATACTTAACTTGTATTTAAAATATTGTCATAATTCACTAAAGAATGCTCATAATATAGGTTAAAAGTTTAGTTTTTGACTTAAAGCAAAATGTAATGTCAAAACACGACCTGTATTCTTTCTTAACAAGTTTGTTGTGTCAGCAATACTCTTCAATCACATTTGATGGATTTGGTTTTGATTTAAGTTTTCAATTTATCTTTTATTACTTTACAAAAGCACCAAGCAGTCGTTATGTAGATTGAATAGGAGAGAATGCTTCAATCATTATTTCCACAAATGGTTCACATTATTGTGGTACATTAATTCGATATTATTGGCCTATGTTGTAACATTAAGTTGACATAAAAGATTATCTCATTTCATAGTATTTATTGTGCAAGCACCTAATATGGACAATAATTTACAGGAAAGCCATCAAGTTTTACCTGCATGACCTCAGCGTGAACCCGACACGTCTGGACGCCTGGGCTGGGATGGCCTTGGCCAGGATGAGTCAGCTGGAACAAAAGCTCAGTTCAGTGAGTTACCTTGGGCAGATTCAAGCTTGTATCTAATCTGATGAGATATGCAGCTCTCCCTCATTATAATGTAGTAGTCTGGTTATGTATCTCAATATAATTTGGTAGTCTGGTTTTGTACCTTATTATAATTTGGTATTCTGGTTATGTACCTCATTATAATGTGGTATTGAGGTTATGTACCTCATTGTAAAGTGGTGGTAAGGTTATGTACCTCATTATAATGTGGTAGTGAGGTTATGTACCTCATTATAATGTGGTAGTGAGGTTATGTACCTCATTATAATATGGCAGTCTTGTTATGTACCTAACAGTGGTATATTGAAATTAATCAAAAATGTTGTGGGGACTTGTGTGTTGGGGGTGGGGTGGGGTAGGGGAGGGGAAAGAATGCCAGTCAAATGTTTAGCAATACTGTTAGTTATATCAGTGGGTTTTTTCACAGCATTATATTTATATATTTCATTATGTCAAATAACATTTTAAAAAGTAAATAAAATATACCATACTTTAGATTGCTTTCTTTCGATCCATATTGTCTTGCATATGATAGATCAGATCATGTATAACATTAACAATAAGATATAAATAAACACCTCTTTTTAATAAATATACTTGCCACTTATAATTTCTATCTTCATCAAATTTAAAGCAATTACAAATGTTGCAATCACTTGAAGAAACAAAAAATGATTAAATTTAGTTTGCTTTTGACGCCAGTGCAGCGTGACAGTAAGAGCTTTATTTAAATTATGAAATCACATCTACATCCATTTTGCAAATGAAAAAGAACATCTGTAACATGCTCTGAGTAATGTCAGGTCATTCTTTTTAATCAATAAAATCTAATTTAATCTCTTTTCAGTTCAAAATATAAAAGACATATAATGATTATCAGCTGAGTCACATTATGTGCAGCTTTTAGTAATTCCAGAACATGGAATAACAAAACAAAATGACAAACTTACATGTATGCAATCCACTTAAAACCCAATGATGTCTGAAAGAAACACATTACATGTGCATTTTCTACTGTTAGTATTTCATGATTTCAGGTTGTTTGATATTGGATCATTCTTGTTCTGTTTATTGGGGTGGTTTTTTTTGCTTTTTTTTTTTTTTTTTAGCAAAGTCTATGATAATTCTCAGCTTCATAATCTTCAAGGGCTCAATTTCTTGGCTTCAAGCTTCCAAAACAGCATGGGTTGTTTCTGGCGAGTTTTCCTGATCACAGCCATTAGTAGATCGTTTTGATTGGAGTGTACATCTTTTTTGCCTAAGTAAAATTGGATGATGGCAGCATCAGTCTTTCTTTCGACAGTGAGGCATCCTTCATCAATTATAATTAGTGCTGAACATCATCAAATGAGTCCAAATATCCCCACAAAACAACTGTAGCCTTTTCAACATCCTCCATAAATCTCTTACAATCACAATCCTATTCACAAAATAAGATAATTTACCTGGACATCTCCATTGCGAGATCAACTGTCCTAATTTACTTGTAAATACTGATAAGACTAAACTCAGTTTTAAATCTGAATTCACTTGAAAGTGACAGTTCATTGTTTGAATTGATCTTACTTGCATTTTAGCAACATTATGCAGTGAACCTCTATCTCTTATGGGCTTCACAGCAATGGATTACAGAAAGTAGTGGCATGTTCAAAGGACATGCTGCCACTAATCATTTATGTGATTTGTTGTCAGCCAGGTATCAGTAAACAATCAACAACAATAAGTTGGTCCTCTGTATAATTGGTGAGCTGTGATTACAGAGAAGCCTCTGATCTGTTTTAGTAAGAAAAATCAAGTCATGTTTACTTTAGCCAAATTCAATACAGACCAAGGTCACAACTAATTAGAGACCTGGATAATTTTGGGCATAAACTAGCCTGTTAGGAATACAATATCTTAACTTGCCTGAATACAGCATTGACTAAATAAAGTTAATTTGTGACTGTAAAAACATGTTCTTTGCAATTAAGTACAGTAGTTTGTGGTGTAAAGGTTTTCAGCTGATAGATGCCAAAAATGTTTCAATTGTTGTTTACATTATATTTTATATATTTGATTGATTTTAGGTTCCATAGCACTACCTAATTATATCCAGGATCATGTTGTAGCAAAATGCATTATAATGAAGGAGAGCTGTACTTTATTTAGAGTAATGACTGGCAGAACACTAAAAGAGCTTTAGTTAAGATTTTAATGAATTGGTTAATTTACTCTCTGGTTTATGAATAATTACATTTTTTAAAAATTGAGGTGGCATTTTTTATGAACACATGGAACACAGTCTTATGATACCAGACTGAGTGTGTAAAATTGTTTAGTGACCCAAACTAGATCATTTAATTATATGACTATATTTGAGAATTATCATTGTCATCAAGTTCTATAATTTCAAATGTGCAAGAAATATCCACAACTTTCCCTGATAGCATAGCTGAATAGTTTAATAATCCAATACTGCAGAATCAAGCTAAAGTCATTGATTGAAGTCCATTGGATTGAAGTCCATTGGACAGCCTAGTCTCTGTTGGGCTCCTTTAGTTTCCACTGAAGAAACTTTACTCCAAACATTCCGTCAAGAAGTTTCAAAGCCCAGACTTTGACTTGCATGTGACCTGTTGTGTCCATTCAGGAACTGCTGAATCATTCATTGATGAATCCGTATTCATTAGTATCAGTGGACATCAGTCCCCTTGTCAAAACACAAGGTTATTTATTAATAGCAGTGGAAATCAGTCCCCTTGTCAAAACACAAGGTTATAAATAACATTAGTAGCAGTGGACATCAGTCTCCTTGTCAAAACATGAGGTTATTCATTAGTAGCAGTGGATATCAGTCCCCTTGTCAAAACATGTTTGTAAATAATATTAGTAGCAGTGGACAGTTACCTTGTTGAAACACAAGGTTGTAAATAAAAATTGAACATCTAGTTTTTGTTGTATAATAAATTTGAATGTATGTCAGGATAAAGAAGGGCATTTTAATAGCAATGATATATAATCTGCTATCATTGCATTGCTGTCTCCAGTTCTTGGCATTTGTCCCAGTCCAAGGTAAATATTCCCTCCAGTTTGTTATTGGAGGTCTGGAACAAAACATGACATAGTTCCATTATGAATCCTTCATTGATTCTGTAATTGGAGGTCTAGAACAAAAAACATGGTCCCTTTATTATTCCTTCATTAATTCTGTTATTGGAGGTCTAGAGCAAAAAACAACATGGTTCCATTATTATTCCTTCATTAATTCAGTTTATGATTGGAAGTCTAGAACAAAAAACATGGTTCCATTATTATTCCTTCATTAATTCTGTTATTGAAGGTCTAGAACAAAAAAAATGGTTCCATTATTATTCCTTCATTATTTCAGTTTGTGATTGGAAGTCTAGAACAAAAAACATGATTCCATTATTATTCCTTCATTAATTCTGTTATTGGAGGTCTAGAACAAAAAACATGGTTCCATTATTATTCCTTCATTAATTTAGTTTGTGATTGGAAGTCTAGAACAAAAAACATGGCCCCATTATTAGTCCTTCATTAATTCTGTAGTTGGAGGTCTTGAACAAAAAAGAACATGGTCCCATTATTATTCCCTCATTAATTTTGTAATTGGAGGTCTAGATCAAAAAACATGGTTCCATTATTATTCCTTTATTAATTCAGTTTGTGATTGGAAGTCTAGAACAAAAAACAACATAGTCTCTTTATTATTCCATCATTAATTCTTTAATTGGAGGTCTAGAGCAGAAAACAACATGGTTCCATTATTATTCCTTCATTAATTTAGTTTGTGATTGGAAGTCTAGAACAAAAACCAATATGGTCCCATTATGGTTCCTTCATTAATTCTGTAATTGAAATATTGTCTTTCTTTTCTTTGAACTTGGATTGTTATCACACGTCTTTTGTCACACTTTTATTTTTATGCAACTTTTTGGTGTATCAGTGTAAGTCTTTTGCTTATTTATTGTTGCATTTGATATTTAACCTAAGTGCTTGAGAAAATTTCATTTGTGTCTCCTATTTTATTTAATTTTACTGTTGCGAGTATTTTGCTCAGTGAAGTGGAACTTCAGTTTTTTATTAAATGATGCCCTACACAATAAATCACACATTCTTGCCTGGCTCAAATAAAACAGCCTACACAAAAAAATCACACAATATTTGCCTGGCTTGAGTAAAACAACCTAAACAATAAATCTCATTCTTGCCTGGCTTGAGTAAAACAACCTACACAAAAAATCACACATTCTTGCCTGGCTTGAGTAAAACAACCTACACAATAAATCACACATTCTTGCCTGGCTTGAGTAAAACAACCTACACAAAAAATCACACAATATTTGCCTGGCTTGAGTAAAACAACCTAAACAATAAATCACATTCTTGCCTGGCTTGAGTAAAACAACCTACACAAAAAAATCACACATTCTTGCCTGGCTTGAGTAAAACAACCTACACAATAAATCACATTCTTGCCTGGCTTGAGTAAAACAACCTACACAATAAATCACATTCTTGCCTGGCTTGAGTAAAACTATCTGTTAAGATTGTTTTATAAGTGAGGTTGCCATTGCATCACCAGGGTATGAGGCCATTGACTTACAAAGTTTACAATACTGAGTGGAGCATGTTCAATAATTGGTGCAGTAGAAAAGAAGCTGATTCTATTTGCCCCAGTGAACCACAATTGACCATTTTTATCTTTTTCTTTTTGAGGATAAAGGAAGGCTTACTATCCACCATTGAAAGCTGTAGGGCAGCTCTGTTTTGTATTCTTGAATTCTCAGTGGGCTCTACCAGTGGGCACACCCTCAGCTATCAGAACTGATAAGATACTTCGAGTTTTAGAAACATATCTGTCACTCCTTAATGACTAGGTTAAGCCTTTCATGTGTTCTGAATTAAAATTATGCTTCCATTGAAACCCTTACATTTAAGAGATCTTTCTCTCCCAGGCTTAAATAAGAAGGAGTGCATTTCATCCCATATCATTCAAAAAGGGATATTATTATTAATTGGTAACTATGATTTTGTTTCTTTTCTTTTCTTAACTGGGCTTCTGGCATAAAATCGTTTATTTTTTGTAGCTTCTAATTATATTAAATTTCAGTCTTAGTTATTATGTCCTTACATGGCTGAATCAAAGAGATATGAAATAGTCAAAAGCATCTCTTTCACTCTCATAAGGTAAAAAGTACCTTGAATATTTTGGCAGCCACCATCTCGAGGTGGATTATTCTTAGTATAAAAATGCTTATTAAACTCTCAGTGATACTGCCATAAGGTTAGAACTGTTGCTGCACCTTAGGTAATTAATTCACCCACATCGTTGGTAACAAATTTATCTACATAATTTGTAACAAATTGATCTACATCATTGGTAATAAATTCATCCACATCGTTGGTAATAAATTCATCCACATTATTGGTAATAAATTCATCCACATTATTGGTAATAAAATGATCCATATCATTGGTAATAAATTCACATGATTCTGGCATTTCCCATGACAGATAGACTTAAGGATGGATGTTCCGATATACAAGAAATCTATCGCAGCCCTGAGATGTTTCAAGAGAGCAGTGGAGGTAGATGATACAAACCGGAAGCTGTGGATAGAATATGGTTCCCTTGCCTACCAGCTTCATGCTCATTCATCTAGGCAGCTTAAATGGGTAGGTAATAAGAGAGATAGATGTATATATTGCTGCTTGTTGTTTTATTTTCTTATGATTTGATTGACCTAGTGGTTGTATCACATCCAGATTTCTCCAAGAAAATCTCAAATACTCTTTAGAAAAGATTCAATATATGATGTGGCGACTGCAGTTTGATTTCCAGAGTAAGGAAATCTGTTGACAAAACGCGGTGTTAGTCATATAAAGGAAATTAATTCATGTAAATTGAGAACATCCCAAAACTAGAAATAAGCTGCAGTATGGAAACTTTACAGTGTATATAATAATGAAAGTATTGTCCGAAGCTCACAGGGTTCTAAGTGTAACACTGTCTACACATTGACTTGTAATCATGTAAAATATCGCCCCTAGCTTACTGTTGCCTACGTGCAATGTTGCTACACATTAACTTGTAAGCTTGTAATGTATTGTTGCTAGCTCACTGGGTTCTAGGTGTAACACTGTCTACACATTGAGTTGTAAGTATGGAACATATTGACCCTAGCTTACTGTTGCCTATGTGCAATGTTGTTACACATTAACTTGTAAGCTTGTAATGTATTGTCGATAGGGTTTTAAGTGTAACACTGTCTGCACATTGACTGGTAATCATGTAACATATTGTCCCTAGCTGTCCAAAGCCTAGGTGCAATACTGACTACAGATTGACCTGTAAGCATGTAACATATTGTCTGTAACTCACTAGAGCCTACATGCAACACTGACTACTCATTGACTTGTAAACATTTAACATATTTTCTGAAGCTCACTGGGTCTTAGGTGTAATGTTTATATATTGAACTGTAGGCTTGATATATGAAAGGAATGATATGAAAACAAAATAAAACACTTATACCTATTATTGTTGCTTTAAATGCTAAACATTCTTGTGTCATTTACCAGGAAAAGTGGTTTCCTTTTGGGGATGAGCTTCACCAGATAGCTCAGGACAGTCGGCAGGAGATGTTACAGATTTCTTACAACTGTTACAATAAGGCCAGTGAGGGTGAGGCTGATGGCACAGAGGAAAAATGGCTGACCAATTACATGAGAGGAAAATGTTTGGAGAAAATGAGGAAGCCTCCCAAAGAATATCTCTTTCATTTTGTCAAAGTAATGAAATTAAAACCCATTTTAGTACCATTTTTATTTTACAAGATACCCTTGACCTCTGCACCCTCCTTAAGCTTCTTTTAACTGTTGTCTTGAGCATTGATCGATGTTGATTTTAAAACATGAAAGATGTTCCTGATGATAGTTTGATTCTTGAACTGCTGTTAATGTTGTTATGTATTCTTGCTGCTTTAGCATTACAACCAACTTGTTTTACACATTCCTTTATAATTATTATATAGTTAGAATTAAGAACAAGACAGAAGCAGTTTAAAAATATTCAAAAGAATTACCACATTTCCTTATTTGCATATTCCTAAAACATTATCTTTTTAAAAACATTTTATGTATTAATCATATTTAATAGTAACATCTGAAGCAAGCATTCATGTGCAAATGTTTTGTCTGTAGGCAGCAAAATACATCCATGAAGAAAATGCTTTCTATCCCAAGAGAATCACATTTGCCTACACCACTCCAAGATTGGCAGTGGAAGCACTTGAGGTTGGTATATTCTTCTCTTTACAGTTAATACTTTCTTACTCTTTTTAAGAGGTATATTTTATTTTTGATGTACAAAATAGTGTAGCTACCTTTCTGCATACAACACAAGGAAATCAATATCATATTACAAGACTTAATTTATTTGAAATTCAGCTTAAAAGAATTTTCGAAAATTCTAAAAAATCAAGCTTCAGTGCAGCCAAGTAATAAACATTAATTGCATGTCCTATTTGTGATGAAAATTATTAATTTCTTTAAATGCCTTCAAAATTTCCATCTTCTAGACAGAAATTTTCTAAACTGTTCAGTATAATGATATTGATAGCCAGAATATATGAAAAGATTTTGTCCTTGCTTTCATTTGTTCTAAACAGTATTTATTGACAATTAATCCAAATGTGACTATAAACTGTGTATCAAACCATTTTATACCCACCCCACTTTTTAACTTCTCATTGCTGATGGAGGACTTTTACAACATCCCATTCGGCAATTTTCAGAGGTTCCTTGGTAATTCATGCCCTTGCTTAGACTGTAGTCTGCTTTTTTGGACCCTGTTGTGCATGAATATTTCAAGGGAGAAGTGTGTGTGTGTGTGTGTATATGTATATATATATATATATATATATATATATATATATATATATATATATATATATATATATATATATATATATATATATATATATATATGTAGAGAGAGAGATTTCTCATACATTAAAAATAACATGGCATTTAAAGTGTTGGTACACAAATTGATATTACCAATATTATTGGTATATCAAATTGTTATCTGCCCATAGTGCAATAATATGCATATAAAAACATTCTCGCAACCATGTGCTACTGATTTGATTTTAGATCAGTGATGAATTTCCATACAACCATTAGTAGCATATGAAAATAGCAAAAAAAAGTGTTAATAATCCCCGTTTACTAAATGAATTTAATATGGTACACAATTTCATCACAATCCTTTCTGCTTTCTGTTTTACCCCACCCACTTGAAAATAAGAGAAAACTACACAGAAATGTGGAGTGAGAGAGAAAAAGTTTTTTGGGCTGGATGAAAACCTTGAAATTGAACTTGCACCAAAGACCCAACAAGAATATGGTTCGTCGTAATGGCATGTGTGCACATTCTTTGTGATTTATCTACAGTGTTTATATTATCCTTGATACAAAGTTAAAAATCCTGTTGATGTTATGCAGTAAATTTTTCGGTTATGCAGTACACATACTGTGATGTATTTGATATTTTATTGTTCTTTAAAGCTTTATAATATTCCCCAAACTATTAATTAAATATGAAAATGTCCAAAGGCCTGCCTTTCACGCTCTCTCTCTCTCTCTCTCTCTCTCTCTCTCTCTCTCTCTCTCTCTCTCTCTCTCTCTCTCTCTCCAAATATATATAGCAAAATATGAAAAGAATAGTGTAGAGGATTTTTACGTGAATTATTTAGGGTTTTTTAAAATATACAATGAAAAGTACCTGCAAAAGTAAAAAAAAAACAAACAAGTAAGTGTACTTTTTCCACATAATAGCAGCCAAACTTTTGAACAGGTTATATACAGAGCACAGCAAGTGATATCCGGCACATGATGAAATCAGTCCATTCATTTGAATTTTCAACAAGGATGTAACCTTTTTGGCTTTCCAAACACAAGTCCTGAATGTATGAGCATATTTATATCAGACATGTATACTTCAGGAGAGGTATAGCAATAGCAGACATGTATACTTCAGGAGAGGTATAGCAATACCAGACATGTATACTTCAGGAGAGGTATAGCAATACCAGATGTGTATACTTCAGGAAAGGTATAGCAATACCAGACATGTATACTTCAAGAGAGGTATAGCAATACCAGACATGTATACTTCAGGAGAGATATAGCAATACCAGACATGTATATTTCAGGAGAGGTATAACAATACCAGACTTAAGCAGAACAGAAACTATACATCATATCTTGCATTATACCAAAGACAAGAAGCAGAAATAAAATACTGAGTAGGTGATAGCAATCAAAATTTAAATAATATAATTACTGTGGCTGATTCTCAAAGCACCTATTTTGACAAAAAAGCAATCTTAACATTTCAGTCCTTTCCAAACAATTAAATAAGTTTTTACGGTGAATCTATTCTTGCCTCACTAGAACTGCTGTAATGTAATACTGTTATTACCATATTAGAACTGCTGTAATGTAATACTGTTATTGCCATATTAGAACTGCTGTAATGTATTATTGTTATTACCACATTCGAACTGCTGTAATGTAATACTGTTATTGCCATATTAGAACTGCTGTAATGTAATGCTCTTATTGCCATATTAGAACTGCTGTAATGTATTATTGTTATTACCATATTTGAACTGCTGTAATGTAATACTCTTATTGCCATATTAGAACTGCTGTAATGTAATACTGTTATTGCCATATTAGAACTGCTGTAATGTATTATTGTTATTACCATATTTGAACTGCTGTAATGTAATACTGTTATTACCATATTAGAACTGCTGTAATGTAATATTGTTATTACCATATTTGAACTGCTGTAACGTAATACTGATATTACCATATTAGAACTGCTGTAATGTATTATTGTTATTACCATATTAGAACTGCTGTAATGTAATACTGTTATTGCCATATTAGAACTGCTGTAATGTAATACTGTTATTGCCATATTAGAACTGCTGTAATGTAATACTGTTATTACCATATATAACAATTAAAGTGTCATTCTATTGCAATATTAGAGCTGCCTTAATGTAGTAGTACTTTTATTACCGTATTAGAACTGTTTGAATGTAATACTGATTTTGTGATATTATAACTACTGGTGCATAGGCATCTACGTCATTTACAGATTAGCTTGCATTATGCACAAGATATTTTAGCATGCTGTTTTATGTTTCAGATGTACTATCGGCTCCATGTGGCCATACTGAAATATATCCTGAAATCCTCTGACACACATGATTATCCCCAGTATTTGAAATATGTTGAAGAGGCAGCTAACAGTCCATTTGCCAGAGGAATGGAGAAAAGACACGAGAAGAAAGATGGGTGAAGTACCAGAATTTTTGTTTCTTGATGTATCTATAGTTATTGTTTTCGAAGAAAAAAGTAAATCCATTTGTGAGTCATAAGTTGGCATATATTTCCATTTGTGAGTCATAAGTTGACATATATTTCCATTTGTGAGTCATAAGTTGGCATATGTCCATTCAATAAGAGACCAGTACCAGTCAATATGCTGCATATGTCCTCATTTGTTTAACATTAAGGAAAAGTATGTCTTCTTCATGTTCATTACTTGATCATAATATATCAGGTGTACTTCCACTGCCATGCAAATCCATCAATCCTGAGTTAAAGATGTTATCCATGTATTTTGACTTGCCTTTGTATTAAAAGTATATAAAATGTTATGCTTGTGATGAGGAACTCGGTAGAGTTGTCTTCCCTTAGATTAAGAGATTGTCAGTCGCCAGTTACTACAATTATTCGTGCCTGGTCACAAGACCTCACAAATATCACACTTCATGTCTTTTTCACTGGTTTGAATTATTCTTACCTCAGAAGAGCATTCTGTTTGATTTTAGATATAAATTTCACTCTATCCTTATCATAAAAGATTATTTTGCACTTGTGTTTTCAAACTTATCATGTGATAAGTTAATTGCCTCCATATTTGTCTACAGTACTTTAATTTATATCAGTACTCAGCCTCTTTATAACTTGTATGAAGTGGTTTGTAGTTTTGTGGTTTTCAGCATATTTTGGTTGGGTGGAGATGGTACAACCTGTGAAAAACTCAGGAAGAACTACCAACAGATGGAAAGCTACTGGCATGCTTTCTCACATACCCACATTTTCCAAGCTGAGACTCAAAACCCATGGAGAAAGAGGTGAGATATCAGTGATTGGTAAAGGTCAGTGCTTTTGACCCCTCAGTTACCCATGGTCCCATTCTATCAAGTGGATGATTATAATGTCATTGCCTTTGACCACTCAGTTGCCCATGGTCCCCTTCTATCAAGTAGATGATGATAAAGGTCAGTGCCTTTGACCACTCAGTTACCCATGGTCCCCTTCTATCAAGTGGATGATGATAAAGGTCAGTACCTTTGACCACTCAGTTACCCATGGTCCCCTTCTATCAAAAGGATGATGATAAAGGTCAGTGCCTTTGACCACTCATTTACCCATGGTCCCCTTCTATCAAGTGGATGATTATTCTGAGTAAAAAGACGTGTGTAGTTTTTTTCTTCTGGCATTGATCTGTAAGCTCCTTATGCAGGTTGCATGATTTCATCTGTATTTGCGTTAGTTTGCTTTCTTTAGTTACAGGTATTGACAAAAGTGGGCATTATTAAAATATGCTGAGTGTAAGCAAATTCAGCAAGCTGTGGATAATCATCCCACCTGTATAACTTCTATGGTTGAAATCAAAGTATTGACATTTTCTTCCACTGGTCTGAATAAAGATAGCCTATTATCATGGCTAAGCAGTTAACCCAGGCTAATAATAGAGCCAGTCAAAAGTACACACAAAGAGACATGCCATCTGTATTGCTGCCAATGCTGCACTAGTTGCCATTTTCGGGGTGGTAGAATCACTGGAGTTGAAACATTGGCCGGTTCAGAAAAGATTTGGCCATATTTGCCAGGATATGTTTATCACAGTCACATCTTTGCCATCACCCACCGTGCCAGCCCTGCCTTCACCCACAGTGCCACAATCACAGCATGCCATCATGGCCATTGGGTCAATACTGACATGGTACACCTGAAGTTGAACTGGACTATTCCTGGACATTCCATCACCAAATGCATACCCTAGTACTAGCTACAATAATCATTCCAGGGATAGCTAGTTCAGGACTTTAGCACCAGACATTTGTCAGACTCAGACTATGCCTATTCCAGCTTCACCTTGACCTTTGGCTTCTGTAAACTGGGCTGGAACTGGTAATACGATTCCCCAGTATATCCTGTCCTAGGATACAGACAGCATCTGACATCTGGTCCCATCAGTACCAGCCATCACATTCTTAGTGGTTAATCAGATGTCAATGCCATTGAATGGGCTTTTGTTCATGGGAAATTAGTCCATGATTTGCATTGAAGCTACTATGTTCTTTTAGACTCTTCATGCAAATGGCAATGAAATGACTCCATCAGATATTGGAACATGAAGCAAATTTAAATTTTCAGCAGCCCTAATGTTTGCTACTTTTTGGTATATTTTTTGTCAGACCTCTATTTTTCCCTTCATCAGAAAGCATCCTTCTATCCTTCCTTTTTTAAATTTTATGTTGAAAATAAATTACACACAGCATTTACGGTCATAGTGAAGCAATTATCTCTGTAATGTAAATTTGTGGTGTTAGATGACAGAAGCAACCAGGACTATAGAGAGAGCCAGTATGCAAGTAAAAACATGCATTTGTTCATGTTTGAAAATGAAGCTTAATTAAGGTTTTAAATTTTCAGCAATTTACATCTATTTCAGGCTCATTTTCATTATTAGATATATCTATTTTCCCCTGAATTTTTTTTCACAAAGGTTCAGTGGAAAGTCTGAAACTAAGAAGAAAGAGATCTTGCTTGCTTTTATGAATCAAAGAATGAAGGGGTGGTAATTCCATTTAGGATCAGAACTGACATTATCCAAGTCGAGGATCGGAGGTTATAGAGGACAGTCTCTTGCCTTAATCACTGAAACCTTTAATCCTCAAGTACCTAATTTGACCTGGTCCTATATCAGCATTCTACATTCCCAGGATGTTCAAAAGCTTCACAGTGACACTGGTTAATCTACATCTACTGGAGTTGTGGAAGAGCTAATGTTTTTCTCTACAATATGCCCATCGATTGATCATGTGCTAATTCTAGCCCATAGCTCATGTGAGACACAGCTATTTCCAGTATTAGAACACCACTGCCAAATCCACTATGACATATACTCCTGCCACCTCTTACATATTCTACCAACTTATTTTTACTCATTTGAAAAAGAAACCTAGTTTTATAGTAAAATATGTTTCTTTGACAATACTTACTTGATTATAATAAAGGCACACCGTCCTAAGCACTCCAACATTTGCATACATGGAAGAATGTGTGTATTCAGTCGTGTGGTAACTGACAGTTGTTGGGAAATGGTCTCAATTCTTGTAACTGACAGTTGTTGGGATATGGTCAATTCTTGTGGTAAGTGACAGTTGTTGGAATATGGTCAATTCTTGTGGTAAGTGACAGTTGTTGGGATACGGTCACAATTCTTGTAACTGAATGTTGTTGGAATATAGTGTTGATTCATCAAAAGGGACATTAATTTCTTGATTTTCATGCAGATGGCCAGGACTGCATGACCATTGTTTGTTTGTTTGTTTATTTGTTTGTTATGAAAAGTCATGTTGACATGTAGGTAGGTGCTTTGTACCAAAATATATTTTAACATAGTGATGTTGCATAAAATATGTTGGTTAAATAAGAACAGTGCTAACTAGTCACAGTCATACATTTATATAAATTTTATTCCTTCTCTCCATTCATCCCACCATAGCTGCAGTTTTACAAAATAGCTAAAGAGGACAGTAAATATTTATGTATTTAACTTTCTCAAGAAAAAGAAGTTATTTAATATTTTTCATTCTTTCAGAAGAGATTCAGCATCACAAGATGAAAATTCCATGCCAATTGTCACTACTCCACATCGAAAGACCAAAACATACCAGTTACCATCCTCTGACCACACCTATGTCAGGCAGAAGAGTAATTCAAGCAGCGTAGACAAATTTATGTCTGAGGATTCTTTTGTTGCTACAGAAACTGTACCAGCCACCATGGCAACATCTTCAGCATCAGAGGCACCAAAAGATGTTCAGCTTGGAATACCTATGCAGTATCCTGAACCACAGAAAGGTATTGAAGTTTGTACAGCCAAATCAGTGTCACAGATAGATTCTCTCAAAGATCGCATTGATTGGGGGTCTCCTTCAAGAACAGAAGTCAAGGATCGCATCGATTGGGTGTCTCCTTCAAGAACAGAAGTCAAGGATCACATTGATTGGGTGACTCCTTCAAGAACAGAAGTCAAGGATTGCATTGATTGGGTGTCTCCTTCAAGAACAGAAGTCAAGGATCGCATTGATTGGGCATCTCCTTCAAGAACAGAAGTCAAGGATCGCATTGATTGGGTGTCTCCTTCAAGAACAGAAGAAAGTGGCAAGGAAATAGCCAGTGAAAATTTTAGCAAAGAAATTCCTAAAAATCTAGTTCTAGACACTCCAGTGGTGCAGAGATTTGGTTTTCAACAAACAACAATGTCACAATTAGATGAAAACATCTTGCAACAAGGCATGTGTAAAACTGATGCAATGGAATTCACTGGTATGCAGACAGATTCTGATAAGAGAATTTCAGTGGATATAAATGTTTCGAAAGATGGACAATCAGGATCGTTTTCTTTTCCAAAATCTGAAGATGAGATAGATTTATCTGTAAGTGTTGAAATGGGATCCCACCTAAAACCAGACCTGGTTGGACCTACTGGTGAAGCAATAGCAGCATACAAACCATATCAAGTAGCTGATAAATCACCACAGCATTCAGTAGAAAATAGGTCAGGTCCAGTTCGATATCCAAGTTCACACGCATTCTCAGTATCCAGTATTCATGATCTTAGTGAAGAAAGTGAAGAAGACCTTACTGCATTGGAAGTATCATCTGAAATAGAAGCCAAAAAGGAGAAACCAGTCACAAGCAGAGAGGCTGATGGGAAATCTGACAGAGTGGAGCAGCCAATGACTGAGAATGAAAGTGATTGGATACCTAAAATGGAAATAGATCAACCAGAACTAAAAAAAGGATTAACTGCCTCTACTGAAGAACAAAATTATCATACTGATGCTATTGGTTCAGCTACAGATGTTAAAACAAATAATGCTGGAGAAAAAACAGATACAAATGAAACACCTGAAGAAGTGAAGAAAGAGGAGGTTGCCATGGATTCAACCAAGGGTGATGAATATAACCGGGATAAAGTGCTGATAAAAGAGAAAACTAGGGATGCTACACAAATTAAATCAGGTACATAATTCTTAGTTCATAAGGTTGCAATAGTAATGTTCATTTTATTTTTTAGTAAAATTAAATATGTTTTACACACTATTTAAACCACATCTTTTAATTTCTTGGTAATGGTGTAATATATTTATTTTAGTGTTATGCGGATTTTGGGGGGGTTGTTTTCTGTTCACCTTGTAATTTTTTAGGGAATGTTTTGTAATGACCTCATGTGACCAAATGTGTGCATTATACTTTAAATTCATTTCAATATCTTTTCCAAAATCTGGTTTGTGTTCATATAAATTTTTCCATGATTTGTTTTGCTATGGATTTTCAATGTACGATGTTGGGAACTATCTGTGATGGCCAATATGCATTTAATTGCTACAAAATATTTCATAAATTGGAAAAATAAATATCCTGACAAAGTCAGTGTCAAAATCTATTTAATAGGATTGTAAATGAGAGGGAGAGAGAATCATTTGGTCAGCACAAAAAAGGTTTTATTGATGGTACTGATCAGGTCACAAATTATTTGTCATTTGCAAAAAATCATTGATAACATCAGTGCCAAATGTCATATTTTCATATGAGTAGATTACTTTACTTTTTATACAACATTTATGAAAGTTTATAATCTGATTCTTGTACTGCAAGCTTCCATCATCTTAAACTGTTGTTGCTAAATTGGTTTCTCCATTCCCATGCTTTTCCTCTTTTGCATTCACTTATGTTTGATAATCCAAAATACTTGATTGTTTGTATTGCGTGATAAATAGAAATGTTTAGAAAAAATTATAAAATGTCCATCCATTTGAAATTGCTAAGACATAAAAAGCACATGTACATTAATGATTCATTGAAATATGTTACATTTTGTCATGATTTAAAAAATTTTTTAATCAGATACACAAATTCTGCTTTATAGATAATTCGTTTCATAAGTTGTTTTTTTTATACTGTTTTTATTAGATGTGACATTTAGTGAAGATATGGTCACTTTAGAAATGAAAAGCCTGGAAAAGACGGAGTCAAAAGATGACAAGATCAGTACCACAGAACCTATGGCAGACAGAAGGATGGAGAGTGATGAGGAGTTAAAGAGGAGCATAATTGACAGATGTAGAGCAGCGTTAGAACTCTGTCTGCAGAGATTTCCAACCCATTACAAATCTCTGTATCGTCTGGCCCATATGTACATGTACTCTCCCCAGCACAAGGTTTGTAAATTCACCCATCCTGTCTTGATTTCTGTGTTGTGTATTAAAAAAGATTGCAGATTTCCTTTTTTTTTTTTTGTAAATATATCCTGTAGATTGAGTTTATTTTCATGGGCATTCAAATTTTGTGGTTATCAAGAAATATCAGTTTTACTGGCCAAATATGGAGGTCTCTGTTTTAAGTTTATTTTTGGATCTTCCATGTCTGAAAACCTGGTATTGATTGTTTCTATAATTAATTGCATGGTTTTACTCATTTAAGCATAAGAAAGTGTGACCCTCACAGAAGATGGTGAATTTATTAACTGCCCCTTATATGGTTGCAAAAGTGACATGTTACTGGAACAAGAAACTTGCTAATGTAGAGATTATCTTGTCAGGAATTTGTGTGTGTGTGTGATTTAGATTTTTAATGTTGCTTTAACAATTTTTCAGTCATATTGCTATGTTGTCTGCTGTATGACAGTTTACAGTGATGTCTAGCACTGGACCATCATGCTGCAGACATATAGCATGATAGATCCCACCCAGTCCCAACATTCTGACCCAGTCCTAACACTAACCTCTTAATGCTGAGCACCAAGTGAGGCAGTTGTTAGTACCATTTTTTAAAGTCTTTGGTATGACTTGGCTGGGGTTCTAACCCTTGGCATCCTGTATCTGAGGTGGATGCTCTAACCACTAGGCCACTGGAGCAGTCTCAAGAAATGTGATTGATTTATTAAATGAACATTGGTTTTCTGAAAATTTAAGAATCAGGATTACAGGCAAACAAAACCATTTAATTTTATCAATCATCAGAATACAAGAAATATTTCTGTTTTAATGGTTTGTGTACAGAGAATTTATATAAATCCACCCATTTTTGACTCATAAACTGTTTTTAAAAAAAATTTAATAGCAGATTTTCAGTACATTTTAAAGCATATTTTGTTGTATCACAAAAAAATGGGGGAATAATTTTTATTGTTTTTTGTTGTTGCCCAAACCAGGAATTTGAAGACCAAAAAATAGTCACATATGATGATAACCTACCCCCAATTGCAGATTTTTTTTCTTACTGTGTTTTGTTCCTAGAGATTAACGAAGCTGCTACTGTTTCACAAATCAGTACTCTAAAGTGGTAATAAAATGCTAGCTTTAGCCTGCTTTATTTTAACCTTTTGAAAAACAGAATTATTAAGCATTTTATAGTGTTTCAGATTGCACATATCGATAAGGTATCTGGTAGCTGTAATTTCCAATCACTGCCTTAAATCAGTATGTGATAAAAGTACAGAGAGAAATGATAAAAACCATAGGTTAATATTGAAAATGAAGTAAAGAATAATAAAAAATATGATATATGAAAATAAAATAATCAAACCAATCTTTTGATCAGGGCCCCAAGTGGTCTAAAGCGCTCTGTTATGGATCACTGCCATCTCACCTCTATCTGCATGGGTTCAAGTCTAAGATTCGGCAAATGTAGATATGTGAGAAAGCTTGCCAGTAGCTTCTCTTGGGTCAGTGTTTCTTTCCGTGGATTTCCTGGTTTCTTCCTCCACCATTAGTACTGACTCCCATGTATAGCCAATCATGTTCTGAAAAATGGTGTTAAGCCCCAGAACAACAACAATCTTTCATTCGGATACAACTGTTGTTTAAGTTCTCTTGAAAGCGCATTTCCTTTTATCCATGCATTTTTAATTCAAAAGAACATAAAGCATATTAATGAAACACTATGTATATATACTAATTACAATTAAAGCTCACACGTAACCGATTTTCAGACAAAGTCACTCAATTAACATCATGTCAATCATGTCTCAAATGCTGGTCAGGTAAAATATCACCAAATTTCAGAATTAAACAAGTCCAGCCTTCTCAAAACCACTGATAATTAAGTCCTTTCTTTCACTTGTTGCATGTGCTGCATCATTCGTCTAGCATGAATTGGCTTCATTAGCATCTAGCATGAATCGGCTTCATTAGCATCTAGCATGAATTAGCATCATTAGCATCTAAAATGAATTGACATCATTAGCATCTAGCATGAATTAGCATCTAGCATGAATTAGCATCATTAGCATCTAACATGAATTGACATCATTAGCATCTATCATGAAATGGCATCATTAATGAGGTTGCAAGGCCATGACCTGTTAGCATATCAGTTGTGGAAGTCTGATTTCAATTCTTTGTACTCTTTATATATGGTCATGTCTGGTGGTGGTGTTGGTTGAAATTAGTCTATGCAAGAGATCGGCACAAAAAAGTAGTGATTCCAATGTCTTTCAATTTAGTTAGCATCTTTAGTAGCATTGACTTCCTTTGATGTTGAGCCCTTTGATGAAAACACAAAGTAAGTGACTTGATAGGCATTTTATTTATGCTCATAGAGTTAGAAATATAATTACAGTTTTGGCTGTGTTAGCTTTCATTGATATTATTCACTTGAATGAAACCTTGGTCTAAGTATTGAACTTGTCAGGTCTTTGCTTATACATGTGGTAATATTTAAACAGTAAAGTGCAATATGTATCAGCACAGATTTCTTCATTCATAAGCTTTATTTTTGGTGTCTGCTGAGGTTAAACCATGAAATTAAATACATTGCCAATTCTAAGCTATACTCCACCAATATGCAGTTATGCAAATATCTATTGCTTGCTTTCAGCAGACAATTTGCCTACACATTCACAAGCCATCATTGAAGTTGTTTTTTTTTATATTTTCATTGGCACTGGTTGGCCTATGCATACCTGTGAGCTTTCAAAAGACATGTAGGGAGATTGAATGAAAAAAAATATAGATTTGGGAGGTTATTATTGCATCTTTTAGGCTTCACTAAATATTATCCAATCTTTCGGGTCCAGTACGTGAATTTATCAAAGGATGCACCATTTGTCCCTGTGATATGACTTATTTTCTCAAAGGATGTGCCCTCTGTTCATTTTTAGGATCAGTTATGGTCAAACTGCACAATAGCTAAAGGTTAGTCCTACATAAACAAGAAAGAAAGCCATGCATTACTAATTGAGAGCTCATCCATATCATTGCAATTATCTTGTGAAAAGGACTGGCCCTTCAACAGAATTTGAAGAAAACATGTTGTATATTGTGTGTTATGTAAGCACTGGCAATTGATTGGAAAATAAACCATGCATATTTATTTGTAACTAGCAGTAGCTAAATACTCAGTCTCAAGCTACAAGTGGCAACTTACTTTCCCATATTTTATATCTTTTTTTATTCTCAACTCAAAAAGGCATTTAACATTATTTAATTAATAACATATTTAATATGAATAGATTTTTGAGGGCTCATATTCTTTGTGGTATGTTTTTTCATTCCTTCTTTTTATTTAATGATGGTATTTAATGTTTGTAATGCCAGGTGTTTTTTGTTGGGAATGGAAATGCATTACAGTGATCGTTCTTGGTATTGAAACTAATTGCTGACAATTTTATTGTTGAGGTTTAGTGTTTGTTGTGGTTTTTTTTATATTATTTTAATATTGTTGTAAGATTAGAAACATTCATAAATTGACCTGAATGTTTAAACGTAACATTCTGTTTACTGAAGAAATACATAGTCTGGAGTTCTGTGCAAAAATCGGGAGATAATATGCAATCAGGAGGTAGGAATGGAATGACCTTTTGAGGTCTGGATTATTTTCTCTCTCTGTAAGAGTTGACAGGTATGCCTATAGTAAGGGTTTACACTGTAGAGAACAGTTTACAGAGGCTACAAGAAAATTGTTTTGATTTATATGATGGCTTTATAATAATGATGATGACTAAGGTGGTGGTAGTTGTTGTCTTTGAAGCACTGACACACACACACACACATATATATATATATATATATATATATATATATATATATATATATGGTCAAGACCACTGACTTGACAAGACTACATTACTGATGTTTACCAATGTGTATGGGTGGCGTGCACTTTTGGTCAGGAAGAAGTCTATTGATCTCAGTTATCCATATGTCAAAATTGAAGCTTATTGTTACTAAAAGAAGAAAAATTGTTTCTGTACAATAATGTTTATTACCAATTATGTCAAAGGTCAACATCACCAAAGTTTGTAGATGACCTGTACTTTTGGTAAGGAAAAAGATTGTTGACTTTGGTGGTTTGGTAAAGACATATTTCTTTCAAAAACTTTCTGTGATCAACCATGTGCCATTACCAAAGTTAGGAAATGATGTACACATGTGATAAGAACAAAGCTTTTATGACTCGAAGTCAAAGGTCAGTCTTTTTGAATAAAACAAGAAAACTAGTATTTGCATGATGGTTTTGCTTCTAGACCACATACCTAGCTGAAGTTTGTGGAGGGTTTGCATTTTAGATATGGAAAGAGGCTTACTGATAATGAGGTCAAAGGTCAGGATCATTGTGGCTCAGAGAAAATGTGTTTTGCTAAATAACTTTTGTGCTAGATTAAGTTCCTTGACCAATCTTTGTGGATCACATGCACTTCAAGTAATTAAAAATAGAACTATTAAAACTAGGGTCTAAAAGTCATGGTCCTTGTGAGTGGGATAAAATAGTTTCTGCTGTCAAGTTTAGTTCAAGATCAAGGCCAAAGCAATGACAAACCTGCCAAACCAACCATACCATTCAATTCCGACAGAGTACTTTTTTAAAATGTGGTGAACATATAGTGTGTTATTTATGTTATTTGCGTTTTTAATTGTATCTCTAAATTTGTGTGTTTTGTAGTTTGTTAATTTTATGAAATGTTTTGAAACCATACTGTGAATCAGTGCAGTGATTATTATAGTGTTTAAAATAAGACAACTTCTAACCTCTGTATTGAAGAAAAAAATGCATAATTTTGCAATATTGTCTTTTCTTTTTCAGAACTTGGAGTATGCAAGAGATCTGTTGCTAGGCAACACACAGTGGCAAAACCTCAGTCATATGCCTACTCAGGGTCTCTTTGCTGATAGAAAACAAAACAACTTCTTCCAGGTATTGAACATGATATTAATTTTTACATTTGTATGGTACTTCTTAGAAGTAAACAGTGTTTTCCCACACCAAATGTCTTTAACTTGACAAACTGCTGTAAGCCTGTTCCATGCTGTCTCACAGACTACTCCATTTAAATTGGGTCTTTCATCATTAATTCTTTGTATAGTTAGGTTTGGTGGGAAATTTATATTTTGTAATCTCATTTATTTGCAAAATATATGGGAAATATGTTTCGACAAAAAGTGTAATTTCTTTACACTCATTATGGTAAATTATTCCTTTTACTGGAAAACTAATTTTTATACACTATGGTAAATTACTCCTTTTACTGGAAGACTGTATCTAAAATGGTCAAGTGCCTGCTTATATGATTCTGATTTATATCACATTATGGAAAATATTGTTGAGAAATTGTTGAAAATTTAAGTTTTGATGCCACTATTATCATATGGGACTGGAGACATGAACACTTGTTACTGATGACATTTGAGAGTTTTGCAAATTTGAGCACAGTGAACCAATTTCTAATTCAGCATGTCTGTCATTTGACGTAAGGTTCTATCCCTAGCTTTGCTTGGTCATTATGTTTTCACAATTGTTTGAAAATGCTATAACCATAGAACACAAGACAAAAGATGTGTCCATAGAACACAAGACAAAAGATGTGTCTGTAGAACACAAGACAAAAGATGTGTCTGTAGAACACAAGACAAAAGATGTGTCTGTAGAACACAAGACAAAAGATGTGTCCGTAGAACACAAGACAAAAGATGTGTCCGTAGAACACAAGACAAAAGATGTGTCTGTAAAACACAAGACAAAAGATGTGTCCGTAGAACACAAGACAAAAGATGTGTCCGTAGAACACAAGACAAAAGATGTGTCCAAGTTTATATCCTGGACTTATTAGAAACCCTGTAATTAAACAATTGCTCCTGGGCCTATACCAATAGATACAAAATCAGTCCCACACACTTCATTTTTTAAATTATATTGTGTAACAGTGTGTCAATACATCAGGCCATTGGAACTAATTTTAACAGAAGCAACAGCAAGCTTGTAATATCATTCTCCAAGACTTATTTGGTGACCTGGTCAAAGAAAACTTATTTGACATGAACTGCATGGAGAAACTATATCATGCTGCTGTCCAGGAAAACATTTTTTCTGGACTTTTTGAGGGTATGCAGTATGCTTAATAGATTTTAACCTTATGTTATCATTAATCCAAATGATTGTATGCATCTATTATTTGCACCACACCTGTACCACAATGCACCACACCTGTACCACAATGCACCACACCTGTACAACAAAAGGATGCTATTGAACTAACATTTCATGTTTTACTGGCTTAGGTCAAGTTAGTGTTTAGCACCCTGTACATATGTACATCTTAGTGAGTAGTGCACTCTCATCAATGAAGTAGTTCACAGTAACTTATATTTCATTCTTTACAGAATATAATAAGTTGTGCGTTTTAAGTTTATTTTTCAAAACTTCATTCATCAAACTGGATGAATTTGTGCATCTGTTATTTACATAACCTTGCCACAAAAGAATGTCACTGTGACCTTTATTTCACATCTTACTGACGTAAGTTATGATGTTGAATTTAGTTCAAAACCAGATTGGTGTTTTTAGTACTTCGTATAGCAGTATTCATTAAACTGAGTTGTTATATCTTTATGACTGCTGCATCCTCATGTCTATACAATCACATACTTCTCACAAATATAGCTCCCCTCTCCTCCCCTGTGGGATTCCAGCTCTCTTATGTGGTTCCTTTCCTGGTGAAGAAGGTTTGGCAATACAAGAGGGTGACCACTGCATCTTGCTCATTGATACTTAGATGGGTCCTTTTGTGTGCTTTTTGGGTGTTACTAAAGCCTCTTATAAACCTTTGACGGAACTTCCTTCAAAAACTTTGTGAGTGAGAGTCTTCCTTCAGTCATAGAATCACTGAGAAGGAGGAGTGAGTTTCATCCCTTGTCAATAGAAAAGGTTGTTTATGGTTTATGGGGTAACTTTGATTCAGTTTCTCTTCTTAGCCAACCTGGGTTTCTGGCAACAAATCAGCTCTCTTCAGTATTTCTAACTCCCTTCAGTAGTTCCAACTCCCTTCAGTAGTTCCAACTCCCTTCAGTAGTGCCATCTCCCTTCAGTAGTTTCAACTCCCTCCAGTAGTGCCATCTCCCTTCAGTAATTCCAACTCTCTTCACTAGTTCCAATTCCCTTCAGTAGTTCCAACTCTCTTCAGTAGTTCCAACTTCCTTCAGTAGTTCCAATTCCCTTCATTAGTTCCAATTCTCTTCAGTAGTTCCAACACCCTTCAGTAGTTCCAACTCCCTTCAGTAGTGTTTTCTCCCTTCAGTAGTACCAACTCCTCTCAGTAGTTCCAACTCCCTTCAGTATTGCCATCTCCCTTCAGTAGTTCCAGCTCTCTTCAGTAGTTCCAACTCCCTTCAGTAGTTCCAACTCCCTTCAGTAATGCCATCTCCCTACAGTAGTTCCCCCTCCTCTCAGTAGTTCCAACTCCCTTCAGTAGTTCCAGCTCTCTTCAGTAGCTCCAACTCCCTTCAGTAGTGCTATCTCCCTTAAGTAGTTACAGCTCTTAAATTCCCAGTGTCAGTTGTATCTATGCTGGGAAAGATGAAGATAGGCTCCTTTGCCCAATTAGGACCCCAGCATTTTATATGGTTTCTGCTAAAAGGTGAAGTGTTAGAATTGTCTCTTTTTAAGAGTTTCTCTGACATTTAGGTGATCATTATATCTAGGTATATTGATCTCACTATTAGGAATGCATATCAATTTCTGTCAGAGAGGGACCTTTCTTTCATGAGAAATGAAGTCTACGAGGTTAGATCTCTTGCTGCATCATGAACCGACTTGAATCACTCCCCTTGGATAACATCATGAGAACAGCCTTCTGGCAGTTTCACACTACCATAACTTTTTATTCTTCCACCTTTGATAATTGGCACATCAGAGCAAAGGCATTTACTCGTTGTGTCTAATCATGACAGCACAGAATGTGATCAAATCAATTTCTGAGCTTGCAGTAGTAAACTCTTCTAAGGGCAAGTGCATTTAATTCTTACACCATTTTTTGTCTCGGACCATCAGCTTACTTTTAACTAGCAATTCAGTAATCCAACAGTTACTGTTATTAAAATCTAGTTGATCACAGGTAAAACTAATTTTAATTATGTAATGCTTACCTCTAATTAATATATATATATATATATATATATATATATATATATATATATATATATATATATATATATATATATATATATATATATATATATATATATATATATACATACATACACACATACATGTACAAGTGTATATTGTCATATATGTATTAATAAGATAACATGGGAAACCTGTGTATTCAAAATATATTTAACTTTTATATTATTTCATTGCCACTGCTTCATTATTTGTGATATAAATGTCATTGATCATGGACTTTCACATGATAGCATTATGTTATAGACATCATAGCATTTGTGTGATAGTGATGCCAACCTGTTCCAACATTTATATGTAATTTTATTCTCATTACCTTTCAATTAAAATGTAGAATTAATTGGTACTTTTAAAACCACTTGTTTGGCCTGGGCAACTGTAATGGATTAAACTGAACAGACAAGGTTTAAATATTACTGTATAACGTGTACGCATGTATTACCAAATATATTTTAATTAGTATTAGAGTAACCATCATAAATTATAGATCTCTGCTTTCTTTAGGGAATCTGGAAGATCCCTATTGAGGAGATTGACCGGTCTGGGAGCTTTCCAACTCACTTGAACAGATCGGTGACACTTCTGTTAGAGTTATTGAAGGAGCAAGGAGATTTTCTGATGCTCAACAAAGTCCACATGCAGCTGTTAAGGTCTCCAGACAGTGGAAAGTAAGATTACCCTTTACAAGCTACATATACTCTGGTAAAATATATTGGTATAAAGAGGCACTTTTCAGTCAGTTTTGTATTGTGTTGTCTGAACTTCATGATTGTGAAGATTAATAAGTATAAGTATGGAAAAAGATTTGTGTTATTTCTTTTGCCTGGAGGTTGTAAAAGTTTCTCCTGCACAAAATTCGACTGGGACCCATAATTCAGAGTGTGAAAGTCCATTAAATTCAGCATAATTAGGTGAAAATGAAGAGAAAACTAATTTTATTCTGTGAATTTCTTAAGTGTATCTATAAAAGAGTTTTTGTTGAGAGAAACTTTTGAGTCTTAAATGGCAGTCACAAGGTTAACGATGTTTGTAATATGACCTTTTATCATCATTCATTACATATCCACCAGCATTCACGTAGGTAATATGGCACTTTGTAAACATTCATTGATCAATCAAAAGCATTTGAGTAGGTGATACAACCCCTTGTAATCATAAATTGAACATACGTCAGCATTCATGTAGGTGATAGGGCCCATAGTCATCATTCTTATCATAGATTATATGGCATATTTTGAGAGGCTGACGCTAAACAAAGCAAAATATAGTTCCAGATCATCATCAGTGCCTCATTACTCACTGCACTGTTAGGGAAATGCACACAGAGAACCACACTATAATGCTGCAAAGAATAAACAGTAACATTTAAATCAGTACCAATAATGCCTAAATCTAACTCTTGTATCAACACTAAAATGAGAGGAGAAGAAGAAATGCTCTAAAAGTCAGCTTGGACTACATTATTGGGTACTGAACCAGACATTTCTCTTAAGGGATTTTTTCACTTATGAACACAGTGTTCACATTTTTTTGAGCAGGTTAAACTCGACACTTCTATTATGACCCCTACAAAATTACTTTCATACATTAGTGTTACATTTGGATGTCTAGAATCTACAAATAGAGTGGCATTGAAACAAAAAGTTTCTGCTGGGTATTACCATATTCATTTTCAAAGAGTCGCTACTAAGAAGAAGACAAATATTGTAACTACAAGATTAGGATTTCCTTGTCTTTTTCCCAGCTTATGGGGTAATAATTTTTCTCCCCCTTTTTTATTAAAATATGAAAAAGATATCACATCTACATTGCATCACATCATTCATTTTACAAACATCAAAGTATTGTTGAACCTCCAGACACCTTTCAAGCGGGGTTCATTATTATGATCATCCCGTTGTCCACTTGTGTATTTTTCATAGGGTCCTTCTGGACAGTGCCAATTCCTGTGTTTAAACCAATATATATTAACAACAAAAGTCTAAGTAGATTAAACAAAATCATTTTTTGTAGGTTTTATCCTTTGGATTTTTGTATGGCTGGTGTTGGACCATGCAATTGCCTTAAATTTGCAAATTGTAACCAAAGTGATGGTTGAAATGCTATCATTTAATACTAAAACCTCATTAAAGTTTAACTGTGTTTTTCTGAATGATGGGTCAAAGATTGAAAGGCATTTAGTTGGATACATATTTCCAAATCAGAATACTTGATTCAGAATGTTTGATACATTGTACATGTGTTGTCCCCATTTCTTGCTGACTAGTGATCAACAAGTAGACAAGTAAATAATATATAATGTTTACAATTTCAACCATAACTGTGAAAGTTGAGTTGCTTACAGGAAATATCTACGCGATGCTGAGAGGGTTTACCTGGCAAAGCTTGCTTACACAACAGCCCTGGATGTAATTGACACAGAGACTCAGAAGCTAAAAATGGTTTCAGATGAAGAGAAGAAAATAAAGATCATGATGGATGCATACAAGGTGTGGGAGTATGCTGCACCTAAGACAGCAATTCTTGGAGACAGGATCAATGACGTTCTAGCCCAGGCATATAAAGCCATCAGGAAAACAAATGTAAGCTATTTTACATGGATTGTTTAATTTAGACAAAATTTCATGTTCACTTTTTGGTTTATCTTAAATCTGGTGACTAATATTATTGGCTACATGATATGGAACATTTTTCATCTTGAAACACCTCGAGTCTGAGTCATTGTCATAACATTCTGGACACCTTGATAGGCTACCTGATATTACCTGTATTACCTGATACACCATACACTACCATATAATGAATGTATTACCTGTATTACCTGATACACCATACACTACCATATAATGAATGTATTACCTGTATTACCTGTATTACCTGATACACCATACACTACCATATAATGAATGTATTACCTGATACACCATACACTACCATATAATGAATGTATTACCTGATACACCATACACTACCATATAATGAATGTATTACCTGATACACCATACACTACCATATAATGAATGTATTACCTGATACACCATACACTACCATATAATGAATGTATTACCTGTATTACCTGATACACCATACACTACCATATAATGAATGTATTACCTGTATTACCTGATACACCATACGCTACCATATAATGAATGTATTACCTGATACACCATACACTACCATAAAATGAATGTATTACCTGTATTACCTGATACACCATACACTACCATATAATGAATGTATTACCTGATATTACCTGTATTACCTGATACACCATACACTACCATATAATGAATGTATTACCTGATACACCATACACTACCGTATAATGAATGTATTACCTGATACACCATACACTACCATATAATGAATGTATTACATGATACACCATACACTACCATATAATGAATGTATTACCTGATACACCATACACTACCATATAATGAATGTATTACCTGTATTACCTGATACACCATACACTACCATATAATGAATGTATTACCTGATATTACCTGTATTACCTGATACACCATACACTACCATATAAAGAATGTATTACCTGATACACCATACACTACCATATAATGAATGTATTACCTGATATTACCTGTATTACCTGATATTACCTGTATTACCTGATAATACACTACCATATAATGAATGTATTACCTGATACACCATACACTACCATATAATGAATGTATTACCTGATATTACCTGTATTACCTGATAAACCATACACTACCATATAATGAATGTATTACCTGATACACCATACACTACCATATAATGAATGTATTACCTGATACACCATACACTACCATATAATGAATGTATTACCTGATACACCATACACTACCATATAATGAATGTATTACCTGATACACCATACACTACCATATAATGAATGTATTACCTGATACACCATACACTACCATATAATGAATGTATTACCTGATATTACCTGTATTACCTGATACACCATACACTACCATATAATGAATGTATTACCTGATATTACCTGTATTACCTGATACACCATACACTACCATATAATGAATGTATTACCTGATATTACCTGTATTACCTGATACACCATACACTACCGTATAATGAATGTATTACCTGATACACCATACACTACCGTATAATGAATGTATTACCTGATACACCATACACTACCGTATAATGAATGTATTACCTGATACACCATACACTACCATATAATGAATGTATTACATGATACACCATACACTACCATATAATGAATGTATTACCTGATACACCATACACTACCATATAATGAATGTATTACCTGTATTACCTGATACACCATACACTACCATATAATGAATGTATTACCTGATACACCATACACTACCATATAATGAATGTATTACCTGATATTACCTGATACACCATACGCTACCATATAATGAGTGTATTACCTGATACACCATACACTACCATATAATGAATGTATTACCTGATACACCATACACTACCATATAATGAATGTATTACCTGATACACCATACACTACCATATAATGAATGTATTACCTGATACACCATACACTACCATATAATGAATGTATTACCTCTGATTACACCTGACACTACAATATATGAATGTATTACTGATACACCATACACTACCATAAAATGAATGTATTAACCTGTATTACCTGATACACCATACACTACCATATAATGAATGTATTACCTGTATTACCTGATACACCCTACTCTACCATTTATTGAATGTAATACCTGATACAACTGAGACACCATACACTACCTTTATAATGAATGTATTACTGATATTCACTGTATTATGATAAACATTAAACTACCATATAAATGAATGTAATTACCTGGATACACCATACACTACATATAATGAATGTATTACCTGATCACCAACACTAATATAATGAATGTATTACTGATACACCATTACATACCATATAATGAATGTAAATTACTGATCACCATCAATACCCATATAATGAATGTTTACCTGATACACCCTACACTACCATATAATGAATGTATTAACCTTATATTACCTGTATTACTGATACCACCATACATACCATTTAATGAATGCAATTTTTACTGATACACATACACTACCTAATAATGAATGTATTACCTGATACACCATACACTACCATATAATGAATGTATTACCTGATATTACCTGTATTACCTGATAAACCATACACTACCATATAATGAATGTATTACCTGATACACCATACACTACCATATAATGAATGTATTACCTGATACACCATACACTACCATATAATGAATGTATTACTTGATACACCATACACTACCATATAATAAATGTATTACCTGATACACCATACACTACCATGTAATGAATGTATTACCTGATACACCATACCCTACCATATAATGAATGTATTACCTGATATTACCTGTATTACCTGATACACCATACACTACCATATAATGAATGTATTACCTGATATTACCTGTATTACCTGATACACCATACACTACCATATAATGAATGTATTACCTGATATTACCTGTATTACCTGATACACCATACACTACCGTATAATGAATGTATTACCTGATACACCATACACTACCGTATAATGAATGTATTACCTGATATTACCTGTATTACCTGATACACCATACACTACCATATAATGAATGTATTACCTGATACACCATACACTACCATATAATGAATGTATTACCTGATATCACCTGTATTACCTGATAAACCATACACTACCATATAATGAATGTATTACCTGATATTACCTGTATTACCTGATACACCATACACTACCATATAATGAATGTATTACCTGATATTACCTGTATTACCTGATACACCATACACTACCATATAATGAATGTATTACCTGATATTACCTGTATTACCTGATACACCATACACTACCATATAATGAATGTATTACCTGATACACCATACACTACCATATAATGAATGTATTACCTGATATTACCTGATACACCATACGCTACCATATAATGAGTGTATTACCTGATACACCATACACTACCATATAATGAATGTATTACCTGATACACCATACACTACCATATAATGAATGTATTACCTGATACACCATACACTACCATATAATGAATGTATTACCTGATACACCATACACTACCATATAATGAATGTATTACCTGATACACCATACACTACCATATAATGAATGTATTACCTGATATTACCTGTATTACCTGATACACCATACACTACCATATAATGAATGTATTACCTGATACACCATACACTACCATATAATGAATGTATTACCTGATATCACCTGTATTACCTGATAAACCATACACTACCATATAATGAATGTATTACCTGATACACCATACACTACCATATAATGAATGTATTACCTGATACACCATACACTACCATATAATGAATGTATTACCTGATACACCATACACTACCATATAATGAATGTATTACCTGATACACCATACACTACCATATAATGAATGTATTACCTGTATTACCTGATACACCATACGCTACCATATAATGAATGTATTACCTGATACACCATACACTACCATATAATGAATGTATTACCTGTATTACCTGATACACCATACGCTACCATATAATGAATGTATTACCTGATACACCATACACTACCATATAATGAATGTATTACCTGTATTACCTGATACACCATACGCTACCATATAATGAATGTATTACCTGATACACCATACACTACCATATAATGAATGTATTACCTGATACACCATACACTACCATATAATGAATGTATTACCTGATATTACCTGTATTACCTGATACACCATACACTACCATATAATGAATGTATTACCTGATACACCATACACTACCATATAATGAATGTATTACCTGATATCACCTGTATTACCTGATAAACCATACACTACCATATAATGAATGTATTACCTGATACACCATACACTACCATATAATGAATGTATTACCTGATACACCATACACTACCATATAATGAATGTATTACCTGATACACCATACACTACCATATAATGAATGTATTACCTGATACACCATACACTACCATATAATGAATGTATTACCTGATATTACCTGTATTACCTGATACACCATACACTACCATATAATGAATGTATTACCTGATACACCATACACTACCATATAATGAATGTATTACCTGATACACCATACACTACCATATAATGAATGTATTACCTGATACACCATACACTACCATATAATGAATGTATTACCTGATACACCATACGCTACCATATAATGAATGTATTACCTGATATTACCTGTATTACCTGATACACCATACACTACCATATAATGAATGTATTACCTGATATTACCTGTATTACCTGATACACCATACACTACCATATAATGAATGTATTACCTGATATTACCTGTATTACCTGATACACCATACGCTACCATATAATGAATGTACTACCTGATACACCATTGTAGCATTTATATATCTTGGGTTTTAATAAATTCTGCCAAATGACTGACAAATCTGTATAGTTTAAGTAAAATCAACCCTTTTTTTGGGGATAAATAAAGCACAGAGTAACTCATTTCCGTATATAACTTACACAATTTGCGTATTTGGATCATAGATTAGTGGACCTTTGTTTTACCTAAGTGTGTATTGACAGTTGTTCATTGACATATGGCCCACTTGGCATGCAGTCTGAGTTTTCTGAATCTAATAAGATAATTATAATTATAAACCTCTCTTTGATTGAAAATGAAGTAATATTTAACAAAGGGAATGTATGTGCTGAAGCTTCAAATGATGTACAAGGAAATATAGTAAAAAGAGTTACACTGATAACAGCACAAAATCAGAAATATCGTAATCAAGGTTGATTACACAGTAGTGGAATATTTAGATTGCTACTTAAGTTAAAAATAAAACAGCTGCTGCTTTCTCATGTCTTTTGCTAATTGGTATAAGAGTTTAACAACAAGGGCAAGTATCACTGTAATGAAAATGTAAGTAAAGAAAAAAAAATGAATGGCATCCAGAAAATGCCTCATTAACTCCAACAAAGAAATATGTCTGGAAAAGTCTTTTCTAGATGAATTTTTCAAGAAAGCAGGATTCACTGGATTTGGTTGATGCATTTTAGTCACCCGTCTTCTAAGTGTCCTTTTCCGTCGATTCTATTCATCCATTGAAAATTAAAGCAATCTGATCATATTCTACAGATTTTAATCTCCTTGTCATAGGCATTGTGTAATGGAATTAAAAACTTGGAATGTGAGACATATTAATGATGATTGTTTTTCGAAGCAATGAAGAAATAATATTATGCAAATTATTCTGTGTGGATTTGTAGGGAAAAGAAATGATGAACTTGTTGCAAATAGAGCTGCTTTAAATCGTATCTTGCTCATCGGTGACACCAGTAAAGTTTCTTTATCATTCTTTTTTTTTCAAGATTCTTGTGGAAATATCCTTTCTATTTCTTTAAGATAATATCCTTTCTATTTCTTTAAGATAATAGTTCTGTAGGTTTCAAATATTTCATGTGTCCTGTGACTAACATATATCTTGGAACTGGAAATAAATAGACAGGTTAAAAACTAAATTATTGACATCAAAATATGTCCCAGAACCTTAAAAAATGAGAAATTTCCACCCCACCTCACCCACTCCCTGTATAAAACTGCACTTAAATGCTGAACAAATTCTTTAATCTTTGATCAGAATGTCATTATTGGCAGCATTTTTCTTTTTCTGATAATTTATTCTCTTTGCTTTTATGCACATAAAACAAACGCCTCAAAGAAATGAGAGATCAGCAGAAGCTCTCACTTATGCAGATGCCTCAGATGCAGGAGGTCGTGGGATTGTTCCCCGGTTGAGTCATACCAAAAATTTATAAATGTGGTACTAACAGCTGCTTCATTAGGTTCTCAGCATTAAGAGATTACTGTTAGGACTGGTCGGCCTGGTGTCAGGGTAATTTGACTGGGTGGGACGTGATGCTACATGTATGCGGCATGATGCCCCAGTGCTAGACATCACTATAAACTGTCACACTGCAGGCATGGTATCGGTATGACTAAATAAATTTTAAAACAATGTTAAAAATCCAAATCACACACACACACATGCACACACACACACACACACACACACACACACCACACACTTATGCAGACATCACAGTAGCTGATGTTGCAGGTGCCATGCTTGAAAAAGTTACTTGAAGTTTTTTTAAAAAAAATTATGGGTCTTGTCGCAAATTAAAAAGAGGTTTAGCAGTTGATTTTCACATTATGATAACTATTTATCTGGCCATTAGTGGTTTTATAATTGCTGAATGGTCATTTTCATTGATATAAGTGACCTTTTTTTACTCAAAATACATAATAATTGAATGCATAAATCACTTTCATAGCTTGTTTCCTCTCTTAATCACAGTTTGAAAAATTAGTTGGGTAGTGCCTGTAATATAACATTTTCAATTTGCTATGCATATGGTGTCATTATGTCAAATATGTGTTTCACTGAACTGAAATACAGAGCTCTTTACTTGAAAGATAAGTATCTTTTCAGCCAACACTCAGCTTTGTTCAGTCAAACTAATTAGGAATTAAGAGTCTTTAAAGGATTAATTAACTACTGGTCTTGAAAATTGAAAATATCCACACATATTTAAAATATTCAATTGGTTGGTTGTTGTGGGGCTTAATGCCATTTTTCAGCACACGATAAGCTATACATGGCAGCTTGTATTCAGTAAAATATTCAGTAATTTTGTCACAGATTGGTTTATGACTGAATTCAATAGGAAAAAAATAAATGGCAAATAGTATGCAACGAATGATGAAGCAGTATGTCCAAAGGTTAAATAACGGTGTCTGTATAAATTTCATACTGCTAAATTTTCTTGTCCATGATTTGTAATACTTTATTATTGTTTGCATGCATATCCACAACCATCTCTCTTAGGTTTGCTTCATCCCTCATCCATCCACGGATTGTTGATTCATTCACAATTAAATCTTTAGCTATTTATGATTGTCTAACACCGGACTTCATCCTGTCCAAAGTTTCAATCTTTAACAGCAAAAGCTTTACATTTCCATGTCTCATTTTCCATTCAAAATGTCCACTAATTAAAACTTGTACACCTATTAGTTTGAAAGACTACAGTAAGAATAATTGTCAATGAACAAAGGGGTTATATTTGTAGGGAATAGACATTATTCACTGGTCAACTGACTGCATAAAACAACACCGCCAAGCCACGTGTACATGTTGGTGGCTTTCGTTTGTTTGAAGTTTTATAAATCATTGACCCATAATTTGAACAAGTTTAGCTCGACAGTTGACTTTGATGATGAGCAGTGTACTCAAATTAATGGATCTGTAAATTCAGGTGAGAATCTTTTATCAACCGATGCATTGTATGGTGCTTAGATGTATATGCAGTTTATAGAACATATGTCAGATATTGTTTGAGCAACGACTGTATTGGGAATGTATTGAAGACAAACACAAAGTAGACTTGATGGCTTCATTCCTCATGGACCAGTAATAATAACATTAAACCTTAGATGTCATCTTTCAACAATGAACAAAGATTATAGTTCTCAAAAGGTCCAGCCAAGTGTTCAGATATTCATATTTCCAATGTTTATTTTGGCATAAAACTGTAAGAAATTTGTTAAATTAAAAATTTTTAGAAGCCATGCCACAATCATTTTATATTAGAATTCATATGTAATTTCCTCCGCAAAATGATAATAAACTTGCTACACATTATTTTTGTAACTTTTAAGAAGATATGTTTTCTTTGTACGAGAATAATACATGTATATATGTCGGGAGCCATGCCACAAATGGCTTATATTCAAATTTATAGCAATCTCTTTTCCAAAATGATAACAAAACTCTATGTAATTTACTTTTGGTACTTAAAAAAACTTTTTTTGTTTATGAGAAAAATACTGTTAATAAGGTAAATGAAATTTTTGGGAGCCATACTATGACCACCATATTATATCCAAATTTATGTTATAACGGAGTGCATTATAGCAGGGTCACACAATATATATATATATATATATATATATATATATATATATAGAGAGAGAGAGAGAGAGAGAGAGAGAGAGAGAGAGAGAGAGAGAGAGACAGAGAGAGAGAGAGAGAGAGAGAGAGAGAGAGAGAGAGAGAGAGAGAGAGACATATGAGAAGAGAATGGGCAGACAGAAAATAGACAGATATACAAGATTGATGAGGGGGCCCTGAGTGGCCATCTCACCTTTGTCTGTGTGAGTTCGAGTCTAAGATTCAGTGAATATGGATATGTGAGAAAGCTTGCCAGTAGCTTCTTGTGGGCCGGTGGTTCTTTCTGTAGATTTCCGGGTTTCTTCCCCACCATTATTACTGGCCGCCATGTATAGCCTATCATGTGCTGAAAAATGATGTTAAGCTCCAGAACAACAAGAAGAAGAAGAAGATTAGGGACTTAATAGTAGAGATATAATGGAGTGATGGATATTGTAAGAGCGGACAGCTATATCAAGAGACCATGTGGCTATACTGTAGTATAGAACTTGGACAGAATGACTTAGTATCTTACACCACTCAACTCCCTTCACCCTGAGGCCAGAAGAAGTAAACCCTCTGGTCACAATTGGTATAGAACCTAGCATGTCAGACAGCAAGGGTCAGATTCCTATCAATAAGTACTGCACCAGCCGGCAAGCAGAAACAGTTGACCACTTTCTTTTAGAATGTCAGAAGCATATTACTCAGACATTTTGTTCTTTTGACAATATCATTCCAATGGAAAATTAAGACATTATTATCTGGCATTCCAATGTACTTGGATGAAACTGATATGCAAACCTTGATAAAAGTATCAAATCATTTTTAAAATTTATTCACAGGTCACAACACACAAATATATTCCATCTTATTACCTGTAATATATGATCTCTGAAGTAATTACATGGACTAAAACTGATTATTTATGTATTTATATTTGTGTGAAATTATTTCCTTATTTTGGCTTCTGCAGAATCCCTATATAGCATTTTATGCAAGAAAATGTTTTCTTGAATAATTAATGTTAAAAGAAAGTGAGGGACAGGTATACATTTTTCATTAAGAGAAACATTTTTTATAACTAGAAAACAAATGTTTCTATGATTGTATGTATGTCTGATAATTGAAATCGTTATATTATCATTTACAGTTGGTAAAACAGTTTCAGTATGCTAATGTTCCTATTGTGTATTCTTCTTCTAATTCTAGTAAAATTTGTGTCTAGTGGGTAATTTACTTCATTACGTTTTTGTCAGCTTCAGGCCACCAGTGTTCTGATAGAGCAAGCAATCAGATTCTGCCGACAGCAACAGTATGAACAAGCCATGAGGAAAACCAATCAGGTATTAAAATATGTGTAATCATGTGAACTGGAACTTTATGAGATCTAATGTTTATGCGTCAGTTGTTTATTTCTGGACTAGCTTGATTTGGTCTTGTCTGTTTGCCCCAGTATAGCTTATTTGACAGCAAAACCGATGAAACTATTCTGGCATCAGCATTTTTTAAAAATATTCTTAGCAAAATAAACAATAACCATCGTAGTTAATGAGGTTCTCTATTGACTAAAATCGGCCTTATTCTAAATCTACTATCTCTTTTGACTAAAATCAACCCTATTATCTCCTTTGGCTAAATTTGACCTGATACTAAATCTGCTATCACTTTTAGGAGAAATCAGCCTTATCCTTATTCTATCATTTTAGGCTACAATTGGCCCTATTCTAAATCTGCTATCAATTTTGGCTAAAATCACCCCAATTCTAAATCTGCTATCGACCTATTCTAAATCTATCACTTTTGACTACAATAGGCCCTATTTTAAATCTATCACTTTTGACTAAAATCAGCCCCATTCTAAATCTGCTGTCACTTTTGACTAAAATAGGCCCTATTCTAAATCTGCTATCACATTTGACTAAATCGGCTATATTCTAAACCTGCTATCACTTTTGACTAAAATCAGCCCTTTTTTAAATCTGCTATTACTTTTGACTAAAATAGGCCATATTTTAAATCTATCGCTTTTAACTATAATCAGTCCTATTCTAAATTTGCTATCACTTTTGACTAAAATCAGCCCCATTCTAAATCTGCTGTCACTTTTGACTAAAATAGGCCTTATTCTAAATCTGCTATCACATTTGACTAAATCGGCTATATTCTAAACCTGCTATCACTTTTGACTAAAATCAGCCCTATTTTAAATCTGCTATTACTTTTGACTAAAATAGGCCATATTTTAAATCTATCGCTTTTAACTAAAATCAGTCCTATTCTAAATTTGCTATCACTTTTGACTAAAATCAGCCCCATTCTAAATCTGCTATCACTTTTGACTAAAATTGGCCCAATTCTAAATCTGCTATCACTTTTGGCTGAAATTAGCCTGATACTAAATAAACTATATCAATATTTCATAGAACAGTTTTCTTTTCAAAATGGGTATTAGTCCTTGCTGTGTTTTTAATGTAAAATAATGATGTCATACAGAATTGCCAAAAACAAAGTGATTTAGTGTTCCATACACCGGTGATATGTTTTGTAAAATACCACATTGTATACATAGACATGCAAGAGAAACATTAGAAGACATGTTCCCTATCTCATTAAGTATTAAAGTATTTCTATTGAAACTGACACGTGTGTGCTTATTAGTTAACTATTCAGATAGTTTTTTTTTCAATAAAATAAGATTCTCATATTTGTCCAGAGGCATTTTTGCATCGATGAGGACTGTCCTCATTTGTGTCATTATAATGAAATTTATTTTTGAATGTTTTTTATTGATTCCAAAGATTTACCTCTTTAATGTAGTATAGACAATCTTCTGAAGTAAGATTCTTTGTAATTATGCTGTACCAGTAATAAGTCTGTACCATTTGCAACCCCATGACCAAGTCATACAGATGAATAACGATAAGGGTTGAAAGAAGAGTCTTAATCATGTTTAAATGCTATTATTGGAAGATCTGTAGTTCAGAATCAAATGCTATTTTTAAGAATATCGTGTATCTATTCTCACAATAATGTGATTTGGTACATAATACAGTCAGTGATTATGGTCCTCACCTACCACATTATAATGAGGGAATGAACCTAAACTACCACATTATAATGAGGGAATGGACCTAAATTACCACATTATAATGAGGAAATGGAATAAAATTACCACATTATAATGAGGAAATGGACCTAAACTACCACATTATAATGAGGGAATGGACCTCAGCTATGATGTAATAATCAGGGAATGGACCTCAGCTATGAAGTTATAATGTGGGAATGGACCTCAAGTACCACATTATAATGAGATAGAGATGTACATTGTTTATTCACAATTATTTTAATGTCAAGTCATCATTAAGGGAGAATTCTCCTCTTTTCTCCACTTAGAATGTCTGTTTGGAAAACACTTTTATTATTGTGATTAGATTGGCTGAAAGACATTGGAAACTACCTGAAAGTGGTTGACAGATGAATCAAAAACACTTTTACATGCCCCTTCCAGTGCACTCTTATCATGAAATTAAACATCTTAAAAGTTAAAAGTATATGCTAATATGTTTAATGTTTCAAAATTTATGGCACTAAGTTAAGAAAAAATTAGTGAAGTAAATGTGTGTGTGTGTGTGTGTGTGTTTTATGACTGAACACTGTTATTGGTTCAGCAAAATAACTAAAATATCTGATATTACAGCATTAGAGGAGTACATTTTAGTAACACTGAAAAATACTTTAAATGTCCACAGGGTTGGGGTTTTTTTTATTGATATAAACTACATGTACTATTCATTTATCATCTATTGCTTTTGCCAGCTCAATTTATGGCACTTGCTAAATTATTATATTATACAATGAACATGACACTTTTGGATTAAAATAGGAAAGAGACATAAATTTTATTTCATCACATATAAGGCTTCTATGATGCCTTATTAATGGTATGTGAGCCAACTTTTAGTGCTGCAGTTGTGTGATTATGCTTTATACTTTCTCTTCCACCTGTCATGTATGTTTTTGCTGACGGACAAAACAGATTATTTTTAGATGGACAAGTGTGGACTATATTTAAATTTCGTTTTCAGAGCTCTTTGGATGGTGCAAATTCTGAGGATGTAAAATCAACCACACCAGTTTCTGTAGAGAAGAATGACACATCTTTATCCACTTCACCTGCTGAAACATGCGCTGTAAAACTAGTATCTGATCCACAAATTGCAAACAAATTCTCTTCCGACCCCATAACAGCTACTGACTTGCCTACACAGACTGTTAGTATAGAGACAGGTGCTCCATCAACCACCAACATGAATAATATTCAATCAGAGTCTAATACTGATAAAATTGAGGAACCTCCTGATGATGGAAATAATTTTATAAAGGAATCTGAGCATGTACAAAGATCATCTGTAGCATCACAAGTTACTGGAGCAGAGAGTAACAAAAATATTAATTCTGAAAACAATGCTATCAAGACAGATCCAGTAATCCCCACTCAGACATCTGAATTTGAATCTGAAAAAAGTGTGATTTATTTGTCAGACATGTCTGAACCAACTACATCACCTATGAAAATTCCATCAGCTGGTAAACAGCACCAAGAATCAATTGATATGTTACAATCTAGTGTCATGGATGACTCTTCCAAAGAGGTTTCCCAATCCAGTGCAGCAGGGGACTTGAATAGTACTGCAGGTGATGTCTCACAGTCTAGCATGTCAGATGACCTGTCCCAGTCTGATGATGAAGAGGATGTGTCCCAGTCAAATGTTGGAGAAAGCATGAACCAGTCCAGTGTGGCAGATGACGCATCTCAGTCCAGTATGGATGATGATGATGATAGTTCCCAGTCAAGCACAGCAGGTGATGAACTCTCTGAATCTAATGAGGAACAAGATGACCTAAGCTCTGAATCTTCAAGTGGAACACCAGACAACTCTTCAGATGAAGATTATGCAGTATCAGATGATATGGAGACAGAGACAAGTTCAGACTCATCCTTCAGTGATCTTGAAAATTCCCAATTGGTTCGAAGTACACCACAAATTGGACCCAGGGCAGATGTATCCAGTGCATTTCCTGTACATTTAGTGAAAAATACAATGGCAACACTGCCTCGACCACAGCTACAACCAAAGAGCTTTCAAGACCAGTTCTTAAAGGCCATCTCCCAGTCGTATCAATCTCAGTTTATTCAGTCAGTGCAAGCAGACATTTCCAGATTTCAGATGGGTGCTGGGACCTCAATTGCTGGTGCTGACTTGTCCAGTAAAACTCAAGTGACTCATGAGCTAATCAACTCTCCTGACTCACAAGGTGACTCAAAGAATATGCCATCTTTGCCTGTGGTTGAACAGGGTATGAGTGCAGAGTCAGGAGACGATGATGCAGATGATGATGTGATTATGATCAGCTCGTCACCTGAAGCAGGGGCACGAGTCAGGCAAGGTATCAGTGTTACTGGAACTGCTGTCAGAAAAGTTTTGGAACTGTCTAAGCAAATGGACAAAAATAAAAAGTAATACAGATGCAATAATTATGATGGCCCTTTGCAGGCAAAGAAATTGATCATACTTCACTTGAAGCTGGCAGATGGGATCTAGCATCAGGGCAAAGGGAAACATGGTATCAGGGCAAATGGAATACTGTGTCTTTTGCTTCAAAATGGACTATATAGGTAACGGAAAAAAAAAAGATAGGAACATGAAAATTTCTTTATTTAGCTTTGTTTGTTACATTTATCAAGTTTTGGGAAGATTCCTTCATTAGAAATTTTCTTGGAGATCAGTTCATTCTAAAGTAGCTGACATCCAGCCAGCTAGGGTTGACTTTACGGTATATCATGAGTATTAATCAGGTTCCACAGATGAATGAGGGTGAAGCACATTTAATACCAACACAAGCGCAACAAATTTATGGTTAGTTCAAAGTCATAGATATGACAGAATCATCTCAAACCAGTAATTTAAAAAAGTCATTAGTAGATTGGCTCCTCTGTTGTAGTTTTATTATTAGTATAAATTTTATGTTAACGAAGGGGATTGAAAACAAAATGAGTGTATTTTCTTGCCATAATATGTATTCTCTGCATAGTATAATAAAACAGTAGGTTTTCAACATAAATTGGACTTAGATTCTGTGTTACAATAATAATTAAAATAAATTTTCAATTAATGAAAAAAGAAGAGCTATTCTCTGCAAAGATTTTTTATTTTTAGTTTCTTGCACAAGATTACCGTCTGGTTTCCACTGATAACATTCACAGTGATTACTAAACCACTCATGCTGTCAATAGTTCTCTGATCCAGATTTTCCCTGGATTATTTTGAGAATAATGGAGATGTCCTTTTTGTATCAGCAATTTAATGCTGTTATGATTGGACAACTATGCTCCGCATGCAAAGAACTTTTAACTTTAGCTTCCTGTTGCTTGGTTTGTAAAGTTACTGACTGCTTTCCAATAGTCTTCTAAGTTATGTTCACTCCACAGAGAAAGTTCCTGACTTGGACTTAAGATGTATTCCTGAGTCCCGTTGTTATGTAGGGGTTCACTGGACACGAACACCAAGTAATGGTCCCATGACTCGGTGTAAACTCAAAGCTAAAATCTAAAAGCCAGTGTTGCTTATAGTACTAAGCCCAGCCACATAACTTCCTGCTGTTGCACTCTACATTTGTTTTAATAAGGGTTAAAGGTATAGGATTATAATTGAATATTTGTGCCTTGTCCAAGGCCATGAACTGTTCCAGGGTCAGTTTGCTCTTGGAAAATAAACATCAGAACACTGCTTGTAGACAGTTTGTGGTATTAGATATCCAGAATGTTTGGATGAATATACTGGGCAACTTACAGCTAGAATCTGATAGGCATGAAAAGAGAAAGTATGACACATTCCCTCTTAAGAGAAAACTTAATGTTGTTGATAGTGTTTTAAAAAAATTTTCCTGGCTTGGAAGGTCACAGAATTGATAGAACTTCCATAAAGCTTATGTTGATATATACATGCATAAAGTTTAAAGTCACTAGTTTTAAATTAAGTAAATGAGTCCAGAATTCCATCAGTGACAATGTAGAAAAGTGGAAATCCAAGAAATAATTGCCATCTTTATCCACATAAATTCCGTTAGGAATGCCTGCTGATATCAATAAGGACTTATCACCTGGGTTAAATTCATTTGTCTTGTGACAATTATACTGTGCCTTGATTTTCCTTCAGTAATTCAACTGTGTATATTCCACAGTGTTCTAATTTCAGTCAACTTCTTGTGCATACTCGAAACATGCTCCACAGTTGATTTTTTCCTGATATTCTTTACTCCTGTAAATAAGCCTCATATAGCCTGCATTGGCCTTTTCTCAACCAACACAGCAACACCTCTGGGGCTTTCTGGCCTTCAGATCATTTTGCTCTGTAAATTTCAACAATTTATTTCCCTAGAATACAAAGTGAAATGTAAATAGAACGTCAAGTTTTTGAAATATAAATCTCAAATAACCATAGAAAATCTTACAAGTCCTAATGATTAAGTTCTAATTAAACTTTAGTGATATTCCAAAATAAATCCAAAACTGAAAGTGTTGATGTGCCTGTTATGGCCTATATCATGGTTATGTGCCAACAGTCTTTTGCCAGATCACAATAATACAATCTAAGAATATATCCTTTTTTGAAATTTCACTATCAATCCAAGTCACAATTTCCAAGAATATTATTTCTGAGCATTGTTTTTCCAGAGAAAATTGACTTAAATCATTTTGAACAAATAATTTCCAGCCCAAATGAAATACTGGTCACAACAATAATACAACTGATTCTGCTCAGATCTTGTAGCACAAATTAATATTTTCTTCCTTGACAAGATTGTATAGTCCTCTGTTTGATATTGGGGCACAATTAGTTTTTTCTATAAATAAAAATATAACCTGGAAAATTAATTTCTGGAAGGTTTCAGATGTTTACAAGATAAAATCTTAGTTTTAATTAGAAGGTCTGTTACTAAAATTATAATTTAAAATGTAAACAGCAGGTAGATGCATTTCCATGTTCTTGACTCGCTGATAAACATGTTTACAAAAGCAAAATCAGGTAGAAAATGAACTTGATTTTGAACAAGGTCAAATACAAAACAATTATCCATAGCATATAATGAAACAATAACAAACTTTTACAAAACTAACAATTTAAATTAAATATACATGACATCAGTATCTTCTGTTTTGATGCTGTTCTTGACAATGTCATTCTCATCTTCATCCTCACATTGGCCAGTAAACTCTACAAACCTCATCATCGAGTCCTTTCACCATTGGCTTGATAACAATAGATGCCCCCTTCTTGCCAAGGATGTTCATGTCTAATACAGCTTCAGGGAAATTAAGCCCCACTTAAACGGGTCCCATGGCCAGAGTGTCAATATATATGACAGCCCCTCTGCTGTAAATGGTTGGCCAACTGCTGTATATATTGTTACCTTGTACCCCTCTAACTTGCAACTTTTCATTGAGATCCATTGAAATCAGGTCATATCTGAGCCAGTGTCCATTGCAAATATGATCTTGTACCCATTTATAATTCCTTTTTCTGAAATAAGCTTTTCACCAATTCTTGGTTTACAAAACAAGTTGCAAGATTACCTGAGTGTTTTCCGGTATCTGTAGTACAATCCCATGCATTGTGTCCTCATTGCTTGCATCATTACTTGTTAACATAGTAAAACGCTCATGTGGCTATTTTCCAAAACGATCAATCAATCCTTTCCTGAATTACATGTAATCACCACAAGCTTGAATTACAATATGTAAATCTTCATCTGTCAAAAAAGTACTTAGCTGCATTGCTCTTAAAGTATCAGACCACTTTGTCTGCTTTGTAAACTTACGTTTTTAGGCTCATACAAAAGTAGCAAAGAAAAGAGTGAAGCCAACAAGGTTTGTAAATTTAACAAAATTATTTTTTTTCATAGAATAACAAGGTAAAAATATGAAAAACGACTTACGGTTCATGTATCAAATCCAAAAATTACTCCAATAATTAAAATTAAAAGTCCTATCACAAAAAGTTCTAAGTGAATTAAAGTTCGAATCATGATGAAGTTCCAAGATGGAAGGCAATGATGTCTTCTATAACCTGTCGTGTCAACAGTTACATGTTGAATCACCAAAAAAAATATTCTGGCTTTAGAATTCAGTATAAGATTTTTGTCCAAGGATTCTGATGAGAACAAGTGGGGTTTTTTTTAAGGTAAATAAATTAATTTAAATTTAAAAAAAAACTCAATTCAGACAGGCAACAACAGAAATACCTTCGAGTCCGAAGGTATGAATTACAATTGACCATAAATCACTGAAATGTCAGTTTTAAACCCTTAACTGAAACACAAAACGGATCACCTGATAGGTGACATGATCACTTTCTTTCACGTGATGTAGTAACATTATATGCCAGCTGGTACATCCGCCATGGACGAATTCAATTGTACTGAACGAATTTTACTATAAGATTAAATAATAAAAATAAAAATGTTTACTATAGAGCAGTAACTGGCTTTGAATCTAGGTCACCAAAAGATACAAAGTTTCAAAGTACTGCGTGTTTATCCGGTTTAACAGAATTAAACTGAATTTTCTGGGAAAGTGTCAAATCCCGTAAATAAAGCTATCATTACAATAACATGTAATGAAATAAAAATTATAAAAGAAATTTAAAACTAGCACACAATTAAATTACATATACGTAACACTTCCCCCATAAAGAAAAGATTTATATAATAAAGCTTTCTTGTTATCATGTTAATTATACATGAGGTACAAAAATTACGTGAGACGAATTCTTATGAATTATATAAAGTACATGAAATAATATTTCTATACATGGGAAAGTGCATATGCTATTAAATTGTCTTTTTCCTTGATGTGCCTGATGTCAATATTATATTCCTGTAACAACAACCTTCACTTTAATAAAATTTGATTTTTGTTTTTCATATTGTCGATGAAAGTAAGGGGATTGTGATCACTAAACAGCAATCATGATGTAATGCCAATATCAAAGCCAAACATTCCTTCTTGATTGTTGAATAATTTCTTTGGTGCTTATTTAATTTCTTAGAAAAATAGCACACTGGATGATCAACAACATTTCTATCTTTATGACTCAATACTGCTCCAACCCCAACATCACTTGCATCAACAGATAGTTTAAAAGATTGACTAAACTTTGGAGCTGTAAGAACTGGTGTACCTTTTTAAGTATGGCCTTTAACTTGTAAAAAGCCTCCTGACATTTTGCAGTCCAAAGAAGCTTGTTTTTCTTGCTCAATAAATTTTTAAGGGGTTCAGCAATATTAGAAAACGTTGAACAAAATATGAACGTATCCAGCCATACCCAAAAATCGTATCAGTTGCTTTTTACTAACAGTCACAGGGAAATCAGAGACAGCCTTGACCTTAGCATCTATAGGTTTAACTTGTCCACGTCCCACGATATGTCCTAGAAATGTTACACAAGCATGGCAGAACTCACTTTTGAAAAAAAAATTGTCAAACTTGCATCAGTGAGTCTGTCAAAGAATTTACGAATTGTCGCTAGATGTTCTTTCCAGGTGTCGTTGTAGATGATGACATCATCGATGTAAGCATCACAAATATCTAGACGAACTTCATTCCGAACTGCATCACTTTATATTGATAAATTCCATTTGGAATCGTGAATGCCGAAATTTTATTTGCCATTTCAGTTAGTTGAATTTATCAAAATCCTTTCAGAAGGTCAGATTTGATGATACTTGGCATTTCCAATTTTATCAATGCAGTCATCGATTCTTTGTAATGGCAATGAATCTGTTTTAGTCGCACCCTTCACCTTCCTGTAATCAGTGCACATACGGAAAGAAAGTCACTTATACTGGGCTCTATGAAATCATTCTCAAGTAAATACTGAATTTCATATTTTAAGTATTCCTGTTTGAGAGGGTTCAGCCTGTATAGGTGTTGGTTCACAGGTTTAGAATTTATAAGTTCAATGTCATGAAAAATTTTGTTCTCGGAGGAGAACATATTAGTGCTCATATTCAAATAATAACTTTAAATTCATTCCTTTCTTGTTGCAGTAAATGTGAAAGTTTTTGGTCCAGATTGTTCATAATTTCTGAATTCCGAAGATTTATCACTCCAAAATAAGTAGAGTCCGATTTAATTCCTTCACCTAAATCCTCTGTGAGTGGGACATATACAACTAAATTGCATGATTTACCTGGCCATAATACTTGGCCTGAAGGGGATTTTTAGAATGGGCAAGAGAACCCAGAACTCTAATCATCATGCTGAGAACTCCTTTGAGCTTTTATCATACCTTAATTTCATTTTTGAGTATGCGCTCTTCCAACCTAACAAGCCTTTGACAACTTAAAATTTGAAACATAATCGAGAAGATTAAGTCAAGTATTTTCATTAGAAAGAAGTTTCTCTTTCTACAACTTCAATGGTCCATGTATAGTGTGTCCGAAAACTAGTTCAAAGAGACTGAATCCAAAAGATTATTGTACTGACTCCCTAACAACAAACAACAGTAAATTAATGCCATCATCCCAATCTTTACCCGTATCAAAGCAATATGATTGGATCATATTTTTCAAAGTCTGACGAAATCTTTCTAAAGCCGCTTGGCTCTCAGGGTAATAGGCAGAAGATTTGAATTGTTGAATGCCTAATTCATACATGACTTGCCGGAAAATTCCAGAAGTTCAATTTGACCATTGATCCGATTGGGCAGATTTGGGAAGGCCAAATTGAGTAAAATTAATTTTATCAAAGTTTTTACTTTAGTTTTAGTTTTAATATTTATCAAACGAATGGATTCTGGGAATAATTTTGATGCGCACATAATGGTTAACAAGTATTGATTCCCTGACTTGGTCTTAGGTAAGGGACCAACACAATATACCATTAATCTGCAAAATGGTTCGTCAAATGCAGGAATATGTTACAAATGAGCCTTAGGTATCTTAGTTTACTTACCATTTGACAAGTATGACAAGATCTGCAGTATTTACAAACATCACATTTGGTTTTTGGCCAATACAAATGAGTCAAAATCTTGTGATAAGTTTTATTGATCCCAAATGACCAGCCAGAGGAGTTTCATGGGCCAGATTAAGTATTTCCAGTCTCTAAGATTTTGAGACTACAATTTGATAGTTCACTGACCATTTGTCATCAGCAGGTACCTCGGAAGGTATCCATTTTCTCATAATATCATTTTTAATGATATAACAGAAATGTATATCAGTAGCTCAGTTTCAATAATGTCCCTTTGAAACATACAGATCTCAGTAACTTTTTTCCTGTGAGACCCAAAAAGCGTATTGTTGTCAATACGTGACCTTGACCTCATATAAATAAAAGCATGTGTAAAAGGTCTATCTTGATTTTGATGGTTATATTTCAATTTGAAGCAATCAGAATAACGAGTCCTTCTTGCAATAGGTACACGTAGGAAGAGACAATGATTTTAAATCAATCTTATCAGAAGCTTGATTTTTAAAACTTGTGCCAGATTGAGTTTTAGAAGGGCTCGTAGTAGGCTGAAATATATTTTTTTTACCAGTGCAGAGTGAAAGTCCTGCTTACAACAGGAACTTTATGATCTAATAAATACTCCTCGGCAGCAACAGCAACATTTTCCAAAATTTCGATCTTATGCTCTTCAAGTAAAGTCTTAATGTTGCTATGGACACAGTTCTTGAACTCTTCAAATAATACAAATTATTTGAGACTTTCCTAATCTTGATCAACTTTCTTGGCCAAAAACCAACTATCAAATAACTGCTCTTTTTCTCTTGCAAATTCGACACGAGTTTGTCCAGCTTCTTTCTTATAGTTCCTAAACTTTTGCCGATAAGCCCGAGGGAATAACTCATAACCTTTAAGATGGATTCCATAACCAAATCATAGTCAGTACTTTGCTAAACTGACAGTGAATGGTAAATTATTTAATTGTCGGCATTGCTGACTGGGGTCTCAGAGCTATACACCAACATTCACTAACTTCTGAACCATAATCGAGCCTGAGTGGGTACCACATCTAAATAAATACCCCGCCCACCCCAACTTCTTACAAACCATACAACGGTATAACGAACCCCGACACAGACTTTGAAAAGGCTTTTGATAGAATAAATTGGATTAACCTGTTGGAAATACTGAGAAAATCAGAATTGACTGAAGAGACAGAAGACTCATTGTCAATCTCTACATGCAGCAAGAATTTATAATTAGAGTAAGAGTTTAATTCAGAACCAAGACAGATAGCACATGGAGTCGGGCAGGGCTGCTTGTTATTACCCTAACAGTTCTCTATATGTGCAGAAATGATGATGGTCTATGCGATAAAGAAGTAGAATGAGTAAGTGTTAGAGGACAACTGGTGAAAGAAGTAAGATCTGTAGATAATTAATATATGGTATCCGGTAGGAAAATGGATAACAAAAACTAATGGACTCTTGATCAAGCAAGAACTGTACATGGTATGACATGAAGATCAAGAACTGTACATGGTATGACATGAAGATCAAGAACTGTACATGGTATGACATGAAGATCTAGAAAGAACTGTACAAGGTATGAAATGAAGATCAAGAACTGTACATGGTATGACATGAAGATCAATTTGAAAAGGACCATTGTCATCAGAAGATGTAGAGATTGAAACAAGCATCTCATTACTACAATTGATTGTGAACAACAAGTTCAACAAGTGAGAAAGTTCAAATATCTGGGATCTCTTATTACATAAGATAGAAAGTGTGAAGAAGATGTAAAAACAAGAAATATAATGTAGCAGGATGAATGAAAGAAGAATGAATTCCAAGACAGAAAAGTAACAAATATCTGAAATAATTATCAAAACCTTGGTATGCAGTGTTACATTGTATGGTTTAGGAACTTGGTCTATAGCGAAGGAAGAAAGACGAACGTTAGAAGCTTTTGAGATATTGATTTTGCGACACACGGAGAAAGTAAACTAGAATGATAGAAAAATAAATGAAAGGGTACTAAGAGAATATTGTTGCAATCAATTGTAGAAGGAAAGAAAAGATTGATAGGTGATATCTTGGGATGTAAAAACATACTAAGAGTTTATTTCAATTGAGAATGGATGGAAAGCGACCAAGAGAGAAACAAAGTCGTATATATCTGTTTTGTTTATTTTCATTATCATTTTTTCCCCTAATTGGAGCCACTTATGACTTTGTGACAATCTCTCTCCATTTTGCCCTGTTCAATACTGCTCCTTCGGACTTTTCATCTCCACCCTTAAAGGTTTTCTTTCCATGCTTTCTTTTGTTTCCTTGTTTTCTCTTTCCTCTGTGTCCCTTAAAAAAGCGTCTTTGACAAGCTGAATGAGCGTGAGACGTGACCATACCGTCTTAGTTTTCTTTTCTTTACGGTGATGACCAGATCTTCACATGGTCAAATTAAACTTTGGATTCTAATACGCACTCATCATTAGAGAGGTGGCATAAGTACGAAATTTTCAAGATCCTTCGATAACATCTCATATCTAAAGCACGGATTCTTCTGTCTAGTTCTGTTGTCAGGGTCCATATCTCACATGCATACAGAAATATGGACATGTCGAGAGAGCGCATAAGCTTTATTTTGTACCCAGGGGTAATGTTGCTGTCTTTCCAAATAGCCTTTAGTCTAGCCAGTGCAGTTGTTGTTTGCACAATCCTGAAAGGAACCTCAGGCTGTGAACCTTCATCAGATGTTATAACAGATATATACTGGAAGTTTGTCACTGTGCCCAGTTTATGTCCATTCACTCTCATTTACTTTCGGATGCCACTGGGTTGTTTGTCATTAACTCGGTCTTTTCGTCGCTTATATCCATTCCATACCTTGGTGATGCTTGGTTGAGACTGTTCATTATGGTTTCCAGTTTTTGTTCATCACTTGCTAAGCCATCGATATAGTCAATGAAACGCAAGTTGGTGGTCTTCCAACGCATCGGACATAATCTTTTCCAGGTAGATGATTAGAGTAAGCGAGAGATGGCACCCATGTCCGACTCCTACTGTGGATCTGTGGCAATCTCCTACGTTGCCATTGACAAGAACTGCGCTAGTGCAATACCATACAGGTTTTCTATAACACTCATTCGTTTTACGTTTATGCTGTATATCCAAATGATAGCCACAAGGCTGCATGCTATACCATGTTGAAAGTCTTCTCGAAGTCCATGGAGACATGACAGAGATCATGTTGATGCTGCATATAATTTTCACAGATGATTTTAAGATTTAAGATTTAAGATCTGCTCTATAGTTTACGTCCTGTTCTGAAACCTGCCTGTTTTTTTATCTTGGAGTTTCATTCTGTTGAGGATGATCTTAAGTATAACCAGCTTGCGTGACTGGTGAGGGTGATTGTTGGGTAGTTCTAGCACAGCTGAAGATTCCTAGGAATAGTTATGATCAAAGTTTTGATTCATCGGATGGGCCTATCTCCTGTTTGTCCGATTTTGCTGAGGATGATTGTGTGGATATCTATCAAAGAGGTTTATACTGCTTGAAGAAGTGCTGCTGGTATATTGTCTACACCAGCTGACTTCCCTTTCTGTAGTGCCTTTACTGCAGCCTCTACTTTTTTCCCGAGGATTGGGTGGTCATCTTATCTTGTGTGAAGTTTAGTACAGCTTGGAAGTCTCTTGCTTATATTATTATGCATCTTGATGACCTGGGAGATGGAAAGTCTAATTAAGTGATGAGACGTGGAACAATGTCAAATGAAGAATGGAAAACATAGATCCCTCAAACCTGCAATGAATGAATGAATACAATAATTAATGAATTAATGAATTTCAATTATGTTTATATACGCCTTACCTAATCATGTACTAAGGCACTGGTTTTGTAACACATTTTACTCTAAACATGAGGGTCCGGGTGGCTGAGTGGTCTTATGATGCTTTAAAATCGCGGACATCTCATTTCTGTCTGTGTGGGTTCGAGCGTAGGCTCGGCCAATATGGGTATGCGTGAAACAATGTTTAGGTCATTGGATCTTCTAGAGGTGTTCCTGGGTTCTTTCTCCACCGAATACACCTGCTGCCACGCAAAGCCTATTACGTGCTGAAAATGGCGTTAAAGTCACAAACTCAAAGCAATTTTTATTTTAATGATGATTACATTTTGATCATTATTGAACATTTGTAAATAACAATATATGTATATATGCTGACGCAGTAAAATATGTTTGTTAATAGTGCATGATTCAAATGAGTCTGAACAAATAGCAATTCTACCCATGGTAAAACCAAACCTAAACACAAGTTTAAAATTATTGGATGAAATGATTATTTTGTATTGTGCATATATGTATATTTTGTGATCAAATCATTTGTAAATTTTTTGATTCCAACAACTCTATAGGAAAGCAATTAAAGATACTACTTATATCGTACACCAAAATATTCAGATTAGTGAAAGTGACGGGTTTAGAACTAAAGCCCTCAGAATCCCAAACTCATACCATTATCAAAACTGTTGGAACCAAAAAAAGATTATGCATTTGACTTTTTTAAGTTTAAAAAAGGCAGGGAAGCATTTCTATTAAAATTTTTTGAAGCTATCAGCTTTACTGAAAAATGACACTCTACGAAGACACCTAAGATTTCTTTTTCTTTTTTTTTTTTTCTTTTTTCTGAGTTTTGCGAGTGAATCGCTGATTCATTTTTCGATGTTATTTACAATTCCATACTATACAATACAGAAAAAATGTAATACTTTGGTACATTTCACAGACAATAATTCTAGATTGCTGTATTTGTTCGTAAAATATGAACGAGATTCATGTTCTCCCATACTAATGCATTAACCTCTTTTATTATTTCCTTTTCCTTTCTAAGGCTTAATAGTATAAAGGGTTGCACTACAAGAAACGAATTGATTTTACGCTGTATTTCAAAATAAATACACAAACCGTAGATTCATCCATACACAGTTGCATCATTATTGCGCAAATAGCACCGCCCAGCGACTCCTAAAATTAATGGTGCGCTCGACATTAATTTTAAAAAATGCTCATTTTACTCACTTAAATTGAAGTTTATAGTCATAATTGCATGAATTCGTAGTCATGATTGCATGAATTCGTAGTAATGATTGCATGAATTCGTAGTCATAATTGCATGAATTCGTAGTCATGATTGCATGAATTCGTAGTCATGATTGCATGAATTCGTAGTCATAATTGCATGAATTTGTAGTCATGATTGCATGAATTTGTAGTCATGATTGCATGAATTTGTAGTCATGATTGCATGAATGCGTAGTCATGATTGCATGAATTCGTAGTCATAATTGCAAGAATTCGTAGTCATGATTGCATGAATGCGTAGTCATAATTGCATGAATTCGTAGTCATTGTTGCATGAATTCGTAGTCATGATTGCATAAATGCGTAGTCATGATTGCATGAATTCGTAATCATGATTGCATGAATTCGAAGTCATGATTGCATGAATTCGTAGTCTTGATTGCATGAATTAGTAGTCATGATTGCAGAAATTAGTAGCCATAATTGCATGAATTCGTAGTCATGATTGCATGAATTCGTAGTCATAATTGCATGAATTCGTAGTCATAATTGCATGAATTAGTAGTCATGATTGCATGAATTCGTAGTCATGATTGCATGAATTCGTAGTCATGATTGCATGAATTCGTAGTCATGATTGCATGAATTCGTAATCATGATTGTATGAATTAGTAGTCATGATTGCATAAATTAGTAGCCATAATTGCATGAATTCGTAGTCATGATTGCATGAATTCGTAGTCATAATTGCATGAATTCGTAGTCATGATTGCATGAATTCGTAGTCATGATTGCATGAATTCGTAGTCATGATTGCATGAATTCGTAGTCATAATTGCATGAATTCGTAGTCATGATTGCATGAATTAGTAGTCATGATTACATGAATTCGTAATCATGATTGCATGAATTAGTAGTCATGATTGCATGAATGCGTATTCATGATTGCATGAATTAGTAGTCATGATTACATGAATTCGTAATCATGATTGCATGAATTTGTAGTCATGATTGCATGAATTCGTAGTCATAATTGCATGAATTCGTAGTCATGATTGCATGAATTAGTAGTCATTGTTGCATGAATTCGTAATCATGATTGCATGAATTAGTAGTCATAATTGCATGAATTCGTAGTCATAATTGCATGAATTCGTAGTCATGATTGCATGAATTAGTAGTCATGATTGCATGAATGCGAAGTCATAATTGCACAAATGCGCACTGAAAAAACATTTGTGTCTGTCTGGAATGGATGTTGTTTTTCTGTTATCCAACTCAATTCTGTTTATGATGTGGATTTATTGGATAAATTCAGTGCAGAAGAATGATTTCAGCTGGAAAAATAGCCAGAATTAGAGTACAGTTTCGGTGTGAATTAGATTGTCCATGTCATATGTCATGTCTTTCGAATTTGCAGAACTAATAAAGCACATTTTGAGGAAATTCAATATCCATAAATGTAAGGAAGGGGTTGCGGGTAAAAAGTTTGAAAAGGACCTTGACTTTCCACGATAGGACACCAAAGCAAATGTTTGTGACTGTATACTCAAAATTTACATAATAGCCATTAAACGTGCGCAAGAATTAAACAGTCAAATTTCAAGTCACAAATGACTACGGGCGCGCGCGTGTGTGTATGTGTGTGTGTGTGTGTGTGTGTGTGTGTGTGTGCTTTTTAGCCGGAGCAGGGTGAGGCGTGGTCCGGAAATTTGAACAATTATTTTAAAAAATATACCTAACCAGTGTATTCCCATAGGAAGCATGAGTCAGAAATCCCCTTGGGGTCAAAACTGGGGGTCAAACTGAGTAAAAAAACAACAAAAACTTGGAGTCAAATTAAACGTGGGCATCTCTGACGCATGTTGTTTTTGTTTAAAGCTCTGTCTTACTATCCAAATAGCGGCCTTACATAGCCAGTTCCAATGTCGTTGACATCGGAAAGAGTATTCAAAGTTTAATGAATAGCTTACATACTTGGCAGCCTATATTCACACTCTAATGCTAATTTATGTGTAATTAATATACTTTATGTGCTGGCTTTATCATAGTGGAATCCAAATATGACACCTGTTACGTATCGGCTCGTTTAATTTAACACAAAAAAGAGTGACCACAAAAAACTTTGTAAATTTTAACAAAAATAATTTATTTCCCTAGAAAGCAAGGTGAAAAGGTAAATATATGAAACAAGACTTGTGATTTACAAAGACAAAATCTTGTTCTAAAGTTGTGAAAATACACAAGTCCTGTGAACAAACAGTTCTAAATTGACAAAGACTAAATCTCAGTTCCATTACAAGATGGCGGATGATGACATCTGACGAAGGTGAACACAAAATGTCCAGAATTTTCACTGAGAATCACAATTTGTATTGCTCTGCTCCAATTTAGAAAAAATTTCATCAAATGCTCTGTCCAGAGCCAGTTGTCTAGTTCTCCAGGGAAAATAATTATTTAGAAAGTAGATGAAGTACAGCTACCACCATTAACAATACACATATTGTTCCTCATACGCACGAACGAACAACTCTTCAGCACAGGAATACTTTTTTTTTAAATTATTAAAACTCTTTAAGATGTTATAATGTGACTCTCGACTATGACCAACTATGACTTAATATTTCTTACAGGTAACTAAGCATTTAAAGCACGCTAATATGGTACACCATGTACACACACGCACAAAAGACACGTGACACGTGTGATTGCGAAATCACACCTGGGTATTACAAAACCTAAACAAGTAATGACGTGGTCACAGCCAATCATTTGCAAAGCTTTTCCAGACTCTTTACTTGCAACGACAAAACCTTCATGCGAGCTTACACGAGTCACATTTACGTCTTAAATACGATGTTTCTAAATTAGAAAGAATCCAAATTTTAACATGTAATTTAACTACAGGGTCGTAACACACTAGCAATAGTACACTAGCAATTGTACGCATGTTTCGCTGACATACATTTGAATTTGTGATTCACACCCGGCTCTTTTTAGCCTTATATAAAAAATTGAACATGTTCTTTGAATATACTTTAAAAAAAATTGAGTAGTCATATTATTCCATACTGGAATTATCGCAAATCATTGCAGAAATAGTGGTACAATCTCGTTTACCTTTCTTATCCGATATTTTCGTTTTTGATCGTCCGCCATATAATTTCAAATAATGGCTACTTCTGTTCTCAGCCTCGTTTGTATGTGTGCCCTATAAGGAATCAGTACACAATTAATAATATCCGGTTCAGTACCCACGAATGTAGTCCCAGTCTATTTTTAGATCACTTTTTCCTGTCAAAGTTTGGTGGTGATACTAGAGTCAGATTTTGGCATTCTTGGTAAGGATTTAAAGGCAATTGTTTATTCTTTAAAATGTGAGCTTATGGTGTGGTTGTCTGTGTGTATTTCGGCGACAGTGCACATTGAGTAATAAGGTCATGGTGATGATCCGGAAGTGAAATCTGTGTTGCGTTGCCTGGTGTTTTGTTTACAATTCAGCCTCTCAAAAAAATGCAGGTCAACCCTTGACAAGAACTAAACCGTAAAGTCATCTTTGAAGGTATTATAGATTAACATATGATTTGTATTGATTGTCACACAGTGGAAAGTTCAGTACTGAGAAACAAATGTAGAGAAAATATAGTGAAATTAATTGTGTACTATGGCCTGTCAGTAAAAACTTGAAACTGATATAAAATTTTTATTATTAATGACATACACATGAAATGTTAATAGGTTATGTATATTGACTTTAGAAATATAAAAATGAAATTAGAAAAAAAAATAATTTTAATTTTAAAAATTTAAATGAAATTTAAAAAACAATTAAAAAATAAAATTTTTCCACCAAGTATACACATATATAATATTTATTTGGAATGATATGAAAATATATCAGCATGTATATACCCCTACACCATATACAAGCTCAAATGATGGATATTTGTCAAATTTGATCAGAGATAATATCTTTATTAGTCAAAATGAGACCCTCATTTAATATACATGAAGACAAAATTCTACTTTGCTTTGTACCTTTAGGTCATTGAAACTATTTATTTGGGGTTCAAACAGTTAATTTATGTGTTTATGATGGGGTGACTTCCTGAGTAACACATATCTGCTTGTATAGCTATCAGTAATTGTTTATAAACATAGTTATAGGGTATTTAGTGAGAGGACAGAGATGAAGACTTTATACTAGAACCTGTTTAAGTTCTCCACAAAATCATATTAAGCTGTCAGAGAATAAAATACAGGTCAGAGGGGGTAAAATATACTTTACCCAGGTATATTTACCATTGCATGTAAGAAAACAGTAAAATGATGTAAGTTGAACACAGAATGCATTCCATTTTATTGTTCAGTTTCTTTAAGATGTGGATTGATGTAGTGTGGCATTGTGGCCCAGATGATATTGTGAGAATTCTCATGATCCATTTTGCTTTATGCATTATTAATGACTAATAATATTTGGTATCTGACACTTTAAAGATTACATAAGTAATATTCAAACAGATTATTTGAATTTAACTTTCTACAACTGATCCTAATATGGTTACATAGCTGACATGAACAAATATGCATATATTTTGTAATGTTTGGAATCAAAAGTTGACATTGTTAGGCTGACATAGTACCTATAGTGAATCTGTAAGGCTCAGTTTTGACTGTGTGCACTTAAAATATCCCAAGATGTTATTTTCATCATGAATATGCCTCTGTATGGTAACACATTTCAATTTAGTACTTTGACAGAGGGCGGTATTGCAGCATCAGCTGATATCTGATTCCATTGAATCATTGAACTTAATAGCTTGGTAGCCAAGACTTTTAAAAATAGACTAAAAATGTTCAAACAGATTATTTGAATCATGTTTGCACATGTGATGTTACCAAGTACATTGCATATGTCCCACACATGCAAATATCCATCCTTGTTTACAAGTTTTCGGGATGAAAATTTCACATTTAGTTGATGATATAGGATTTATTGGTACCTATAGTTGATCTGTGTGGCCACATTTTGCTATATTCACTTGCAATATCTAAAATTGTTTTTTCCTTCACAAATAGGATTGCATATAGTAATAAATTTTAATTTGGTACATTGTCATTTGACTTTCCACTATACTGGTATGTATCAATGTTTGCACCAATGATCAAACCTCACCGTTCCAACATTGCCTTAAACTTTATGATACATATTCTACCTGATTAGTTATTTAACCTGTAAATGGCTAAATATGCTTGTAGAAACTTCATCTATTTTTAGGATGCATTTGTCACTTTAATACATGCCCATTGCTTCACATCTTTGAGTGTTACTTTATCAAGTTTACCTTTTTTAACCCTATTTGCAACCTAAATGTTATTTTATAATCACCATTTATAACACATTTTAACTTCATTTGCCTACATCTTTCTGGTTTTTTTTAGAATTACGTGAAACAAATTATATCTTTTCAGGTCTAGCCTGGTATCTGGAACAAAGTATTAGAGTTGTATCATTTTGGAAGCTCTCCAGTAGTCCAATGGTGATAGCAAGGTCTCATAAGGACATGTGCAGTCTGCTGCTATAAGTGACCAAGATGAGCTCATATCAGTACACTGATATACAGCATCTCAAAGACATGGCTTAGATCTTCATGACAGAGATTCACATCATTTTTCAGTAAGGTGGAACTTTCCTGAAACTGTATTTTCATATTGCATTGTTGACTTTTGTAGTTATCGGCATTAAAATGGAATGCATATTTGCTATAAAACATGGTAGTGGTCCCTTCAAAACTTTAAATTTGAGTGGGCTATTAGTTATACAAACAACTGCCCAAGTACCTAAAACAATAAATGTGGAACATAGCACCTGTCATTGTTTCTTTAGTATGTACACCTATATGCATCTGGATAGGCATGTTGCAATTTGCTGTCAAAATCATTGTGAGCTATCATGCTTCAGTACCCCTGGGATTATTATTATCAGTTGTACAGACCTAAACTACCATTTGTTTTAAACACCATTCATTAATCAACTTTTCTGCCTTAAATTTGTTAAACTGAATGTCATAACTTGTATGAAAATTTAATTTTGGTAAAATAAAGTTTTTAAAATTTATATATTTATTTAATTTTTCATTAAAATTTAATATATCAATATTTTTAATTTCAAGAATACTTTCAGACAGGCCTTATCAAGTATTACAATTAGGTTTTTACTGCATTGAAAAATTCCTATAATTAAGGAAGATATAGCAAATTTAGTTTTTGTTTCTTAAGAACAATTGGATCCCTATAGAACACCAGCACTACACACTTTCAGATAGCTGTCACGTGTTTTGCTTGCAAGGAAATTTCAAAAGACTTTATGTATGAAGTTGAAATAGTAGTGGCATGCAAAAAAAATGTTTGACAAAAACATTGACCCTTTCAGGAATCAGTACACAATTAATAATATCCGGTTCAGTACCCACGAATGTAGTCCCAGTCTATTTTTAGATCACTTTTTCCTGTCAAAGTTTGGTGGTGATACTAGAGTCAGATTTTGGCATTCTTGGTAAGGATTTAAAGGCAATTGTTTATTCTTTAAAATGTGAGCTTATGGTGTGGTTGTCTGTGTGTATTTCGGCGACAGTGCACATTGAGTAATAAGGTCATGGTGATGATCCGGAAGTGAAATCTGTGTTGCGTTGCCTGGTGTTTTGTTTACAATTCAGCCTCTCAAAAAAATGCAGGTCAACCCTTGACAAGAACTAAACCGTAAAGTCATCTTTGAAGGTATTTTAGATTAACATATGATTTGTATTGATTGTCACACAGTGGAAAGTTCAGTACTGAGAAACAAATGTAGAGAAAATATAGTGAAATTAATTGTGTACTACGGCCATAAGGAAAAGGAGGCAGGGTACAGTTTCGTATTTTGGCCCCTGGCAAATTTCTTAACTTAAGGCTATGGTGTGACTTTTTCAGCAATTATTGTCTACTAATTAAATATATGGATATATTTGTGAGCTAGGTGTTTCGGGCTTGTGTTGTTCTTGAAATTGATGTCAGGCATGTACACCTTCCATAGTTACTCTGCAATATGTTGATAGTGAAATACCAATAGTTGTCTACGAAGAAGAGCTAGCCTCTCGTAACAGTAAACATGTGGGTTTGGGACAAGGAGCATATCTCAAAAACGGCTTGGATGACAACTATTTTCAACTGCATCAGCCTGTATAGTACACCCTGTTTGGCAGAATTGTAATCTAGGAAAAGGGCTTGTATTTGCACTGTGAGTACCACATGGTGTGAAAAATGACCTTCGGACATGAAAATTGCAGGTATAAATTTGGGGTTGGGTTGCATAAACTTCTGCTATGAACTGCCACTGACTTCTCTGGTCAAGTGGATACTATTTTTATGCTTTGTTTTAATATAGGTATCTCAAAATATGGACATTCTTGACCTCACTTGTGTATTTGATTTTTATGATTTTTTGTACTAGGTCACTAATTGCGGCATTAAATTTGTACATAAATACTGGCCCCTGCCCCCAAAAGTAGACAGATCGTAATAAAAATATGGTGCGGTTTGAGTGTGAAATTATGAGCATTAAAGTACATATGGTTTACTGGTGACTTTGAAATTCCACCAAGATGCCATTATTTTATCAACAAAAACTGTTTTCCGCAATTAAAGCAAGTATCCATTCTCCGTTTTCGCACATTGTCATTCAACATTTAATGCCATAGGGTAGAGTATCCAAATATAGTCTGGCGAGCCTTATGTAGAAAAGGGGTCACGGCGAGACTGGCGTTATCTGTCATGGCGGACACGGTGAGGTTAGCGTAACTTTGCCATTTTATTGTATCGTGTGTAAGGGCTTAATAAATTCAAAATAAGCCAAACTTCTTTCACAACATGATTATATGATTATACTCATGTAGTAGATTTTTACACTATTTTTCTGACTTTAGTGATGATTTTCTTTTGCTCCTTAACATGATATGGTATCAGTTTGTAGCTTCATCCACAACAAACCAAGATGAGACTCCGATATAGTAGCTACCATCATCCCTGATGGGTCTTACGTGGTAGGAATACTCTGCGGCACAAATGAGGGTAAGGGGGGGATGCTGTTTAATTATTCATTAATTGTAATAGGGGCCCTCGAGTGGCCGAGTGGTCTAAAGCGCTCTCCGTTACGGATCACTGCCATCTCACCTCTGTCTGCGTGTGTTCGAGTCTAGGATTCGGCGAATGTGAATATGTGAGAAAGCTTGCCAGTAGCATCTCGTGGGTCGGTGGTTCTTTCCGGTGATTTCCGTTTTTCTTCCTCCACCATTAATACTTACCGCCATGAATCGTGTGCTGAAAAATGGCGTTAAGCACAACAACAACAACAATATTAATTGTAATACGCGAGACGTGAATACTGCTTGTACTGATGATCGTCTTTATTAGGTTAGCTCGCACAACGATAAACTCACATCAGCAGTTATATCTTTCAGTAAGGCAGTTTGTAAACTTGTAACCTGTAGTATCTTTCAAAATTAAGGCTAAACCAAACTGGTTCCCCCACTTTGACTAAGTCCCCTAAAAACGGACATTTCAATAACATTCACACTACATTTAAAATAGTCCTTGCAATAAAATCAATAAGCGTCGGTGGTGTAAAGGTTAGCATGGTTGCCTTCCAAGCAGCCGATCCGGGTTCGATTCCCGGCTGACGCACATGTTTTTATTTTTTTAAACAAAATGTATTTTGCTTTGGTTTGTTAGTATTGAATAATTACTAACTCTTTTAACGGCTTATTTTTTTTTTTTAAAAAAAATTATTCTAACAGTGCACTGTGTCGGCAAGCACGTAAAGCCGTCTCAGATCTTAGCTTAAGTCTGATGTATACATGTGGTATGCGATGTTCAGCACAGCAATGGAGAAGAAAACGTTGTGAAATAAATTCATGAGATTAAATGTCTACAACTTTTTTTATTGAATGTAAGTCTTTTTCGTGTCCATATTTTTTTCTTTAAGTATAGATTTCCAGAGGAGTTAACGGATTGATAATTTTTTTTAATTAAATAATTCAGACACAGTTAAGTATTGTTGTGTTTTTCTTTGCAAAGCGATTTCAAACCAATTTAATTTTTGACATTTTCAAGAGTGTCACCTCTTTGTGATGTCATATATGAGGGAGGTCTGTTGCTTTTGTAATGAGACTGGTGTGGGGTGGGGTAAGTTATTATACTTTAACTTTGCGTTATGGGATGGGGTGGGGTAAGTTATAATTTTAACTGCGTTATGGGATGTGTGTGTGTGTTTCGAACAATAAGGTTATTATGTGTTTTCCTCTTTTTGTAGGTCTATGGTGCCTCGAGATGGACAAACTGGAAGGATCGGCATACGCCGAGAGACGCCATCCTGTTGTGGTGGCACCCTCTCCTCTTCTTATAGTGAGGTCCTTCTTGATTCACCATTTGTTTATATAGCTTACAATCCAGTGCCTAAGCTAATATGATGTAATGTAGCCACCATCATATTAGAATTATTATACTTTCGTTTTGAGTAATCAGTAATAGCGACATATTCTAAATCCTTCCGATATACTGCTATACTTTACTGTCTCAGAGGCCGTGCCTTCTAATCTCAGATAATACCCTCCCCCCCCCAATAGCTTGGGTCTGGGTCATTGTGACCACCATTAGTTTTATAATTATCTTATGTCTGGGCCACTATGACACAACACATTCTTTACGCAAGTATAGATATATATATCCGTGAAATTACACGGTTTTTTTTTTACTTAGACTTATATTTTAAGTATTAACTCTTCAAAATAATCTCTCTCTCAGCATTAATTTGCATAATTATATAAATACATTCTTCATTTGTTTTGCTTTGAAATCTTGTGTCTTTTAAATATATTTTTACCTAGTTGTAGTTGTATATGGGGCTATCGTAGGGACAATAGGAAAATACGACACAGGCTACCAACCCAGGGCCACTATAGGGACACGATTTATAGGGACAAATGGAACACATGGGCCACGATTTATAGGGACGAATTGAACACATGGGCCACTATAAGGACAACGGGAACTTTGCATAGCGAATAGCACACGTTGGACTGGTATAGCGACAAGAGGTAAGGTGACGTCACGGTACTGGACACTTGCAACACTGTCGCAAAGGGTTGACCTAAACACACACGCGCACACACACACACACAGCTACCACTCTAGGAGGTACAAATACAGTAGAGATAATACATATACACAGATAATACATATATAGCAAAATTGAAAGTTAAGATCTTTTTGAGGCATAGGAAGTGGCACGCCCCCGAACCTTTACTAACCTAACTAAAACTGTACAAACAATATCTTTAACGAACAAACACCTAACACACGGTGAATATCATACACACTCTAAATAAATAAAATATCAAACAAGGAATTTATAGGGGGAGAGGAGTGAGTAATGATACAGAGACAAGGAAACAGCCTAAGGCAGAAACGAGCGGGATGACAACGAAATTCATAAAGCTGACCTGGAACAATAACGCCGGAGCAGAGGCCTACCGGCCTCATACCCAGAACCTGAGAGGACCCAGTGTGGCCGACCCAGACAACAACCACATGGAAAACAAATGGGCCTGCTCCAAGGAGCAGTCCACACTTCTCGTAACCACCAGCCACAACTACGGAGCGAGAAGCCTGACACACTCGCCGAACAGAAACAGAAAAAAATTAATAACTCAGAAAATATTATAACACAACTTCTGTCAGAAATAACGCAGCAAATATCAATAGCCAACAAATAAAAATCGCCAAAACAGCAAAGATAGGCCTACCGGCCACATTCAATAGCCAAACAAGTAAGGGGTAGTCAATAGCACTGTCAACTACCACGCAAGCTCCCAGCCCACACGGATACAAAATCATAAGGTTGGTAACACAAGCTTGCATCACACTAGTATCAATTAAAGGCAAGGGACAGTCCAGACAAATCTGCTGTCCCACAAACACCATTACCCCCTCCGACACAGACAATTAGGCAAGGGACAGTCCAGAGTCCAGACACTATCGGCTACCTCGCAAGCCCCCAGCCCCCCCCTTTAAAAAAAAAAAACAAACATAAGGGTGATAACACCCAAGGACCAGACCTGGACAAAAAAAAGCTACTGTCTCACAAACCCCATCTTCCTCCGACACCGACAAGCGCAAAGGTCAATCCAGGCCTGCTGTTCCACAAATAAATCCTCCCCCGAACAAGCAATAAGGGACACTACAGGTGGCACTGCTTGTAGTCCCAGTCCCTACACAATAACTCTATTCCTCACTTTGGAACTTTGGAACCAAGGAAACCCCCACACTAAAATGATCCTTTTGGAAGGCGGCCAAAATTAACAACCTATAAAAATTAGGCGGTGATAAAGTATTAGCGAATGGCTCATATCCCACAGATTATGACACTTTTCGGCCCATATAAGTATTTTTAGTACGCAAAATTCCAACTAAGATCGTATTATAAATTCACAACTCTCATATCAATTGCCCAGGTGGCTTACCCAACCTTGGAGTCGTGACCGAGGCGGGAAACTTTGTTGCGTCTGATTGATAACATGCACCAATTCCTGAAAGGCCCAGCTCGGTAACAAAGTGCCTTCTTAAATAGACCGCCACCTAGCTTTGGGGTCGCCATAAGTCTTATTAAGCCGCACAGTGGCGACGCGCGACTATATTCCACGTCAATCATTCTACACAAGATAAAAAGGAGCGTGTGTGGGTGTATGTGTGTGTGTTTTAGGTCAACCCTTTGCTAGTGTTGAAAGTGTCCAGTACAGTGACGTCACGTTAACAGTACCATTCCTTTTGTCGCTATACAAGTCCAACGTGTGCTGGTCGATATACAGTGTAAATAAAATGTAACATGTTTTGTAAACGGTAATAAAGTACAGAAAATGTCCCATCTTTTTTCCTCAATCTTTACAAGCTGTTATTGGTGTATAGTAAGGGAAACGTTTGATGAAATCCTGAAGTGAAATTTGTGCAGACGTGTTTATTAGAAATAATTAAGTCTTCGTACACCATCTTGAATGTCGTGTTCCGTGAACTTTATTTTTACAAAATGTAATAGGCTTAAATGGAACATTGGCAAAATTTACCTTGAGAAGCATATCTTTAACCACGTGTTTGAATCACGTTCCAGATGTAATTTGAACGTATTCCACACGTAGTCAAAGACGGACACTCCCTAATTAGTACTTGCTATTGAAGCGTACACTTCCTTGTTAGCACTAAACAATACTGTCGGGAATTTTCTGCGCACCTAAGGTTTGAGTCTCCAATATTGAAGCAAAAGGCATACCGAATACGACCGACTAACAAAAATAAAATACTTCCACTATGCTTACTATTTGAAAAAAAGGCAACTGTCACCAGAATATTCTGTTCAACATAATATTAATTTTCGACACACGGGATACAACCCCCGTGTTTTCATGACTCGCCATATGTCGGCCTATTCTGCACACAGCTTTGGAAAGATGTAATATTTATCCCTCTGGCTATAAAAATGAAATACATAACTTTGGACTGTTTCTGTCAGCAGTTCAGTCGAGTAATTAGATCAGGTTTATAGCTAGTTTTACAAAATTCAAAGTAACAATGCCAAAAAATGGCAAGAGATAGAAGCAAATTAATCCGATCTTGTGAAGAAATTTTTTTTTTAGTAAAGTTAAACATCTTATTTTTAAAATAAAAAGCTATTATGTGGAAGAAAAACGACAATGAAGAGGATGCAATTTGTTGAAAAAGACTTGTTTATGGGGATAAATTATTAAAGAAAGACTATACGCCAAGAAATTTCTTGAGAATCCCGTTCTAGCTGCAAGTTGTTGGGTAGCTGACGATTTTGTACGTGTGGGACAACTTATTGCAAAATTGCAAACGTGTATTAAAATGCAGAATTGTGTTAAGGTATACATTTCATTCTTTTAAAAAATGTATATATTTGTATGATTTTAAAAGATACATATTAAAATATGATTTATTGGGTTACAGGTTCAGTAAGTTCATGGAGTGGATCTTCATGTCGACATTTAGAAATCAAATTTTGGTATGCATTTCGAGTCGAAATGTGGGATATTTTTGTACGCTTTATGAATATCACTTTTCTTAATTAATACAAGACCGTCCTTTCTTAATAATGACACGTGATCCAATGTTTACAGTAATGACGTGTCGTTGCGAAGAATTATCCGACGGGCATAATTGGTTGACATGGTTAACCGGGAGTTGTACTGAAGAAACGAACACAACACCCTAGGCACGTGGGATTTAATTGGCGTCATTGATATAAGAAAAAAAAAACCCATAAAAAAAACCCCAAACAGAACAAATACTTAATATACGATACTAAAACAGAACGGAACAAATACTATACACAACCCGCACGCCGGTATTTCAATATGCAGCAACACGATAACAAAAACGACAAATTACCAGACACAAAGACCCTAAAAATCCAGATACAACAATTCTCGCGAATTGCATTGGTCATAATGTTACAGCACGTGATTTCTACTCACAGAATAGAAAATACAAATCTAGTATTTGTTATAAGAAATTGGGTTTATTGTGCACGAGGTTGGTAAATGGAGATAAATACAATTCTCCTGTTTTCTTACACCCTGCAAATAAAATAAAAATACATTTACTACAACTATAAATGACAATATAGTCATTTGTGCATTATTGTTCTGCGTGTATGCATTGTTTCAGTTTACAGTACATTCAATACGAATGACTTACCACCCTATGCATTCATTACTTATCCATCTAGAGAGATAGTGGACCAAATAAATCAAAACACAAAATAGGGTGTAGAGGAAAAGTAGAGAGCAGACAGTCAGACACAGAGACAAGCGATGAACAAAATGACAAGGTTAGAAAAGAATATGAAAGTTGATAACCTATTAAAGGTACTAAAATACATCAGCATACATTTCATAGAAATATATAGAGTACATTTTCTTTGAAGTAAAATAATCATCAAGCAATTTTCTTACTGCAATGACCAGCACCCTTCGGAAGATTCAATGGAATGACCACCACTAATGTTCTGTTATGACCACCACTAATGTGCTGTTCACGCCATGTTGTTTATACAGACAAGTAGCAAACTAACCAATTTGAAAGTTGCTTAAAACTACTCACTCAATAGAACAACCCAGCACGAGCAATACAATCAGGGTAGCTTCATTGCTCATAGTGAACAAAACTCTTACAGCTAATCCTGTTAATACTTAATCGGCCAAATATGTGTAAAATAAGAATAACACAATAACACAAATTGATGACTCTATTTCACATTAATTACATAAAATAATAAAATACCCACTACTTCCAAATAAAAACACGATTATATCTGATTATAAAATATATAATCCTTCTACATTATTAGACGTAGACACAATGAAAAAGATGTCGTTAGTCCAGAGACGATATGACGCGCACCCTTGTAACATATCACTGCTCCAACTGCAAACAGCGACGTTTATCCAGCTGTGTCATCACAAATCCATGCTTGCCTATGAGAGTCTGCAGTACTTATCTGTGGATCTAGGATGTTGGCATTGCTTTTAATTTAAGCGAACATGGTCTATCTATGTCATAAAGCGAAAATCATAAACTTTGATCTATATGCATGTTTTAAGACGTTAGATCTTTCACTACCTTGTTCCTATCTTTAGATAAGCTTTACACAGTGATATATACGGTAGGTTGTTGGCTTCCACAATAAGCGAGTCTTAGGGTCACTTGGTCGTCGTTTTGTATTAACCTTTCACGACCGCTTGTGTCACTATATACCTTGTAATGTATGTAAGAAATATCATTTGATGGATTGTTCAAGCTGGACATTTGATGTGATTTTCACTTGCTTCAAGGTATATTTTCTTGTGCAGGTATGACAACAAACCTCTCTCTCTCTCTCTCTCTCTCACACACACACACACACACACACACACACACAACAAGTGTACACGCATCGCACCAAGTGTCACAAATAAAAGGAACTTCCAACGCGATGTATACAGAGAAGAACGCACACATTGAAGCAAATCAGTTAACTTAGTTTCAGCTCAAGTGTACTGACGTATTTAACTAGGGCGGTTTGCCTACCACATTAGTATGCTCCAAAAATAGTAACACGCTATTTAAATTTTACGATATGTAGGGGGGAGGGGGAGAGTAATGACAAAATTTTACGAGAAAATGGCACATGTTAGCAAATTTTGGTGGACACGTACTTCCTGTAGGGAACTAGTTGATACAAGTGACGAAACTCGGATGTTAAAGCGGTAAGTATATTTTGCTACTGGCTACAATGTGCATTGTGGGTTAGAGTGATGGGAGAAGTAAATTTAGGTCAAATGGTATGCACATCGAGAATATTATTTCAATGTATTTATTACTATCTTTCTTAGGCCTCTCGCTCTCTCGCTCTCTCTCTCTCTCACACACACACACACACAGCGATGAAAGTAGAGCGTATTATGATATCGTGTAGAATGAAGTAGAGTTAATGGGAAGAATAACTCTCTTGTTGGCGTCAAAAGCTGATTGATAATTTTACACCCCAATATAAATGGCCTAATAACACAAATGGGGTGGTAATGGCCAAAGGAGAATGTCGTCTCCCCTGCCACTATACAAATGTCTGTGTTGAAATGGAAAGTATACTTAAACATACAGTATTGATATGTATTTGTCTTCAGCTGTTGTTGTTGTTGTTGTTGTTATTATTATTATTATTATTATTATTATTATTATTATTATTATTATTATTATTATTAACATATATTTTGAGGGATTTTTTTAAAAATTCATTACTAACCTATGGGATATGACATTCAGAAATCTGTCGCCAGTGTATACCACATCGTCTCGTATCTTTGCTTACAATTTACATGTTATACATGTACTATACAATAACTACAAGGGCGGACACTTCTATCCTATCTGGCGCTACCTATTTAATATGCAAGAACCACACGCTGAATCGATTCTGCCTTCTCATTGGCCAACTGATAATAAGTTAAAAATAAATGCAGGATGTTATTTTCTTTTAACCAATGAGGGGACAGTATTCCTTTCAGCGGGGCGTTTTCTTGCAGATTAATCTGGCATGTTCAGGGGCATGTATAGCGGTAGCATGGGAAAATGGTCTGTCATTCCTTAAAGCACAGGAGTCTGCAGTTTTATCCATAAAACACGACGAAATTTCTGACTACATATAATCACCTTAACGGTATTATACAATAATAAAGGAATCCAAATCGACTACAACCCTCCTCTCGATTCGAATTTTCTCACGCGTCTTTTATCCCTTCAAAATCGCACGAAGACTCAAAAACTACATACATTCATTAAAAAAAAAAAAACCCAACAGTTAACGTACCTTCTCATCACTCTCGGACGACCATTGCATGAATCCAATCCGGCGAATTAACATTTATTTTCACCATTGCGGTCACAAACCCTGGGAACTTGAACCATTTGAGGAATGCCCATTTGCACTAGTTTCTACTCTGCAGTAAATATGCGTTAGGATCTAATAATCGTTCCGAAAACGGCGCAGAATCTGTTTTCTTTTAATACTAGGGAAATTTATATTTTCTTCTTCACTATCATTTTCTGATATGAAAAAAAAAAAAAACAACTCAGTATAACAGATAATCTTACCAAGTGGCAATCTCTAGAAAATCTATCCAACACATTTTTAATCTTCCGGTCCATCATCCGTCTAGGCTCGAGGTTTGAATATGATGACGTCATCAACCGTTATTTGTACTATCAGAATTTTAACTACACATTTCAGTTATGGAAATTGATACAAAAATTATAAAATGATGCAATCTGAAATAAAAAACAAGTTAAAAACATTTTATCTTGTAAAATTAATTTCATGACGTTATTTAGCCCGTGGTACAGATGGGCTATTTCCTCAAATGGTTCACGTTCCCAGGGTTTGTGACCGTAATGGTGAAAATAAAGGTTAATTCGCCAGCTTGGATTCATGCAATGGTCGTCCGAGAGCGATGAGAAGGTACGTTACTGTTTTTTTTTTATATTTTTTTATTTGTTTTTTTTTAAATGGATATGTGTAGTTTTTCAGTCTTCGTGCGATTCTAACGGGATAAAAGACGCGTTAGAAAATTCGAATCGAGCGGAAGGTTGTGGTCGATTTGCATTCCTTTATTATTGTATAATACCGTTAAGGTGATTTCATGTAGGCAGAAATTTCGTCGTGCTTTATTGATAAAACTGCAGACTCCTGTGCTTAAAGGTATAATATTAAGCCAAATATTGGATAGGATCGAATTCCTGAGCTATAAATCGGTTCCAAATTTATTAAGCTTCCCTTGTAATTATCATATAGTATGTGTATGACAGGTAAATTTTAAGCAACGATACGAACTCCTGTGGTGTCAACTATATTGAAGTGAGTAATAGTAAATTGTAAATAGAGGTTTCGCGGTATTGAAAATGCATTAATGGAACCAATCATGGTATACATCTCTCTCTCTCTCTCTCTCTCTCTCTCTCTCTCTCTCTCTCTCTCTCTCTCTCTCTCTCTCTCTCTCTCTCTATATATATATATATATATATATATATATATATATATATATATATATATATATATATACACACACACATGCACACTGTTTATGTTCACATTTTCTGGACTGGTTTTCTTTTTGTTTATAACTAGTACCTTGAGTTAAAGCAATTCCAGCTGTTTCATTATATCTCGGTTCATCATAGTTTTATTTTTTTTTCTTATCAAAAATATCAACATATATTTTGTACTTTTCATAGTTATTAACTTTTGGCATTTTTTTGGTCCTGTAAACATTTATACATAAGCTGAAAACGAATTTACCCAGATATTTGCACATAAGAAAAACAGCCACATTCCAAAACATGGATGACCAAATTTTCTTCGTTATTAAGATGCTTTCAACAAGTCTAGCATATCAACTGGCAGCATTATGAACTTTTCTAATTAGAAGTCCAGCATTTGTATCGAGAAATTATCATACTATTTGATCCTGATGGATCTAATGAAAAACGAAATAAAATAATACAATCATAAAACAATTGCAGAGAAAAACTATTACGTGCAATGAAAAAGTTGTTGTTTTGGTGTCTAACGCAATTTCTCAGCACAATATATGCTATATATGGTGATTAGTATAACTGATGGAGGTAGACACTCATACTCACCCCCCCCCAAAGAAAAAATACTAATAACAACCAACCCACGAGAAGTTACTGGCAGCTTTCTCACGCCTACATTTGCTAAGCCCGAGACTCGAACTCACGCCGCCAGGTATAATGTGGCAGTGATTGATAAAGGCGAGCGTTTCTTATCGCTCGGCCACCCGTAGCCTCAACTTGTTTTGTTGTGGTTGAGGCTACGAACTGATCCCATATCATGTAATGGAGAAAAAAATATCCTTACTTAAGTCAGAAACACAAATAGTTTTGAAATCTACTAAATAAGTATAATCATTTTGTCAAAGAAGTTTGGTTTATTTTGAATTTTTTAAGCTCTTTCACGGTAAAATATATTGGCATAGATATGCTAACCTCACCGTGTCCACCATGACAGATAACGCGAGACTCTCGCCGTGACCCCTTTTCTACCTAAGGCTTGCCAGACTGTATATGGATATTATACGCTATGGTTTAGTTGTTGAAAGACATAACGCAAGAAGATGGAGAATGGATACTTGCATAAATTGCGGAATACAGTTTTGTTGAGAAAATAATTGCTTCTTGGTGGAATTTCAAAGTCACCAGTAAACCGTATTTACTATTAATGCGCAGAATTTCCGACTCTAACCGCGCCATATTTTACTACGATCTGTTTACGTTTCCACATAAAACATTAACGTCCTTATATGGCACGCAAACAAACGAGGCTGAGAACGGAAGTAGGCATTATTTGAACTAATATGGCGGACGATCAAAACGAAAATATCGAATAAGAATGGTAAAGAAGATTATACCACTATTTCTACAATAATTTGCGATTATTCCAGTAATAAATAAGAGGACTACTCTATTTATTTCATAATATATCAAAAAACATATTCAAAATGTTATTTAGGCTAACAAAGAGCCCGTTATGATTCACACCCGGCTGCTCCAGTAACACACTAGACTCGTGTTAGTACCGTGTACACAAGGTTGGACTAAGGTACTAATATTAGTACTAGGCCACCCGAAGACATTCATGAAAATGTAACTTGGACCCAAGACTACTTGAATGAAAGATTGAGAGAGCAGGGTTGAAGACATAACCTAGATGATGCGTGTGATGTACATTCCACTTCCCATGGCACTGTAATCCATAGTACTGTAGTCCCATAGTACTGTAGTCCATAGTACTGTAGTTGTACGCGTGAACGTGAAATGTCCGAAACTAAGATGTCTACTCACCCTCCACCCCATCCAGTGCCGTTTTCACACACACACACACACACACACACACACACACACACACACACACACACACATATATATATATATATATATATATATATATATATATATATATATATATATATATACACACACACACAAACACACACACACACACACACAAGGTGATTTTGTAATTTATATCGATGCAAGAAGCATCAAAGAGGTGGTGTCGGTGGTGGTTTATTTCGCGATAGTATTTGTCATGATTTTCGCTCTCGTGAGTCGGTTGGCTATGAGAAGGCACTGTTTTATAACAATGGCTTTTTGCAGTACAAAACACATTTGGGGGAGGATATTTCACGAGGCAAAGGACGAGTGTTTTCGATCGACATCATTTTTTAAGTGGATCTACTCCATATATTATTGTTTTTAGTTAGATGCTCTTTGGCAGTAAAAGGGCGTAGTATCAAGAGCGACATAGCTGGATAGAAGGTTAATTTTGGTTCATTACTTTGAAAACGATAAACAGTTAGCCAGGCATGCTTGACTGACTAGCAGACTGCGTAGAAAAATCCATACGAGTTTGCAATATACAGTGGAAGGTTTTTACGAACGGCTTGTGTGAGGACATGCACAGAGAAACAACAGGGTCCATTGTTCTCAAGATTGAGTTGACAATTTAGTACAAAGCTACATATGGTAAGTATGCTCTTCATTATCATCATCATCATCATCATCATCATCATCATCATCATCATCATCATCATCATCATCATCATCATCATTACTGCAGCACAGTTTAATAAAACTTGCATGTTTTATACCTTTAATTTAAATTGCTTATCTTTTTAATGTCAGATATCATGTGTTTGCTGTCAGATGACACTTTTAAATGTATTACTATGTACGTTTACATCATTTCTATAATTAGGTTTGGCATTAAAACATGAAATCATTTCTACAGTTTTGTTGTACATTAAACCATGAAGACATTAAACTATGAATCCAGTGTCAATCACGTGTTTTGTAAATATAATGAGTCTGAATACATTAAAAGTTAAAGTCTTTACGTTACCAAGCTGAGATTAGTATACGAGAAGTATATAAAACGTTTTGGATGTTTGTACCCGATACAAGTCTTTTACTGGTCAGTACACTCTGCAAATCTGCAAACTTTCTCAGTCTCGTTATCCAGTCATTGAACGCAGTTTTGTATTCACATTTTGGTATTTTGTACATGCACTGATTGTGTGCGTCTGTGTGTGTGATTATTTTTTTTTTTAGCGTAGCTTTAACAATTTGAGTCATATCGCTACAGAGTCTGCAGTGTGGCAGTTTATAGTGATGTCTAGCACAGGGGCATCTTGCCTAAGACAGATAGCATCATATCCTGTCACCAGACCGGCCAGTCCTAACACTAACTTCTCAGTATATTGCCATTTTTAAAAATCTCTTGGAGAACTCAGCCTGGGTTCCAACCCGCGACCTCTCGCATCCGAGTCGGATGGTGTAACCACTTAGGCCAGTGGAGCAGTCCATACACACACTGGAAAAAGCGCATCAATCAGCATGAGGGCTTCTAAGTCATTTAGCGGATCTGTGATACGGGACTCGGCCAAAACTCACTTGGAGCCGAATAAAAACTGTACGGAGGAATGGGTAATGTTTGGATTTTTAGATGCTCTTTTCCTTAAGGAAGTTAGTCAGAATCGCATATGTAAGTGCCGGTACATTGTCGTGGAGAAGGATAGGTATAAAACTGCCTTGTGACACTAGCAGAGTTAGGCAAAAGTACCTCAGTAACCAAATAATGCAAAAAAAAAACTCATGATTGTCTGACTCCGTCGAACGATTTGTGGTCCTTGCTTGTTTTATCTGTTCCAAATTTTGTTATTGTTTCTTGAGTTGGGTCTTAAAGTAAATTCATGTGACTATCTCGTTCAAACGCCTCTGGCCACATTTATCTTTATTGGGGAGCATCTGGCGATTTGAGTCCGACGAGTCTGTTTTTGATCAGCTGTCAAAAATGAGACCGATCGTATATAAATCTCTGAGCTTCAGATGATTACTTCATTATAAAACTGCCTAGTAATTAATTCAACATGATAATAGAAATATTGTCCATTATATATTGAACATCATCAATTGTACCCCAACCCCCATTACAGCAGACACTTCACTTCTCGCTCACCGTTATTCCACATAGTGGGTCATCTTCATTTGATTAGATCAGATCTTTAAAACAATGAAATCATCTCGTAATTCAAGGAAATCACAGAGCTGCACACTTCGATTTCGTCTACATCAGCCCTGATGTCAAGCAGATTAAACCCAAAGAGTGCCTGAATCAACTGCTGAGGTGTGTCCTTGGGCATGCAAGTTTTTCTAAGTCTCGGTACTAACAATATTTCAAAAATCTCTGCACTAACACTCTACTTGTGTTGCTGTGCTTTTTTGGGGTGGTGGTGTCGGTTTGGTGGTTTATTTCGCGATAGTATTTGTCATGATTTTCGCCCACTGAGTCGGTTGACTATGAGAAGGCACTGTTTTGTAACAATGGCTTTGTGCAGTACAAAACTCATTTGGGGGAGGATAATTCACGAGGCAATGGACGAATGTTTTCGGTCGACATCACTTTTTACGTGGATCTACTCCATATATTATTGTTTTTAGTTAAATACTCTTTGGCAGTAAAAGGGCGTAGTATCAAGAGCGACATAGCTGGATAGAAGGTTAATTTTGGTTCATTACTTTGAAATCGATAAACAGTTAGCCAGGCATGCTTGAATGACTAGCAGACTGCGTAGAAAAATCCGTACGAGTTTGCAATATACAGTGGAAGGTTTTTACGAAAGGCTTGTGTGAGGACAAGCACAGAGAAACAACAGGGTCCATTGTTGTTCTCAAGATTGAGTTGACAATTTAGTACAAAGCTACATATGGTAAGTATGCTATTCATCATCATCATCATCATCATCATCATCATCATCATCATCATCATCATCATCATCATCATCAATATCATCATCATCGTCGTCGTCGTCATCATCATCATCATCACTGCAGTACAGTTTAATAAAACTTGCATGTTTTTATACCTTTCATTTAAATCGCTTATCTTTTTTAATGTTTTGTAAAAACGAGGTTTTTTAAACTTAATTGATACACGCGAGGGTTTGACGGTTTTATTCCTTGTACGGATTTGTTTGTGGATGTTTCAGAATGTGTAATGAGTCATTAACGCATATGTATTCTGGCATGTGTGGGACTAGTCAATATGATTCAGTGTTTCAGCTGATTTTGAATTTACTATTGCAGTCGAGTTCGATACAACTTCAAGAAACATCTACAGCTACCGTCTCGTCCTTCTTTCCCCATCCTTTCTCTCTTCACTTTGTTACTCGTAGCGTTGCCGACAGATCAGTTTGCAGCCACCAGCTTCGCCATTCTCCGGAAGTACTGCTGACGGCAGGTGACAGCTGGCAACGTGCCTATTAAGGGGTATCGACATAATCTGTTCCGATGATGCCTGTGTTTAAATACATATTTATAAATTATGGCAAAATTCGTCAAATTATGCGCACAGTTAATGAGTGACAGTGAATATCGACTTTCTCAAACCACTTTGTCTTATTTTTTACATGCGTTGAATATTCATTTTCTGTTCTCAGATTTTCGCTTCATTTACATTTAATACCATTCTCCAGTTGTAAACTTTGACGGTTCTTAATTCTTGGAGCAATATTATCGCCATCAAGCAATAACTATGCGTCATTGTACGCTTAAATCATAAGTAGAGAAGAAACTTTAAATGCAGCCCAGTACTCTGGCTGGAAGTATTCACGTATTTAATTATTGTTTCAGTTGTTTGGCCCATAGCATTTGGAAAAGTCTGGTATTTGTCCATAGCATATCATCATCTGCAGCACCAGTATCTCAGTAGAGCATATTATCTGGTTCTTTTTTAATGGAATACGTTTAGTCCTTATAAAAGAGTCATGCATTCTTTTTATGTCTGTTTTATGATTTTTGCCAAAGTAATCAGAATTACATGCTTATAGAAGTCCATTTGTTGGTGAAATTTTGTTTATCGCTCTACAAATTGCACCATTAGCAAAGGTAATTAAGCTTTACGCTTACTTGTTGATACTATCCAGATGTATCATATACATGTATAATCTTTTTTAGATCGCTTGCTTGTTTCTTCTTTATGGTATATTACTATGAACCTTAGAAAATAAGGACAGAAAATTGGATCCTATACACATCTAGTTTTCCTTGACATAAGCCAATGCATATTTGAGGGTTACAAACGGCAAACAGTGTATCCGTAACACATGGGCAGTTTCCTTGACACGGGCTAGAAAAATAAAACTGAGGGCTGCACATCACATCACTTAGGTCCCTTTTCGTCAAACAAAAACCACTCTTAAAATTTACATTTTAAATTATCTTGCTTATAATGATGGCAATAATTAGAATTTTGTTACAAGTAGACAGAGCAAGTCATTTGAAAAATAATATCTAAGTTATAATACCATCAAACTGAGTATATTTGTTTATTCAAATTTTTCAAAAGTCTCTAATTTCAGCCATCGACGTTTCATCAGATGTGAAACAACGTTCTTTTAATTAAAACCGTTGTATTATGACTATTTTAAATCCTGATGCATCTTAAATATTTAAGTGACAGTGATTATTACTATCGAAAGTTAAGTTAAAAAAAAATACTTGAAAAGATAATTGCCCATCCCTAACCACCATTAAAATAAAAGGACAAATAATTGTATGCAGAGGAAATCTTTTGCATGAGTGTCATTTAACATGAAGGTCGCATAACGAGTTGAACCATTCCTATGCTACGGCTTGTATAGTATTATTCAACGAGTTTCATAAATATCATGTCGAATTATTTGACAGTACTTTTAAAATTGTTTATCACACAAAGTCAAGGCCTTTAAATTACTCTAAGGGTTTTTTAGGCGTATGTATGTATGTATGTATGTATGTATGTATGTATGTATGTATGTATGTATGTATGTATGTATGTATGTATGTATGTATGTATGTATGTATGTATGTATGTATGTATGTAGGTATGTATGTAGGTAGGTATGTATGTATGCATGCATGTATGCATGTATGTACGTATGTATGCATGTATGTACGTATGTATGCATGTATGTATGTATGTATGTACGTACGTACGTATGTACGGCTTTAAATATCACCTTTGTTAAGCAGCACGCATATAGATTTCCTGTCTCATATTATCTTAGAGATTTTCTTGTTTACACTGATTACCTTATTTTTTTGTGCCAATTTACTACCTTCTTTTGGCAATTTAAATAATTATTATCCATTCCATTCGACCGGCAGATTCCTGTTGTAATATTACCTTCTCATGTTTTTTTCTTCTTTGAATTAACTATTCTTATGTGTTTGTCAGGTAATTGTTACGTGATCGCACACAACGCACATGTATATCATACATGTTCTATAAATATAATGCCTTCATGTTAATGTGCTTAATACGTAGAATATAATATGGTTTGGTTAAAAATAGTGGTCTTATAGGAAGTCAGTTTTTTTTCTAGATTCCTGGATGTAATTCACATTATGAATGGCAAGAGGAATATGGTAAAAACACGTGTAACCTTTTTACCTTGGGTGGGGTTCTTGTGGCAGTATCATTGCACTAGCGTATAGCAGCTTTCTCTGGGCCATAAAAGAGAGCCATTACACCAAGCTGTATAATATTAATAAGTGACGGGCTATGTAGATGTACTTTTAATCAATAGTTGTTTAGACTGGAACCCTTGACTGACGAGAAGCCTAAGCACGATACATGTATGGTTAGTAATGTACATGTATATGACGAGCAAAGTAGACAAGACTGGAAACGCGGTAGGAAATAGAGACATGCAGTGTGGTTTTATGGCTTAAGGAAAACGCTGTTGCAAATCGTTACATGCTGATTTTGGGTTGCTTAATAACACAAGGAACACAGTGTTACAAATCTTTTTATGTTCATTTGAGGGGCATAATAGCAAAACTTGTATATGTGGTAAGTCCTCTTTTCTTAAATGTTGATTTGAATCTCATACTGTGATTTGCTCTAATTTTCTTTCCAGTATTTCAGTTTTTGTTAGTTCGTTCATATGTTTGTGCATCTGTGTGTGTGTGTGTGTGTGTGAGAGAGAGAGAGAGAGAGAGAGAGAGAGAGAGAGAGAGAGAGAGAGAGAGAGAGAGAGAGAGAGAGAGAGACTATTTATCAACTGTAAGCCATCGCCGCGAAAACTCGTATTCACCATTTTTCTTCATTATGTTCTTCATCTTCTATCACTACATCACCATTACGGCCAAACAAAATATGCTATCTTTTATGTCCATTTGTTTATTCAGCCTGGGATCGTAATTAATATCCACTGCATTTATAAACGGTTGAAAATCGATCTTGCCGCCGAGAGAAGGTGAGCTGTAAACAGTTGTCATTCGCGCATGTGTACGTTCACCAAACTTTCGAATATAGATCTGCAAGCTAATTTAACCCCGACAAAGATTTTTTTTTTGGTCTTTGCTGTATACTATGAATAAGGTGATTCCGGTTTCCCAAACTTGAATCTGATCGAGGATTGTGACAAGAAATGTCATTAATCACTTGTGCTACCTCCGCTACATTTTCCATCGTCATCATCATCGTCGTCGTTGTAATTATCATCATCACCATTCTTATTCTTCTTCATTTTCTTCTTCTTCTTCTTCTTCTTCTTCTTCTTCTTCTTCTTCTTCTTCTTCTTCTTCTTCACAAAATCACCAGTACTTCCAAATATTAGTATGCATGCCATGACAGGCAATGATTAATGGATTTACCCTTGGGCAATGTAGCTATTAAGAAGGCGATTAATCAATCAGCGTGGAACGCTTTTAGATCGCATGGCGCATAGATCACTAGATACTACCTACCGACTTCAATCAATACATTGCTAGAATCGTAGTAAGAGAACCCACAAAATTAGCCTCAAGATTTATTCAGGAACCCCAAACTCCAATTCGTTGCTGTCCGTGTACTAAAGAACATCCACCAAATGGCTTAACAATTGTTTCTTGTGGTTTTTTTTTTTTTTTTTTTTTTTTTTTTGTGTTGCATGGTTAATGTACTAACTTTTCTATTTCTTGATTATTTGGTGTTGCATATTGCCATACAATGGTCGATGTCCTAACTTTTATGTGTCTTGTTTTTGGTGTTACATCGACATCCACACAATGGTCGATGTCCTAACTTTTATGTCTTGTTTTTGGTGTTACATCGACATCCACACAATGGTCGATGTCTAACTTTTATGTGTCTTGTTTTTTGGTGTTACATAGACATCCACACAATGGTCGATGTCTTAACTTTTCTATTTTTTGTTTAGGTGTTGCATAGACAGCCACGCAGCGGTTGATGTCCTAACTTCTATTTCATTTTTATGGTGTTGCATGGACAGCCAGGCAATGGTCGATGCCTTAACTTTTGTTTCTTGTTTATATTGTTGTATAGGCAGCCATGCAATGGTTGTATAATTGAAAAAAGGGCTAAAGTTAAAAATTTGTTCCCAAACGCATGTTACTTTATCACGTCAAGCGAAAGTCTTTTCCACTTTCAGATTTAAATATATTTTTGGGGGATTCTCAGACTGTCACAGATTTTTTTTCATAACTTTATATTAGTGTTTGCGTGCATTAAAGCTCATTTTGCGGCACTTACAGTCTATCATTTTTCTAACCAATTGTAATATTATTGAACGAATTTTATATTTTCACGGCAGTTTTGAATAGTGGCTGAATTTAGTCGTTTAAAAAAAATATAAAAAACACGCATGCACAAACACATAAAAGAAGAATATAATATTTTCCAATAATTTTTTTTTTCTCTTGATAGACGGAGTGTTAAGTATTGCTACAATTACATTTTGAGTTTGGTGAGTGATATTGCAAAGTTCGGCCTTGCGACATGGCCGCTATAATGTGCGTTTGCCCCGAAAAGGTCGTTTTTTTAAAAAATTAAAACATTTTAAAAAATTATCTTTTTATGTTCTGAATCAGCTATCTCTAGCTTTGAAAAGAAAAGAAAACTGCAATAGTAAATTAAATTTCAATTTCAAATTAGTGTATCATTAGACAATCATTTTGTTTAGTTAATATCACAGAGGGGTTTTCCCGAATTTTAATCGCATAGAGCGTACGGATATATTTCGGAATTTTTTGCCAAATTTTGTCAATTGAGCTTTTCAATTTAAAATACAAATTACACATGTGCTCATAAGTACGCAACGCGAGAAGGCTACTTGTTAATCAGACGATGTCATCCGTTGGATAGACCAGTGGTCAGTCATTTGAGAGCATAACAAAGGTCTCCAAATCGATTCATGTAGAACCATCTTGCTCCCTATCGTTTAAGCTTGACATATATATTTATTGCTTTATTTATTCATGTATTTATTTTATACACAAACGCGTACATACATATATTTTGTTCGTTTATTTATTCATTTATCAATACACACGTACATATACTTATGTACGTACAAACGTACGTGCGTGTTTATTGGCATATCAAATTGCTTTATGCCAAGATGCCAACATTTTATAAGCCAAGTTATTTTAATGCATGTTATATATATATATATATATATATATATATATATATATATATATATATATGAGAGAGTAGACAAAAAGCGTCAATAAGAATAATATAAACAATAATTTTAAATTTTTTAATAAGAATCAATTAAAACAATATAACTTTGTAAGTATGTAATTTTAATTAATGTCAAAATTGGATCATGTAACTTTATGTAATTTTAAATAAATTAATTGAACCATGTGATTTTAACCACGTGACGTTATGTAATATTAAGTATTATAAAGTAATACATTAATTAAAACATGTGACTTTACGTAATTTTAAGTGCGATTCAGTGTTCTGTCGATTTCACAAATTCAGAGATCATTGGGTTTCTGCGTGGCTTAAAGCCTTTACGGATCACTGCCATTTCATCTCTCTCCTCTTGGAATCGAGTCTCGGGTCGGGGGTTCTTCCCAGGGCTTTCCAGGGTTTTTCCTCCACCAGTTATACTGGTCACCATGTATAGCCTGTCTTGTGCTGAGAAACCCAAAACAACAACAATTTCTCAAATTTCTATCCTCGACAGATTTCTTTAAATTGGTAATTTAATAAATTTTATATCAGAATTTTCATACTAATTTCTTAGTAGTAAAAACCCATTGTTATTCTAATATCAAGCGGTACTCATCTTCCATAACGTTGCTAAAATACTGATCCGATAATCCAGCTGGTTAGATTTTACCCACTTGCATCTCCCAGACACAATATTGTGTGTGTGTGTGTGTATTTATTTATTTTTCCCAAAAGCTCCATATCCACAATCATTTTGTGTATACCTTTTAACGCCAAGAAGACACTAAAATAATTGAAACTCACCCGTTCAAACATTTGCTACAACAAATCCCGATAATTTTTATCCATAATTAATAATAGGTGAATTTAGTGTCAAAAGTTGCCCATCTTTACCTTTGAGAGCACATTTCCAATTTGCATAAACATCTATGTAAGATGAATAATGCCTTTTTGAAAGTTTATGCACCTAATGTTTGTTTAGCATATGTGAAAAAATGCGCGTTATCAAATAAATCCTCCTTTTACAAAAATTATGTTAGCTTTGTTTTGTTTTTATTATTATTTTATTATTTTTAGTTTTGATATGTCATCCTTCTTTAACGAAAAGCTTCTAATTTGGTATGTTTGTATTCACTTTTGTGCTTGTGAAAATGGTCAAGCCACAATGTTATAATAGAGGAATGTATGCCTGCAGTTATTTGTGTTTTGACTATTGATGAAACGTATCAATACGTTAAAACTTCATACTGGGTGGAGAAGGCACGCTCGTTTATTTTTATTTTACAAGTGTTCTGATGGTATTTATGTTACTAACGTAAACAGCGTATTAATATTTGTGATTCATTTCATTGAGAATTTTTTTTTAAAAATACTTTTTTTTATAGATAAAGTAGATAATTAAGAATCGCATAACTGGATAACTTACAAAATCTTAGATTTGAGAAATTACATGTATCAGTAACCATAATGAACTTGTTACTTGTATTAATACCTAGAACAGACTTGTTGCTTTTTATCAGTATCCAGAATTGATTTGTTCATTTTATCAGTACCCAGAACGGACAGGCTGTTTTCAGATTTCAACAAATTCAATACAATCCACCTTTGTAAGGTATTCATTTTTAAGTGCTTAACACGTGTGTTGTATTGGGTGATTTTCACATTAAGATACTTTACTTTTTAATCATTTCTTTTTCTTCTACACAAAAAGCGCCATTCTGTATACTCATTCCATCTTTCTGCAAATGTTTTATCTCAAAAATATAAATAAAACGTATCCTCATTACAGATAATGCCATGGATACACTGAAAGGGCTTCACGAAGCAATTATTGATAATGACGTTGATGTTGTGTGCAAGTTACTGCAAGAGGGCGCTGATGTCAATAGTATCTATAACCAAGAGACAGCCTTCTCGAAAGCTCTTGCTGTTGGAAACGATATAATCATCTCTAAGATCATCAATTTTGAGACTTTCGATCCAAATCAACCGAATCGAGCGGAAAGATCTCCGTTATTCAATGCAGCTTTAAGGGGAAGAAATGACGTCGTGCGCGTTCTTATATCACTTGGCGCAATTATAGACCAACGAGATTATCAGGGAGTGACGCCTCTTGGTGCGACCGCGTACTACAATCATGGAGAAGCTGCAGAACTTTTAATTCAACACGGCGCTGATGTCAATAGTGAATCCAACAATGGAGAAACGCCTTTATACAGAGCATGTGCAAATGTCAGCGACACTGTGGTGGAAGTTTTACTTCGTTATAACTGTGATGTGAATAAAAAACCAAAATCTAATCATTCACAGAATCGAACTCCTTTTATGGAGGCGGTACCCTCTAAATACCAGGAAGAGGTACAAGGAAAGCAAAAGTCTAAAATGCTGGACATTATGAAATTGCTGATTGCGCAAGGTTGTGACATTAATGCCCAGGATTCAAGGGGTAATACGGCTTTGCATTACGCTATTGAGAGGACAGAGACCCTTGCAGTATGCCTTCTTGCCGAATGTGGTGCTGATTTGCATTTGCTTGAAGAAAACGGGCTATCTTCGTTTGAAGCAGCGTTATCTCACAGTGAACCGCGGTATGAAATTGCCACCTATCTTCTCGCCTATGGCTTCGAAATCGAGAGGTGCCTTGCAAATAAACCAAGGGAAGATGTGAAGGCAGCTTGGGAGTCACTTCTGAAGACCATAACGCTTGCTCCAACTTCAGTACGTGCAATGCTTCTACCTTTGACTATTCAAAGCGCTCCTTTGTTTCATCAGTTTAGCTATGAAGAAAAAGATAAATTCAAATGCCTGAATGAACAGGAACAAGAAATAGTTCTCAGATATTTTCATAAAGAATGTCCACCCACCCTTGAAAAACTATGCCGGAAAGTGATACGGCGTCACATCAGACCTTGCATCCTTCGAAACATTGATACTTTGCCTATTACCTGGTCTCAAAAGAGATTTTTGGCTTATAATTTTTGTTACAAATCCCACAATCCACTAAAACTATACGAGCTTCAACTGGCCATACAAGAAGGAAATCATAAAATGGCTGAACAACTATTGAATATAGGGCTTGATTTGAACACTGCTATTACAGAACAAACTCCTCTTACCGTGGCAGCCATTGTAGGTGATATTGAGATGGTTAAGCTTCTTCTCAAACATGGTGCAAATCCTCTTGTCAAGGACAATCAAGGTCAAACTGCATTTCATGTGGCTTCGCGATTTGGTCACATCCCTGTATTGGAGGTCCTTTTTTCACATGGTGTTGATGTGGACATACCAAATATACAGTGTGAAACAGGACTGGTATGTGCTGCAGCACATGGCAAATTTGAAACCGTGCTTTTCTTACTTTCGAAAGGAGCCAATCCAAACAAGCCGAACCATTCTGGAATTTTTCCTATCCACTACGCAGCTGGAAGCGGAAACGATATTGTCACTTCTAGTATTATCGAAAATGGTGGGGATATTCACGTACTAGACGCTCTAGGAAATACACCCCTCCATGTTGCCGCCTCACGTGGACAGATGTATACAGCAAACAACATTAACCTGCCTTACTTGTATAAAAGTGAAGTTTTGATGCATTTTGATGCAATAAAGCTAATGGCATCTCCCCCATCAACATCGTATTTCAGAGAAAATGTAGTGAAACATTTAGATGTGATTGAAATACTGATATCTGCTGGAGCAGATAAAGCATCACTCACTAATGATATGCTCACACCGTTCAAAGTTGCCGAAAAGTACCGATTTTTCGATTCTTTTGTACTGCTTCAATAAGATATTCATTGTTAGGGTTAGTGGAACATGTCCTTATCATATATAGGATTTCGTAAATCCGAGCCAGTAATGTAGGGTTAATCTGTAATTTCTTCGAAGTCGTAAATATTTCAGATCAAATGTAACCTTAGCAGAAATTCCAAAAGCACATATTGTCAGTGTTTTAAACTCATCATATAAAATAGTTTGACTAATGGATTATAGATTAATTAGAACGTGTCCATTTTGTCGGATTATTACAAGTCTTTTGGTAAACAATTCAGTTTGCTTTACATATATCCCTAAGTTCTGTACTTTGCGATTTTGGGCACCGTGGACATGTGCTTCAAGCCCCCCTCCCTTTGCTTTGGATATAGTTACATGTCGAAAACTATATAGAGTTCCATACCGTCTAGCACTTAACCTAAAATAGCTATACTAAATATACACATGTAAAGAACAGTTTAAGAACTGATTTTAGGGTGTGGTTGTTGATCTTTAATGCTTTCACCGTCATCCTAAGTAACTCGGGCCCTCCAAAGCCCAGATTCAGCTCTGAATGTTGTGATTGGTTGTGATTTTCAATATAATTTCCATTATAATTGTCTTTTACCATGAGAGAAATTATTACAAGGTGACCTCTGTGTGAGATGATTTTGTTAGGTGTGTTTCTTTACCATGAGCGGAAACGTCTAAATTGTATGACATGAATCTAAAGTTGTCTTTGCTCTTTTTTTTTCTAATACCAACAGGCGTGGAATCTGTCATGAACTATGGAGGAGGTCATGCGCATTTTGTCTCGTACGCGTCTACCTCTTAAGCACTACTCAGGGATATTAAGAGATGCCACATTGAAATGTATATACTTATGAATGGGACATGATAAACTATTTATGTCTGCACTGTTAGTGACTGTAGGAATATCCCCGCCCATCCCACATCAGATATAAAAATGACGTGTGTGCTGACCCATCGATCCCTAAAAGTCCTAGTTATCACATCTACGTAATAAACGTCATATCGCTGAGAATTTTTTAAGCAATCTCGATTAGAATCTATGTTCTATATATTTGTTTAGCACACGTTTTATATATGCAAACAAATGCTTCTTTACTAGAAACAATTTACAGAAGCACTGTTTTCAAAATACGATTGTATGACTGTACTAGTTGTTCTTTGATTTCAGCGCAGGATGGCAATTAAGACCCCACATTTATTAAAGAAGAAAAAAAGCCATGTTCTTTGACGTAGCAAAGACGTATAAATAGTGAATATAGAGTAATTTATGGGACATCTTAACATTTGGTAAAGCTAGCTTGTCGTATAGAATAGACATATCACCTGGATACCACAGCGCTTACTCATTTGCATTTCATATGCAATGGACCTATCACAGAAAAGGATGCCGCAGTACATTTGCATATCATATACAGTGAAGCTATTACAGTGACGGATACTATTATGCTTACTCACCTGCATATCATATACAATGGACCAAACAGAGATGGATACCGCTATGCTTACACATTTTGCAGGTCGTATACAATGGACACGACAGAGATAAATACTGCAGTGCTTACTCGTTTGTATATCATGTACAATTGACCTATCTTAGATACCACAGTGCTTACTCGTTTGCATATCATATACAATGGACCAATTACTGAAACAGATACTGCAAGTCACCCATTTTCACATTTACTATCAAGATACAGAGAATTTGTTCGCTAAAAAAAGAAAATAATTGCTTAGCAACCTGTGAATTGTTTTACGTTTGAAAAGATTATTAACTTACAATATAATTAAATTTTGTAGAATTTTATTGGTAAATTACATCCAAGTTCTTACCAGTGATGTTTCAAGGTTTACCTAGTAATTACAGGGCTTCGCGATCCCTTACAATCCAAACTACGCCACATATTGAGAGGAATTTGATTCATCAATAGCATTACAATTATGCAAAATAACATTTTATAAACTTGTGTATGTCACTAACTGTATGCCACTAACTTGTGCAATAAAATATGTTCATTTTTGTACGTTTTAAAATTTGCTAACATTGAATAAAGCTGTCATAATGGCTTCATCGTATTCATAGTGTAAGATCTAGAAGAGGGCAAATGCAAATTATTTTTCAAAAGATAAAAAGTAATACTTAAATTATTATAAATGAAACGGACTTAAGTTTAATAACTTTACGATTTTCAGATTGTTTTACTCATCAGTTTAGCTAATTGGACCTACTCCTTCGAAGCTTTCATACATCGTCATCATCATCTGTTTAATCATTAATTAAAAAATCACACGGCTAAGGATTGCCACACAATATGTTAATACAGTATACACATAAGCGAACTCAATAGTGTAGGTATTCTGAATAAAGCACTTTAAATGCGTTGAACTTTATGACACGCCGGAAAGATTGTTGGATAATCAAGAACAATTTAACTCGTGCAAGTTATTGCAAAATGGTATGACTGTATCTATATGAATTAACCCCACGAGTTAATCGCCGAAAAATCACTAAGGTATCATTGTATAATTACGGACAATATTTTTCGAAACAATTACGAGGCATAACTACAAGCCAAAAAACTTGTGGAAATAATGGCATAGTGTATACTGTAGAGAAATCCTAAGTAATACAGGCAGGAGTGCCCGACGTCTGGAAAGTTTCTCTGCAGTTTCTATAAACGTAGGCTGAAACTTTTTACATGTTAAATGCGGTTTGACGATCTTATGCAGCCCTTGTAGATTAGAGATAGTAGATTTTAACATAGTGTATAGTTTAGTTTGTCTTGTGTATAATCTAGTTTGTGTGTGTATATAATTTAGTTTCTTACCTTTTTGTTGTACATAGAAGTCGTCTAATGATTATTGCTATCGATTCCCTTTGAACGCAAACAAATGTATTTTGTATGGAATACGAAGATCGTTATTTATTGGCGGACTGAGCACAACTATAATTCATCAAATTCAGTAGTTTATAGGTGTCTAAACTAGAAAATATATGTACTCACATATGACGGCAATAGAAAGGTGTTCAAAAGGAAATACATCTGCAATATGTTGATTATATATATATATATATATATATATATATATATATATATATATATATATATATATATATATATATATATATATATATATATATATATATATATATATATACACACACAACGTTGTCGGGCATTTCTGCACACTTAAGATTTCCGCCACCATTACTGAAGCAAAAAGCATACCGAATTCGACGGATTGACTAAAAGGAAATACTGCAATGCTTACTATTTGAAAAAAGGCATTTGTCACCAGAATATTTAGTTCAAAATATTAATTTTGGTCACACAGGATAACACCCCAGTGTCGGCATAGCTTTGAAAAGATGTAATATTTGTCAATCAGGCTATGAAACAAAATACATTACTTTGTAATATTTCTGTCAGCATTTTAGTGGAATAATTAGGTCAGGTTTGTAGCTGGTGTTACAAAAAAATTCCACGTAACATTTCCAATAAATGTCAAGACATATTAAGTAAAAATTAAACAGATCTTGTAATTTTTTTTAGTAAATTTAAACATGTAAAACAATATGCTGTTATGTTGAAGAAAAACAAAAATGAATAGGACGTAAGAAATTTACAACGTCTGTTAGGGGAAAAAGTACCAAACATACTATAACTATACTACTGGCAATTTCTTTAGATTCCCTTTCTAGCGGCAGGTTGACATTTTCGATCATCATCATCGTCATCATCAACGCCGTCATCATCATCGTCACCATAGTTGACTTTACTACTTTTCTCTTCATTTTTCACTGTTTTCTGTTGCCTTTTAGGAATCTCCTAATCCCACGCCTGTCCACTCCTTAATGTTGCCTTCCCACCTCTTCTTTTGGTCTGCCTCTTCTGCACCCTCGCACTGTACCTTGCAAGATTGTTTTTGTTTGTCCAGATGATTTTGAGACATGACATCACCACTTAGGTTTGCTTTTTTTTTACAGTGGTCAAGAGGTCTTGCTAGGATCTGATGACTCGTTGGATCCTGTTGTGGACTTCTTCGCTGGTTACATGATCAATGTATGAGATGCCCAAGATATTGCGGTAGCATCTCATTTCAAAGGTTTGAATTCTTCTTTGTAGATCTGATGTTTCACAAGTATACAGAAAGATGGATATGACAATCCAGCGCATCAGCCTTATTTTGGAACCAAATGCAATGTTGGTATCCTTCCTTATTGATCTTAACCTTGTTTTTGCTGCTGTTGTTTGGGCAATCATACAAAGTAGTTCTGGTTTGGAGCGCTCATCTGTGATAATTGATCCCAAGTACTTGAAGCTTGTGACTCTTTTACAGCTTCTGTCAACTGACTTTTATTTCAGCACTGATGCCATTGGTATTATTTGTTATCAGCTTGGGTTTTCGACGGTAATATTCATACCGTATGCTGTGGAGGTTGTGTCGAGGCGCTCAACCATATCATCCAATTCTTTTTCATCTCCTGCTAAACCATTATCATCATCTGCGAAGCGAAGGTTGGTGATTGTTCTTCCTCCGATGCTGACAGTGCCCTTGTGGTGATGCAAGGCATCTTCCATAATCCTTTCCAGGAAAATGTTGAAAATTGTAGGTGACAATATAAGTTCCTGTCTGACTCTAAATGTTGTTCGAAACCAGTTTTCTCTGCTGACATTGATGAGGACAGCACTGGTGGCTTTGGCATAGAGGTGCTGAACAACCTACAAGAGGTCTGTGCTGATGTTGTATTTCCTCATAGTTGCCCATAATGCTGCATGCCATACCCTATCAAAGGCCTTTTTGAAATCTATAAAGACGAACATAGAATCTGCTGATACTAAAGGTATTTATCGCAAAGGAGTCTAAGATTTAATATTTGTTCTGTGTTGCTACTGCCTGCTCGTAAGCCTGCCTGGTCTTCAGCAATAATTTTCTCTGCATGAGGCTTTAGTCTTTTGAGAATTAACTTCAGCATGACCTTGCTTGCGTGACTGATAAAACTGATGGTCCTGTAGTTTTGGCATAGCTGTATGTTTTCTTTCTTTGGGAGCTCGATGACCAATGTCAGCTATCTTCCATATCGTGTTGCAGATTGTTGTTAGGACGGTGACAATATATTCTCCTCCTGTTTGAATGAACTCAGCTGGTATGATATCAATTCGGGCTAACTTTACTTTCTTTAGTGACCTAACTGCAATTTCTACGAAGAAGGGGGTTGTCATCAATTTCTTCCGCCTGAGGGCAATTTTGTGCTGCTGGATGTCGTATGATTGTACAATTCTGAGAACTATTCAATAGATCGCTTTATGATCTCTTGATCTTCCGTGAGGCAATTTCCTGATTTGTCTTAGATGGTGGTAGTTTTCCCTTGCTTATGCGTTGTGAGACCTTTCACCAGTTGATATGCCATTTTCTCTCATTTTCTCTCAGACTGTCTTCGATTTTGCAGCATAGTCTTTCTATGCAGGATTCCTTTGCCTTTTGTTCATGCATTTCTTGATCATGTTGTTTATCTCTATCTTATAGCTCCTTCATAATCTCTTTTCCTTTTAACAGTTCTCTTCTTTTGTCGCATAGTTCGAGTACATCAGTTGTGACCCAATGTTTCATTGTTCGACGATATTTGCCAATGATCTCGCTAGCTATACTAGTCAGAGTTGTATTGAATATGGTTGTTAAGGACTCTAGGTCGGTGTCTTGGCTGTCCCGGGTTATCAAAGGTGCAAATTTACCACCTATCATTGCTTGGAAGACTTCTGGGACTTTCGGATCTTTTAATTTTCCAAGGTCAAATCTGATTATTGGTTGCTTAGGCTTTTTGATAATTTTCAGGTTGAGTCGAAACGTTGTCATTAATAATTCATGGTCACTTCCAATATTTGCTCCTGGAAAACTTCGTGTTCTGGCGATATTCAGTCGTGTGTAGAATTGCTTTTTCACCAAGATGTAATCAGTCTGAACTGTGCCAGGTCTAGATGTTTTGTGAGGGTCGAATGTGTTGGCTAGCACAAAATTGTTGCAGGCAGCAAATTTCAAGAACAGGAGTCGTCTTTCATTTGTTTCTGCATAGCAGGAGGGTCCTTTGCCAGTATGTCCGTGAATCCCTTCCCACCTTTTCATTCCAGTCTACTTGTGCAAATATAATGTCCTTCTTGGGTTAGTTGTCAATGGCATCTTGCAGTTGGTTATAAAATTCTCCAGTTCGTTGTCACCATGGTTAGATGTGGGTGCATAAGCCTTCATGATGGTGGCATTGAAAGGACATATGATTTTGTGTGTGGAATAACTGCTTGCAAATTTGGAACTTTGATTAAAAAGGAGTTTCGCTTTTAAGGTATATATTTCCATCTTTTATATCATGTATTTATTTGTATGATTCTAAAATATATATAGTTAATAGGATTGTCTGGGATTAAAGTTCAAAAAGGTCATGGAGTGGGTCTTCATGTAGACATGTAGAAGTCACATTCTCGTATGCGTTTAGGGTACAAATATGGGATATTTGTACACCTTATGAATATCACTTTTCTTAATTAAAGGACGATCGTTTCTTTCTTTCTTGATCCAAATTGGATTTTCGAAAGTAGTCACTTGGTAGCATTGACTATACTAAGGGGAATAGCCACTACATATTGCAACTGATGCGAATTTTTCGGACTTCCCAATGATTTGATGTAAGATATAACTTTCGTTGTTCCATAGCCTTTGTGGATACATGGTGTTAAAAAGTTGGTCGAAGTGCAAACTGAACCATCTCCCTCTCACTCTGGTAGGTGAACCACCTTTCCTTTCGCAGCAAAAAGATATTTCTCCCCTTTTGACTGTTAAAGTAAATCAGATTTTCTAATTTTTCCTCACAGGAATTGACAGTCACGTTTAAAAAGCTAATGAAGTAAATTTTATTTCATATAGACTATTTTACTTTGCTTCACGGAGGCCCCGAGTGGCCGAGTGGTCTAAAGCGCTGTTCGTTACGGATCACTGCCATCTCACCTCTGTCTGCGTGGGTTCGAGTCTAGGATTCGACGATGTGAGAAAGCTTGCCAGTAGCTTCTCGTGGGTCGGTGGTTCTTTCCGGTGATTTCCCGGTTTCTTCCTCCACCATTATTACTGGCCGCCATGAATAGCCTATCGTGTGCTGAAAAATGGCGTTAAGCCCAACAACAACAACTTTGCTTCACATTTAATATTTTTTGTGTTAGTTGTTATTGTTATCGTTATCAAGATGATCGACCACGGTGTTATTGCGCGAATTGAGTAAATGATAAAAAAAAATGAAATTAATTGATGGAATATGAGAGCAGAGATATAGTACTAAACGAGGCTTCCATATATAAAATATAACAATTTAATCTTACAACCTGACCAAAGCCTTCTTTGTATTGTTGAAATCAAAATTATACACTCTCTCCTTTATTGATATAAAAATAGTCTTTAGAAATAAGCATATTAAGATGCGCCAAGAAGTCCTCAAGATGCCAAGTTTTGATACCCGTGTGCGCAATTTCGACTCATTTGATGAATTCGATGCATTTCCAAAGTTCCATCTCTGCATAAATACTATAGGACTAAATACTTTTTCTGTGTTATTTGTCAAATTCCCGAAGTGTGCTTTTTCAGCAGGGATGTTACTTTTAAATGTTTTTTTAAAAAAAACAACCCCACTTGCATATGGTTTCTCGTGATTTGATTGTTCAGCGCAAGACTGGAATGTCTGTTGCTATGCAGGGCAATGTTCCAATCAATCTAGGATTCATATGGGTAACAACGTGCAATTATTAACTGTTGTACACATCAACATTTGACAGCACTTGTCAAGCACATTTACTTGTAACAGCCAATCAAAAGGCAACTGGGACAGTCTTTTGGTGAGATAATTAAATGTATCACACATTGACTGTGCATGGGCACTTCCACCGTACTTCTTTTACAGCCGTAATGAAATGCATACCAAATTAGACAATGATTCCTTACCAGTTATTCCATGGTAAAATAAAATATAAGTTCATTTCAGGATTGTTCAAAATGAAAGGCAAGGCGAAACAAAACGATAAAATTTAGATAATAATTAATTTAATCCACATTATATTAGTCTAACTCTAGAATATTAAATTTGTACTGACCTCTTTTCGGTGCCAGGGATCCCCACCGGATAAATAATCCGTCATTTTGCGGTAGACAGAAAGGCATTTCCTAGATTTAGAGTTGGATCACAAGTATTTTTTCTTTTGGTATAGTCCAAATCGTAATAAATTATAGATAAATATAACGTACAGTGAAATATTGATTCGGATGAAGTTCTTGTCATAAGTTATCAGACATGTTTTGAGTGGCTGGAATGTTCAGTGGGTCATAGATTTCATCTCAGACAAGAAGTAATGCCTCACTACTCACTGTGCACTATGGCCAAATAGCTAAACAGACGATTTTGCACAAACTCCAAAGGATGATAATTTCCTTTAAATTAATGCCAATATTGAATGCCTAAATCTAACTCGAGTATCGCCATGAAAAAATGAGAAAAGAAAACAGGTTGTAAATATAGACTGCCCAAAATCCATCCCCGAATTAATAATTATGACCTTAATTCTACCAGGCCTACTTATTTATGACCAATTTTAGTCGCGCTCTTTTATTTGCATGCCACACCAATTTCAATTTTAATGATGAAGTTCTTTTATATTCATGTTTAAAATGTGATGAAAACCTTTATAAATTTAAATTTACATGAATTGCAATTCAAATTTAAGGTTAAATAAATTGCAATCTAACATTAAATTTTCATGCAAATTTGTATAAATGAAACTGACAAATTGTAGACAGCAGAGTTGACCAATAAATGGTTGTGAAGCAAAATAGGTCACAGTGAGTTTTGCAGCAAAATCTAATGTTAACCATCTTGCTTCCCTACCATTGTTGAAGTATGTGCAAATGTGCACCTAAGGAGACGATGGGTATTATGTATTGTCAGGTACTCATTGTGTGTGTGTGTGTGTGTGTGTGTGTGTGTGTGTGTGTGTTTATCAGAGTTGTAGTATGTTTATCAGCGTATTTTCAGACAATTATGTCTTATTGTGATGGAATTAGCACACAGTTTAATAGACAAATGCATTGCGCTTCAAAATTACTAACCAAGAAAGCGACAATAGAAAAACACAACTCCGTGTAGGGAATTAGGGGCGGGGGTGGGGGTGCACTCTAACAAACAGAGCAGTGGTGGTGATTTCTCTCATGAAGACCTAAGCCATGTCTTTGAGTACTATAAATCATTTTGGTAATATGAATTAATAATGGTAAAATCTGGGCAGGTACACCAAACGCATCTTAAGGAGACACTGATGTCACCACATGACTGTTGGAGAGCTTCCAAGCTATTCCAGCTCTTCTACTTTGTTCCAAATACCAGGCTAGACCAAAAGACAGAACACCTTCCACTTTGTTCCAAATACCAGGCTAGACATGAACAGACAGAACACCTTCCACTTTGTTCCAAATACCAGGCTAGACCTGAACGGACAGAACACCTCCCACTTTGTTCCAAATACCAGGCTAGACCTGAACGGACAGAACACCTTCCACTTTGCTCCAAATACCAGGCTAGACCTGAACGGACAGAACACCTTCCACTTTGTTCCAAATACCAGGCTAGACCTGAACGGACAGAACACCTTTCACTTTGTTCCAAATACCAGACTAGACCTGAACGGACAGAACACCTCCCGCTTTGTTCCAAATACCAAGCTAGACCTGAACGGACAGAACACCTTCCACTTTGTTCCAAATACCAGGCTAGACCTGAACGGACAAAACAAGAACACCTCCCACTTTGTTCCAAATACCAGGCTAGACCTGAACGGACAAAACAAGAACACCTCCCACTTTGTTCCAAATACCAGGCAAGACCTGAACGGACAGAACACCTTCCACTTTGTTCCAAATACCAGGCTAGACCTGAACGGACAGAACACCTTCCACTTTGTTCCAAATACCAGGCTAGACCTGAACGGACAGAACACCTTCCACTTTGTTCCAAATACCAGGCTAGACCTGAACGGACAGAACACCTCCCACTTTGTTCCAAATACCAGGCTAGACCTGAACGGACAGAACACCTTCCACTTTGTTCCAAATACCAGGCTAGACCTGAACGGACAGAACACCTTCCACTTTGTTCCAAATACCAGGCTAGACCTGAACGGACAAAACACCTTGCACTTTGCTCCAAATACCAGGCTAGACCTGAACGGACAGAACACCTTGCACTTTGTTCCAAATACCAGGCTAGACCTGAACGGACAAAACACCTTGCATTGTGCTCCAAATACCAGGCTAGACCTGAACGGACAAAACACCTTGCACTTTGTTCCAAATACCAGGCTAGACCTGAACGGACAAAACACCTTGCACTTTGTTCCAAATACCAGGCTAGACCTGAACGGACAAAACACCTTGCACTTTGTTCCAAATACCAGGCTAGACCTGAACGGACAAAACACCTTGCACTTTGTTCCAAATACCAGGCTAGACCTGAACGGACAAAACACCTTGCACTTTGTTCCAAATACCAGGCTAGACCAAAAGATGGAACACCTTTTACTTAATCGTATAGATGAGTAAGATGTAGGTGAACAAAGGGAAAATGCAATAGATATGGAGTATGCAAAATGACATTCAAAGTTCAAGCACAGGAAAAAAAAAACATCACCTTGACACAGTGACATTCGGAAATGTGAAGCAGTCGTCATGTATTAAAGTAATTATTCATTTCAAAAGTATATGATTCAATGGTCATGTATTATTATTATTAACTAATTATTCATACAAAAATATACGATATTTCTAAAAATAGGCTTATCACTGTGTTTTCAGCCATTTACAGGCTAAATAAGTACAACGGTACACTGGTTATCATAAAATGAAGGTAATATTGAGAAGGATAGGTTTGATCATTGGTACAGCAATTAGTGCATACTAATATACGGGAATATTAGGTAACGCTTCACTAAATTACAATATATTACCATCAGTAAGCTAACTGATGAAGGACATAATTTTGTTTTATATTTTAAGCGCGCACAGTCAATTGTGTTTCACATATCAACTGTAGTTGCAAATGGACATATATCATCAATTTTGATCATTAAAATGCATTAAAAATAATGGATATTTGCACATGTGAGCTGCGCACCTTATACTTATTAATCTCAATTGGAAAAAACGAATTCAAATAATCTGTTTAACATTTAGGGTGTATTTTTAAGAGATTGACAATATGTTGTTGTTGTTGTTGTTGTTGGCTTAACGCCATTTTTCAGCACACGATAGGCTATTCATGGCGGCCAGTATTAATGGTGGAGAAAGAAACCGGGAAATCACCGGAAAGAACCACCGACCCACGAGAAGCTACTGGCAAGCTTTCTCACATATCCACATTCGCCGAATCCTAGACTCGAACCCACGCAGACAGAGGTGAGATGGCAGTGATCCGTAACGGACAGCGCTTTAGACCACTCGGCCACTCGGCCGAGAAGCAGAATTGTCCACTAAAATCGTGCACCAGCTTATCCTCTGCCAAGCACAAAAAACATATTTTAAGACAAGAACAAAACATTTTAAAGTAATTCTCGGGCCACACGTAAGTGGTACGTTAAGATACCACACGTGCTATAATTGTATAAGGTGACGTCACTAATCTAGAAAGATATGCATCGCATTACTGCCTAACGATTATAACCAAAGCACGACTAAAAGATATTCGAGTTAATTTTTGAGTATTTGAGTATATAATTGTGCTATTTATAGGACAGAATACAACAATTACCATGGCGTATACATATTTGTAAAAGAGGTCAATCAGTAAATCATTATGAAGTTGGAGAAATTTTTAACATTACACAATTTATCGTATTGCATACACGATTAGAGTAAGACGTTTATCAAAGTTTGGGAGAATTGCGAACATTAGTTGCAAAATACATTACGATCTTGCAACAGAGGGGTCTGCGATAATATAACATTTTGAGAACTTACTTATTTCTTTGTGAAATTTGGGACATATGAATAAATGATGGAATACATACTCGATGCCCTTATTATCATTATTACCTCAGTGTATTGATTCAACGACCGGTTTCAACAAGAATTGTATTATTAGACGCCCCAAATTAATCTTTAAATACAGATTCCAAGGTAATATAAATAAGTAGTTTTCCTTATTCAAGTATCCACCTGCAATTAAGGACCTTGCAACTTTGTTTATAAACAATTACTGAAAAAACATACGAAAATATGTTACTCATATAGTCACCTCATCATAAACACGTGGACCATATTTGTTCTGACTGAAATTGAATATTATCCACCATCTGAACGTGTTACTGCAATAGATACAGGATGAAAATAATGAGCACCAACCCAGTGATAAATATAGACATCAATGAAAGATTTGTACAAATTTATTTGTTGAATTTAAATTGTTGCAAAAATATAAAGAAATATATATTTAATTTGATAATTCTATTAATAATGTCTATACAGGCAAAATGTCAATTTCACGTGTCTAAATTTAATAAAAACTTGAATTCCAGTTCAATCTTGTATGGCCCGAATGCTAGCAGAACTCAGATCACGGATCAGTTTTTATATGACCCTTATACGTGCTTGTTAGTCCTAAAATTTCTAGAGTGTACAATTCCTAGTAAATCACATGATAATGTTAAGCATCCTCAAAGATGGTCAAGTTTATGTCATACAGTATCCGGCATTTCTTGAGAGACTTTACTATATTCAAAAAGAGCGTGCAATGGTCACAAAATTTACTTCAAGACTATTATCAATGCCCCAGCACTCACTGTACACCATCGCAAAACTACAAATAAACAACGACACCATTAAACTAGTATTCTTAAGAATAAATACTTTCTTTGAATTAATACTAGATTGCCGTAATTTAACTCGATTATCACAATCAAAACGAGGAATAAAAAAGGCTCAAAAATAGACTTGGATTACATTAGTGAGTATTAACAATGACGTGTGTGTGTTTGTGTGTATAATGTTTGTGATTTAGATTTTTAACGTAGGTTTACCAATTTTTCAGTCATATCGCTACGAGGTATGTAGTAAGAAAGTTTGTAGTGATGTCTAGCAATGGGGCATCATGACGCAGACATGTCCCATGATATCCCACCCAGTCACATTATCCTGACACCAGGCCAACCAGTCCTAACACCAACTTCTTAATGCTGAGCGCCAAGCGAGGCAACACTGTTAGTACCATTTTTTAAAGTCTTTGTCATGACTCGGCCGGGTTTCGAACCCGCGTCCTTCCGCATCCGAGGTGGATGCTCTAACCACTAGGCCACCGGAGCGGTAACAATGAAGTAATAAGTGTGGCCTGAGTACATTTTTCAGTACAATGAGTGCATGTGCACCTTGACATTAGCGTCGGGTCGTGAGTTCTGTAATGTTTGTGAATTGAAAAGCAGCACGGATGAGGTGACACCCTGTCACTAGTATTTGGTTTCATGATATTTGTGCTAAAGTTCAAAATTTCAAATGCTATTCATTAAATTTTGCTTGTTTATAAATAGGGCCGTAGAGAACGATCACGGGCTCTAGGGTAAGAAACACCCGGGCCTTTCCTAGTTCTTATTCAAACAAAATGTTTCTTTTATAAAATTTAAAAGTGTTGTTCGGCTCGATACCCATTACGGGCCCGGGACCCCTGGGATAATACCCCAATTGCACCTCCCCCCGTCGGCCCTGTTTATATAACAGTTGTTATCACTACTGCCACCAAACGTGTACATTAGTCTACAAGTCAACAATTGATCCAAAATAAAATAAGGTATATACATAGTGATGCAATTTACTTAATGTAAGCCGCTCTCTGCTTGAATGATTTCTTACATTGGAGGTCGTTGAAGAACACCGAGTCAGACGTTTTTAACGTTTGGTATTTCAGTTACGACAAAAACTTTCATTTGTCAGATCACGTTAGAATAAGGATATTTGGCGCAAAATGCTTTACAGTAGCATCACAATGGAATTACAACATTGATTCTTGTTTTTACAGTGTGCCAATGCATTAAAAGACCGTGATTCTTGTTTTTACAGTGTACCAATGCATTAAAATTCTGTGATTCTTGTTTTGCGATGTGGTAATACATTAAAAACAGCGTTTGTGGAAACTAGTAGTGCAGTTATTCTAAACCAAGCCTTGAAATAGGGCTACATTCGTATGATGATGCATGAAAAACACATTACCACACGAGGCAATATGTTTGAATGATTGTACTGGACAAACAAGAGAATGCAATGGTTGAATTTGCATGAATGATATTTTAAATTGATATTTATACGTCCTTTTAATACCAAGCATGAAAAAGAACGTAGCGCAACACAACACACTATAGTGACCTGCCGTCATTAACTGATAACATTTTCAGAACTGTCATAATTAAATTAAAATATATAACTTATTATGATGCTTTAAATATATAACATGGTATGATGCTTTAAATATATAACATGGTATGATGCTTTAAATATATAGCATGGTATGATGCTTTAAATATATAGCATGGTATGATGCTTTAAATATATAGCATGGTATGATGCTTTACAGTATATAACATGGTATGATGCTTTAAATATATAACATGGTATGATGCTTTACAATATATAACATGGTATGATGCTTTAAATATATAGCATGGTATGATGCTTTAAATATATAGCAGGGTATGATGCTTTAAATATATAACATGGTATGATGCTTTAAATATATAACATGGTATGATGCTTTAAATATATAACATGGTATGATGCTTTAAATATATAACATGGTATGATGCTTTACATATATAACATGGTATGATGCTTTACAATATATAACATGGTATGATGCTTTAAATATATAACATGGTATGATGCTTTACAATATATAACATAGTATGATGCTTTGCAGTATATAACATGGTATGATGCTTTACAGTATATAACATGGTATGATGCTTTACAGTATATAACATGATGCTTTGCAATATATAACATGGTATAATGCTTTAAATATATAACATGATGCTTTGCAATATATAACATGGTATAATGCTTTACAGTATATAACATGGTATGATGCTTTATAGTATATAACATGATGCTTTGCAATATATAACATGGTATAATGCTTTAAATATATAACATGATGCTTTGCAATATATAACATGGTATAATGCTTTACAGTATATAACATGATGCTTTGCAATATATAACATGGTATAATGCTTTAAATATATAGCATGGTATGATGCTTTACAGTATATAACATGGTATGATGCTTTAAATATATAACATGGTATGATGCTTTACAGTATATAACATGGTATGATGCTTTACAGTATATAACATGGTATGATGCTTTAAATATATAACATGGTATGATGCTCTACAATATATAACATGGTATGATGCTTTACAATATATAACATGGTATGATGCTTTACATTATATAAAATGGTATGATGCTTTACAGTATATAACATGATGCTTTGCAATATATAACATGGTATAATGCTTTACAGTATATAACATGGTATGATGCTTTACAGTATATAACATGATGCTTTGCAATATATAACATGGTATAATGCTTTAAATATATAACATGATGCTTTGCAATATATAACATGGTATAATGCTTTACAGTATATAACATGGTATGATGCTTTACAGTATATAACATGGTATGATGCTTTACAATATATAACATGGTATGATGCTTTACAATGTATAACATGGTATGATGTTTTACAGTATATAACATGGTATGGCCCATGACCAAAGCTAATCTTTTTTTGTTTCTATTAGAACTGTGCATCTTATATTCTCTAAGCTCATTGTTTCTAAAAAATTATTTAATTTGATAACATGAGACCCAAGTCATGGAATATAAAATTTATCCTGAATTAAATCGCCCCAATGACTAACAAGTACATGAAGCCCACTTGATTGTCCGAATCATGCTATATCTTTTGAATGTATTCCATTGATGGTCTTAATCATGATATCTCTTTCGAATGGATTCCATTAATGGTCTAAATCATGCTGTTTCTTTTGAATGGATTCAATTGATGGTCTGAATTATGCTGTATCTTTTCAATGGATTCCACTGATGGTCTGAATTATGCTGTATCTTTTAAATGGATTACATTGATGGTCTGAATCATGCTGTATATTTTGAATGGATTCCATTGATGGTCTGAATCATGCTGTATCTTTTGAATGGATTCCATTGATGGTCTGAATTATGCTGTATCTTTTGAATGGATTCCATTGATGGTCTGAATCATGCTGCATCTTTTGAATGGATTCCATTGATGGTCTTAATCATGCTGAATCTTTTGAATGGATTCCATTGATGGTCTGAATCATGATGAATCTTTTGAATGGATTTCATTGATGGTCTGAATCATGATGTATCTTTTTAATCTATTCCATTGATGGTCTGAATCATGCTGTATCTTTTAAGTTGATTACACTGATGGTCTGAATCATGCTGTATATTTTGAATGGATTCCATTGATGGTCTGAATCATGATGTATCTTTTGAATGGATTCCATTGATGGTCTGAATCATGATGTCTCTTTTGTTTGGATTCTCTTGAAAATATGAGTCAATGTCCTTTATATCTGGTTTCCCTTGATGGTCTGAATTATGGTGTCTCTTGTTTGATTTCCCTTGATGGTCTTAGTCACTGTGTCTCTTTTGCTTGGTTTATGGTCTGGATCATTGTGTCTCTTTTGATTGTTTTCCATTGATGATATGATTCATTGTGTCTATTGTATGGTTTTCCCTTTAGTTCATTTCCCATCTTTTTATGAAAGGTCTTGCAAAAACAGTTTGAAAGCATGATAGTAAAGACTAAATGTTGTACGGTTTTTGAATCTTACTAATACCAAAGTATATCGATGTTTAGGTGATATTGTGATGCGTATGTGGTCACAAAAACATCCCACATCTGTGCCAGTAAAATAATCTGAATAAGTTACTTATGCTTGGATGTCTACATCAGTTTGGGGGAATTAAATTGTTTCCTCTTGCCAACGAAAATGGTTGTGGACCACTGTGAGGTGCTTCTAAGAAACCTCTTCTGCGTGCTTGTCATTTTAAACATCCCGCACTTTTCTGTGTTTTTTTTTTTTGTTTCTTTGCATTGAACAGCAAATATTATTAAAAAAATAATTACTGTAAATTTTCACTTTTGATTTAAATTTGTAACTCTTCCAATTTTTTAAAATTGATTTCAAAGGAACGTCCATCTTAGAAATTAATTTCCTCCAACAAGTCGATTTCAAACAGACTGATGTTCCGATGAAATACTTTACCAAATTAAACATAAATAATACTGTCCTTTACAGCAAGAGGATGTAACTATGTTGCGAAGGCAAATTAATTAAATTTATTGCAGAGGAGTGTCAACACAATGGAAGCAAATGTATATAAATATCGCAATTTCTGCAACTTATCGTAAGTAATTTTCAGCAGTGTATTATGGGTGTGAATGCTAAATTGTATACAACAATTAGTTGAAAACAAACAGTAATGAACATTTTTTGGATGAATGTCCAGTATTCAGTAAGTGGTGTAAAATGGGCATTGAGTTTGCCAAATTTTTATGGCTTTGTACATGTTGGGTGGGGTGGTGTGGCGATCGTGTGTGAGATATCGCCCAATCGTCATGGCGTATGGCTATCATTATATAGGAGATGATCGACCACAGTGTGATTGCCCGCACTGAGTAATTATTAACATAAAAAAAACGAAATTATAAAGAGGGATTAACATAGGACTGGGCTGTGACATAGAATAGAATAACACGAACACCCGTATGTAAAATACAGCAATTTAATAAATTACATAAACAAAATGAAATCGAACCTGACATGTGAATGATACACTTTTTCTCAGTAACAGAGTTACAAAATTAATGGGATTTCAAATAGCCGTTATATTGTTAATATAATATATCTCATTTGTTGGAGAGATATAGATAGATCTCAGATTGCTTGGAATGACGGCATCACCGAGTGCTTTCGGTCTTTCCCAAATCACTGCTGGTGATCGGTGTGCTCTCTCTCTCTCTCTCTCTCTCTCTCTCTCTCTCTCTCTCTCTCTCTCTCTCTCTCTCTCTCTCTCTCGCGCGCGCGCGCGCGCCTCTTCTGGCCATCAAAAACTAATCGGTCATCCTTCCTTTGTGCAGTCCATACTACGGAGCTATTTTATTATTACTTCAATCAAAATATATCATTCAACCTAAATACTGTCAGATTATGTCTTCTCATGGGGTCAACAAATATTCACCTCTTTTTGCGTCAGATTTAGTCTATTTAAAATCAACAAAACTAGCTATGGTCATTTTGCACTAATACACGAACAAAATATTATCATAAATCTATGTCTGGGTAGCGGCTACTGCATTCTTAGAGAACGACTAATTAGATCTCTCTGATACCATCATTGTCTCACTCTGAAAATAACTTTACCAGCTGACCTATCAGCAGACACAAGCTACTTGATTCTTTGTGGAAGAGAATTCACACTTAATTATACAAGAATTAATGGACTTCACGCCATGTCCTAACTACGTTACTTTGCTAATTAGCGATTCATTGACATGCATATTCAGACATAGATAAATCAATCCTCAGCATAAATGATACAAATTAGCTCAGACAAATAAATTAACTTCTCATAATTCGAATTCAGAAGAAATGTATTAAATCTTTAGGATACAGTATTTGTATTACATACAAAACCTACAAAACTCAATCATATTACCAAATTTTATGTGACATCCTTGCAACATTTAAATCATACAACAGCACGATAATTTCTGAATGTAAGGAAACTTGAAACATGATTTTAAAATAAATAAATTCAGCAACTAATTACAAACTGATATCAATGAACACAACGCGAGACTAACCTTGTAATAGAGACTAATCTTGTAATCGAGACTAACCTTGTGCTTAATTCCAGATTCTCAGATTAACATTGTGCTTAATTCGAGATTCTCATCTTCCATGCTGCTGACTCGCTCTCTTTCCCTGTCCTCAATTTTCCCACACTCAACCTTAAGACGATTTAGTAAGAAATACTTTCCATATCTCTTTCCCTGTCTTCAACTTTCCCACACTCAACCTTAAGACGATTTAGTAAGAAATACTTTCCATATCACGGAGTGAAGACTTCCACTTAGGCAGAAAATCTTGAAATGGTTAATTCCACAAGAGGAACCATAAGAAACCCTTAAATTTCTTTTGGTAACACACGTATCCTTGTTTAGCTCAGTCAGTAAATATTACTACATTATCCGCAAAAAATCGTTATCATTCCCATCAAAGTAAAACAAAACATATCTAGTCCATCTTTTATAATAAAGATTCTGGAAAATATCGTTTTTTTTACACTTGTTTCAAATGGACTTCAAATTCCTAAGATTTTCCCCTGTTACACATCAACCCTGGATGTTTCACCACTATGACCTGGCGTTACCATTTCACTCTGGTCTGTTCCTAACTGTTAAACATGCGGTTCCTAATTAAAATTGAATTCATGCCCCAAGCATAGCAGATTCTATCCCTCACAGTCAAAGAGATATTGCTAGACTAGCCCATACATTAATCTTAATTGTTACGTGTCACACTGACCACAAAAGAATGTACTATTTGTAGAATTTGTACCGTTGCAACAACAACAAAAACAACAGCAATAATAATAATAATAATAATAATAATAATAATAATAATAATAATAATAATAATAATAATAATAATAATAATAATAATAATAATAATAATAATAATAATATAAGCAATAGCTTCCTTTTAGCGAAATTGTAGTATGTTTTACTGGCATTGATCTTATATGAACAGTACTGTACTCCTTTTTATATTCTCACCATTGCCTAACTGTGCACATCGTTATCGCTGGATTCATTCTTTCATGTAGATTTGATAAAATCTAGTACCAAGGAAAGCGAATATCGACTGGTAAAAAGCGAGTTTTTGAGTATCAAGTTGGTTTTTGTTGTTGTTTCTTTTTAAAAAGCAAATTTCTAGTTATAAAGACTTGGTCTGATTTTAATAAAGCGGGTATCTTGTGAAATAACTGTTAGAATCGGTTTAAGTAGAGGTGAGTACTTGTGAAATAACTGTTAGAATCGGTTTAAGTAGAGGTGAGTACTTGTGAAATAAAAGTCATCAAGTTACAAAAGCGAATCTTAGAAAGAGAAAATTTACCAAAATAGCTTTTAAGCTTGCTTTTATGTACGTCTGCGATCGGTGTTACATTGCTTCATTAGTTTTTTTTTTGTTGTAATTTAGAACTTGGCTCTCATATTCCATCCTCCGCTGGATTCACAATTAATGATACAAATACAAAAGTTTGTTATATTGTAGTTAATGCACTGAGCTTCGAAATTCCTTATTATATCAGCACACATGATTGATAGAGAAATAGCTCATGAATTTAGAAAAGCTTGAGAATAACATATATGCAAGTTTGTTTTACATATTTTTTTGGTATGGGATTAATTCATTCATTCATAGCCTCTATTTTGATAGTTCTCTTGTATTAATCTCAAAGTCATTTCATGTTCATTTGTTCTATCAAAATTCAGGACTTACATTAGATGGCTCAATTTTATATTTTAAATTTCAGTGTATGCTAATTTTTTGTTGTCAATATTACAGTGAAATTATATCCAGAATTCTGAAGGTACGATTTAATTCTGATCATTCGGACAAAAATTCACGTAGATGCATAAAAATTATGAGTTAACAAAACATTGCCTTGCGTTTACCATCACATGTTTAAAAAAATGTTCTTGTATGCTTTACATGCCATATTGCTTTTTTTAAAATGAAGAGCCTCTGTCGTGGTTAATACGGTATTACTGTATGCGTAGCTTGTTTCTTTTGCGTAATTTGGAACGGCATACATTGCTTTCATATTATTGTCAAGGTAAAAGCTTACAAAGAAAGTACTAATAACGGAAACGAGTCGTCTAATCGACGAACTCGGCTTCAGTTTCACTTAATCTCTTGCCCTGATTCAAGTATTGCAACATACCCTCCCGTTTTCCAATCCTGCATTGTTATTAACAGTGTGTTAGAAAAAGTCTTGATTAATTTTAAAGCTGCTTGCATAGATTAGTTCTGGTAAAATGATTTGCTCTCTTATTATGTACAGATATTAATTAGGTGGCTGGAAGTTTGTTTCGTCGAGAAAAAGATGATCAACAAACAACATGCAACACACGCACACAAGCACACACACACACTATTATGAAGTCATCAGACATTTATTTGCCTATGTAAAATCAGCACATTTTTTCGATTCTAGGTAATTAAATCAAGCTTTACTTCAATATGGAATGAAAGGCCTAAAGGGCTCACAGTATTGAAGTAACTTGATTGACCGTGAGGCGAAACTGTCAAATGAATGGTTAATTTATATTACAATATTTGAAACTAATTTTATAGATTTTAAATGCATAATACATGCAGCCTGCATAATAATTCTAGCTACCAATATTAACAAGATTTATTTTGTCCAATGTACACTTTTAAAATAAACAAACGAATTCGAACCTTTGTGAAAATATCAGGAACCAAAAACTCTTCGTTAATGACAGTGTATAATAGGATATCTAAATAGTTGTCATCTGCGACACTTCCTATATGCAATGTAAAACAAATAATATACAATATCATTATGTAATAAAAGCAATACACAATAACAATATGTAATACAAACAATACACAATAGCATTATCTAATATAAATAATAAACAACAGCATTATATATTGCAAGGAATACCCAGTAGCTTTATGCAATGCATGTATATACAATTGCATGTGAAATTGTTGTCTTCTTTATTTATATAGCATATTTCTGATCTAGTTACATTTTTGTCTTTTTTGTCATTGGTCACTACCTCATGTTGTTATTGTTACTCTTTGGGGCCCCGAGTGGCCTAGTGGTCTAAAGCGCTGTCCGTTACGGATCACTGCCATCTCACCTCTGTCAGCGTGTGTTCGAATCTAGGATTCGGCGAATGTGAATATGTGAGAAAGCTTACCAGTAGCTTCTCGTGGGTCGGTGGTTCTTTCCGGTAATTTCCCGGTTTCTTCCTCCACCATAATTCTGGCCGCCATGAATAGTCTATCGTGTGCTGAAAAATAGCGTTAAGCCTAACAACAATCTTGTTACTCTTTTCATCAATTGGTCATTTGCATTATTTGCTATGTTGTCTGATTGTCATTGGCATTAATTACTATGTTGTCTGATTACCATTGGCATTAAATGTTACGTTGTCTGATTGTCATTGGCATTAATTACCATGTTGTCTGATTGTCCTTGGCATTACTTGCAATGTTGTTTGATTGTCATCGGCATTAGTTGTTTTACTGGTTTCCCTTGTTGCCTGATTGTCATTGATTTGCAAAATTTAATTACTAAAGTGTCAGCTTGAACAGTCAACCAGTTAATGATCAGTGCAATAAATAGACAAATACATGTTATAGAAACAGTCAACCAATCACTGATTAGTGCAATAATAAGACAAATACATGTTATAGAAACGGATTCTGAGGTGATTGTTGGAGTGACACAAACGTTTATTCAGATACATAAGAAGTAAATTTATGTATTCCATAACAGAATAGTTGATGCTATAGGTCTTGCGAGCAAAAATTCCCTACTAATCTTAAAATTGAAATTCTTTTTAAGCCCTACTGGAGTAATGACTTGCATGAACCATGATTAAAAGAGGCCAAGAGCGAGTTCAGAATGGAAAAATTAATGATCGAAAAGATATATTTTCAACAGTTACAAAAATGCCAGTAAACAGTCTTTCGAATGACAGTCGCTAATTTTGCTCGGAATGCTTGTTTATCATGATCCAGTAGATATTGTAGATTTTAATTTGAAAAGTTGTATAAACAATACATTTCTGGTTTTCCACATGAAAGTTAGTGAAATGGTCGGAAAATGGAGTGGAGTGTTTTATTACATTGTACTCGACGAGCTGTACTTTCTGATGTTGCATTGGAAAGGCAGACGGAGTACCCAATATAAATTATGAACATCTAAACTACGATGCAACTATATTAAGCCTTGGTTGCTCCTTTGAACCTTATGTTGATATCTGTGCATGTTCCGAATTAACCAAAAAACGGACTGATATTGTGCCTTTTTTGTTGGGACGGAGTAATACGAAACGTAATCTTAATAATTAGATTCTGCTAGTTAACTGTAAGGCTTTTGATAAGACTTTATTAAATAGGATACATACTGATTTGGAGTTTTCTGAGGTTATCCCCGTAGCTTTACGTTGTGTTGATAAATGAACTCTTGATAATTTATCAAAATGTAAGCTTGATTTTGTAGTTTATTTTTAACCCATTTCCCGTGTCTTAATACAGTAGATGATATGTTTCTTTAAAATCTTTCTAAGTCAGGTTTGGGTGACGAGTACTCCATACATATGGATTTGTTTATAATTCCAAGAACAATACAATACAAAAGATCATATGAATACAATGAAGTAATGTTATGCAGACATTGAGGTGTGAATGCATCAACGTATAGCAGAATACATACAAAAATTAAGAGGCTGAAGATAGACTTGTAATTTACTTGATTCAGTTTTATTGATATTGGGGCTATTAAGAATTTAATTTGCTCAAAACTCAGATTTTCATGACGCTTATGCAATACGCCAAGCGTTGTATCATTGTAAAACTTTGTAAAATGATACATGCTAGTACTAGAGAGAGGCCATCGATTTTGCGGTAAGCATATACGAAGTATATCTATATATACCTGAAATAACAATGCGTTTTTATTAATATTTATTTTATCAATTGAAGCTGACACTGATAAAAAACAGCTAAGTTTCTTTGTGGAACATTTCATGCTGTCTGCAAATCGCATAATTTTACTCCGTCGTTTTAGCTAACCGTTTCCAATATTACAAGTTCAACAAACTGGCTTCATTTTAGAAACGTATAAACGGAATGATAAATTTAATTCAAATGGTATTATAGCATCGCACATTTATCAAAATCGATAACCGGTTAATAAATCTCTATGGAAAGTATTGTCAAATTCCAAATCATTTTATTGTAGGAAAATGCCTTCACATGTAGACTTTATGAAGATATTTCTCATAGCTGATTTCATGAGTAACTGTACTATTGGAAGTAGGAATAAACATATCCAGGACCTTTTGAGTCATGTCGAGTTATTGCCAATACTGTGACAATTGTTTTGTAATCTCTGTAGTCGTTTTAAAACAGTCTGCACTTTGGCCCTTGATCACTTTCTATCCGTTTGTAGCTTTCTTATACAAGACGGTGAAACGTTTTGGAGTCGTATTGTGGACAAATTTGAGCTGCGCATTTAAATACGCTCTTAGGAATAATGACATGCGATTTGCAAACTCTTGGAAGCCTTGGACAACATGCGTATCTCCGTCTCCTATGTTATTTACTTCCATGTCGAGAAATTCTGCAGCAGACTTTGGACTGTATCGATGTTGATAATGAAACCTATTGTTAATTAAATATTTGTTACCCACCCTGTAATTTAATTAATTAACACTACATATTTGTTGTGATTCGTCATTAATAGTATTCTATCATCGTAATGGAAGTCATCCGAATACGTTGATATGAAGGAAACAATGATTGTATTTTATAACGAATTTTGTAATAATTGTATTTTTTACCTCTCTAATGCCAGTGAGATTTGCTGTTACTTTCGTGCGTGTTGCTAACAGCATAAGCAGGAAATTTTCAAAGCTACTTTACAAATATGCCAGATGTAGTCCTTAAATAATCATGTGCCTCTTCAGAGTTGCAATCCGACTAAACGATTTCTCGCATACTTCACACAAAAATGACTTTTCTCCAATATGCATCATCATTGTGTGTACGTTTAGTTATCCAGGCTATAGAAACCGCTCGTCACAAACTTCACACAGAAATGGTCGGTACCGTGATGCGACTTTACAGACTAGCACTGGGACTAAATCCTGTATTACATACTTCTCTCTTGAACGGACTTTGTCCCGCATGTATACCCGCTACAACAGTCTTGAAGCCCGGTTCCGGTAGGGACAAAATATTTGGCTTACTCATGTCTTATCCTTCATCTTGCCTTACATGTGTATAATTTCGTCAGCACAGAATTTTCAAAATAAATCTTGGAAATACATTTCAACATGCTATTTGTTACAAGTATTTGAAAGCAAAATATCTGGCTAGAATGATTGCCTTTACTATAAAAAACAAAAGTCTAAAACGATAAACACTGAGTCAATCACCTACTCGAATGAGTTAGATAGCGGTGTTTGATTGGTTGAATGCCAAGGATCATGCCAGATCTAAATTATCAATATGCCCCATAAGACTGCTATACTCTCTAAACATTTATTCACAGACATCACACTAACGTAGTTGTTATTCAGGATGTTTCCTAGCGCGTGTTTTTTTTTTTTTGCTGTTCTTCAGAGCTTCACTCAAATTAAAACATTTATCATTTACTTCATACCTTAATGGCTTTTCTTACAGAATGGTTCATGGTGCGGAATATCTCACATTTAAAAGGTTCTTCTGCAGTTTGAATCCTTATGTTACACATTCAGACGGTCTTTTTGGACTAAACATTCTTGATGTAGTTCACACTTAATGGGTTTTCTGTTTCTTAAAACGCTCCTGCATATGTCCACTCCTACAACACTTTACATGATAACAGGCATTAGTCAAGAAAACCAACACTACCCGAAGCCTCTATTGCTACTGACTTAAGGAATTGTATCGCGGTATCAAATGTTGTCCATAGACCTTCATGGTGATCAAAAACCCTAACCAACCAATTATCAGATTTGACCTTGAAAAATTGAAAGATCCAAAAGTTGAAGAAACTTTACTAACATTGATAAATGGCAAATTTGCACCGTTGATAACCATGGACAACCAAGAACCGACCTAGAGTCCTTAACAACCACATTCAACACAGCTGTGACTAGCACAGCTAACGAGATCGTTGGAAAATGTCGTTGAACGATGAAATATTGGATCACAATAGATGTCCTTGAACTATGCGACAAAGAAGAGAACTGAAAAGGGGGAAAAAAGATCGTGAATGAGCTAGAAAATACAGAGATAAGTAACATTATTAGGAAAAGCAAGAAAACGGCAAAGGAATCCTGGATAGAAAGACAATGCTGCAAAATCGAAGACAGTGAGTAGGAATGACAGCAAAATGGCATATCAACTGTTGAAAGATCTCACAGCCCATAAACAAGGGAAAACTACCACCATCCTTGACAATTCAGGAAAATACCTCACAGAAGATCAAGAGATCCTCAAGCGATGGCCAGAATACTTTTCATAATTTTACAATCATAGGACCCAAGGAGATCCAGAAGTACCAAATTTCCCTCAGGCAGAAAAAAATGCTGACAACCTCATTCTTCGTGAAGAAGCAGAAATTGCAGTTAGGTCACTAAAGAAATAAACTAAGCCTGTACTGACCAGCATAGCTTTTTTTAAGCAGGACGAGAAGAGATAGTCACACAATAATCTGCAACAAGGTTTGGCAAACAGGATAATGGTCCACCATATGGACCATATGGACTTAATTCTTGGTCATTGTGCTCCCCAAGAAAGGAAACTTACAGTTATGCCAAAACTACAGAACCATCAGTTTGATCAGTCACCCGAACAAAGTCATGCTGAAGATAATTCTAAACAGGCAATGCCTCAAGCAGAGAAATTTATTGCTGAAGAGCAGGCTGGTTTCAGAGCAAGAAGGAGCACCACAGAACAGATCTTCAATCTCAGACTCCTTTGCGAGAGATATCTTCAACATCAGCAGAATCTTTGCCACGTCTTTATAGATTTAGAAAAGGCCTTTGATAGGGTATGGCATGCAGCATTATGGGCAACTATGAGGAAGTTCAACATCAGCACAGACCTGTTGTAGGTTTTTGAGCACCTCTATGACAAAGCCACCAGTGTTGTTCTCATAAGGGCAGCAGAGAATATTGGTTATTGTTGTTGTTGTTCTGGGGCTTAACACCATTTTTCACCACACGATAGTCTATGCATGGCGGCTAGTATTAATGGTGGAGGAAGAATCCGTGAAATCCGCGGAAAGAACCACAGACCCACGAAAAGCTACTGGCAAGCTTTCCCATATATCCAGATTCGCCGAATCTTAGACTGGAACCCACGCATACGGAGGTGAGATGGCAAAGTGATCCGTAACGGAGAGCGCGTTAGACCACTCGGACACTCGGGGATCCAGAAGAGATTGGTTTCGAACAGTTGGAGTCAGAGCATGGAGAAGGCCTTGCATGACCATATAGGCACTGTCAGCATAGGAGGAAGAACTATCGCCAACCTTCGCTATGCAGATAATAATGATGGTTTAGTAGGAGATGAAAAAGAACTGGCTAACTTGGTTGAGCTTCTCAACATAATCTCCATACCATACGATATGGAGATTAGGGGCGAAAAAAAAAACAACCAAGCTGATGACAAACAACACCAATGGTCATCAGTGCAGAGATAACGGTCAGTGGACAGAAGTTAGAAAGAGTCACAAGCTTCAGGTACTTGGTATCAATTACCACAGGTGAGGACTCCAAACCAGGACTACGTTGCAGGAATTGGAACTCAAACAGCTACCACGGCTATCGAGTATAATTGGCCATGACAACCTAGTTTCATAAGATTGATAGTTCTGGTTATGGCTATTCCAACTACACACCGATAAATTAGTTCCAGACTAGTTTCCATTACAGAAAAGAACCAATGAAAATTCCTTACACCACGGTATTTATAACTGTATTTATAACAGCAATCAAGTAGTTATCTTACAGGAACTAATCTCGAAGATTTTACGAGAGTTCTTGCATCTCGACTAAAATAAGACATGAAATTCAATATACATAACCATATATAAAATAAGGCATGAAATACTAGATACTTAACCTTATATAAAATAAAGCATGAAATTCTATACACATAATTTATTATATCAAACAAGGCATGAAATCCTAGATATATAACTGCCTAGAATAATCGAGACTATACTATTAAGCGAGCCGTCAATACATATATAAAGAAAAATATCATTGTGCAGATTCAGATAAACGAACTCAGCACTGTTATACCAGATCAAAAAAATTGATCTACGAATTTAAATAAATCCATGCAAATAAATCAAACAAATTATTCTAGTAGTATCAACGAATTACATAGAAATTGATGCAATACACCGTGTGCTTTCAAGCTTTGTGTCAGTCAATTTCTAAATAAAACCGTCTCCACTGGATGATTTTTATGAGTGAATTTACTTCTTAAATTACTCGGAGTCCTTTACGTTTGGTTTCGCTTGCAGAAAAGCGTAGACTAATTTTCACATTCGCTATTTGCATATTTAAACTGAGAGTTTTTATGTGAAACCACGCCCCCTTTACAGCGTGTCCTATCTGGACGAAATATAATTCTCGCCTGAACTAGACTCAAAACAACGCAGTTCATCTGACAAACATTGATTACCCAATTGATTCCTGGTAACTTTAAGAAATGACAGTTTTCCTGCTCAGTTTAAACAAACGTAGCGTAGCAGTATTAAAAAATCGCTAAACCTATGTCAGAGACTGTAGCAGTTCGTGCATTATGGTAATTTAAATACTCTACTCACATGTCTGCATTAATCTAATTAATCGTACACGTGTCCAGCTAAATGTTTCCTATAGAGATTGACAAAAGAATGTGCTCCATTATATATATATATATATATATATATATATATATATATATATATATATATATATATATATATATATATATATATATATATATATATATATATATATATATATATATATATATATATGCAATAAACTGACGACGAACAGTACGAACGGTACTGTTCGTCGTCAGTTTATTGCATCTATTTTAATCAATTCCTGACACACGTGATCCCTTCGTGGATCCAGTACGCTTGAAAGGGTTGTTATTCGCCATATGATTTGTATTCTTTATATATATATATATATATATATATATATATATATATTTATATATATATATATATATATATATATATATATATATATATATATACACAGACACACAAACATCATATGGCGGATAAGAACTTACTTGATGGATACGCTGCCTTAGAACATTGAAACCAAGCGGTCTACCAATAAGACTAGAAAAAGAAAGATATGCACTAGTAGAATCATCCTTTGCAGCCGACACATTTTCTTTTTACTTTTTTCTATATCTTCGTAGTATTCTTTAATTACTACTATAATAATAAAATATCCAGAAGAGAATCAATATCCGGGGTATAATTTGCGTTACATAAATATACACATAAATGAATATAATAAATGTTTGTTGTTTGAATCATAAAATAAAATCTAATTGTTGACAGCTTTTTTATAATGTGATATAGTTAGCTTGACGGCCTCTTTAAAACTGTGCGCTCTCATACGTTGATCTTTAAGACTGTGCGCTCTCATACGTTGATCTTTAAGACTGTGCGCTCTCATACGTTGATTTTGGTCTTGAATAGAAAAACTATTTATGAAGATCCAGTGAACCAAGAACAATGACAATGTGAATATACAATGTTTTTTTTATACAATAATAAATATAATAAATAATAAATGTTTATAAATATAAATAAATATACATATAAAGTAATAGAGGTCGCCATGGATCAAAGAGTTCCTGGTAAATACAAATATTTCTCAGTATCCGCAACAAGTCTATATAGGCTGGTTGAAACATAATGCATCTATAGTTTTAATTCATGAAGAAATAGACATGTAGAGTTTTACAAACGTAACGTTTTTTATGTTTTGTTTGCTTGTTTTGTCTATGTTTGGTATATGCATTTGAAAAAGACTCATGAAGAGTCGAAAGCGCTTAGGCTATTTAGCACTGATAAAGTTAAAATTATATATATTTTTAATAGCATTATGTTTTGCATAGATTCTCTACGGGAGCTGAATTATTACGGTGTATCCTGTCTTCAAAATGGTATCCCTAAAACGTCAGTTTGTATTGGTTCCGGAATAAAGCTCAAATTATAGGAGTTGAGAAAAATATTCATAAAATCACAGAGTTCAAATGTTTCATAACCGTATTAAAAATTATTGACTTATTATTGTACGAATTGTAAAAGTTTTTAATGAATTTCTAGGATCACCGGAATAGACATTAGATAAGAAAAAAAAAAATGAAGAAACATCATCAGGTTGCATATATTATTGATATTATAATTTTCAATTGTTTGCATAATGAAAAATCCAAAACAAAATAACGTTGATTTAAGTGATTTTGATACGAAATAATTACTGTTTTCTATTTATAGTACAATTCATGCAGTGACGTCACTCGGTTGTACTTGATTGGAATGATCATATAAAGGAAGAACGGTATCAAAACACACAGATATAGTTTTTGATAAATATATGAATGAAAATATTCAGAACGTTTAATTGAATTTTTATTTAAAACTTTTCCAAACATTTGACAATAGTGAAAGATGTATGTATGGTATATTTTATTATTATGCGACAGTTGATTATAACTTATTAAATCTGGAATTACAGCCATATTAATCTAATTTATTAAATGGCGACAGTTTTAGAGATAGAAGATGTACAGTTCTATTCACTATCTATAGCTTAGTATATGTTAATTAACGATTTTGATACTATGAATAATGTGTCATATGATGACTTTTTGTAACGTTCATGGTTCAGTGCAACGGGCTGATTAGACGACAGTCATGTGACTTTATTTTTTGAAACCATAAGCAATTTTCAATGCAAACATTATTTCTTTAACATTTCTTTCATTACACTTAAACAAAGCCATTATAAATGTTAAAAAATCGTGAGAAAAGCAGGTTAATAACAATGAATTAAACTTGTATCAGTGCATTTATAAATAATGCCCAAGATATCGTAGCGAGTCATCAACTTCCGTGGTGCTGAAATAAAGAATATAATTCATAAAGTAACTCAATTGTATGCAAACAAATCATTTTATATGTATACAACCGTGTCGGTTTTTTCTGCGAGTCGGGTATTTCTGCGCAACGATATGTTATTTCTGTAAACTTTGGATCACCTGTTGTTTTTTTTTTCTTTCAATCTATCAAGAAAGAACGATCGTACTTAACTTAAGGAAAGTGATATTCATAAAGTGTACAAATCTACCCCACACTTCTATTCTTGATGCATATGAAATTGTAATTTATAAATGTCAACATGAAGATCAACTACAAGGCCTTCATAAACTTGTAATCCCAGAGAAAACCTAGTTAATACTTCTCTTTTGCAATCATACAACTTAATACATTATTGAAAATATAGAAATGTTTACCTAAGAACAATAATTATAGGTTACTGCATTTGTATGGAAAAATATGAACGATTTTTTTTTCGGAGGGATATACAGCACGACCTTAGGAGTGCAATATATCCATCCGACAAAATGAGTTCATATTTTCCCATACAAATGCAGTAACCATTTTATTATATGCTCATTTTCTTATTCTACCTGAGGCTTAATTATACAAAAAAACCCTATTCTGCAAGAAACAAAGTAACCGAATAATTGCAGTATTCCAAACTAAATACACAAACAAGCTTAGATTCATCATTACACAACACCATTAATGCGTTCGTAACTCCACCCAGATAAATTTGAACTTGGTATTGCGCTTGACATACATTTTGAAAAAGAATGGCGTTTTTATCTATTTAAAATTGAAATATGGAGTCATTTTGTGAATGAATATGCATTGCAACAACTTTTCCATTTGATCTGGAATGAATAGATTTTTGGTAGTTTTGTCGATTCGACGAAATTTTGTGATTATGGACTTGATTTATCTCCATGAAGTAAATCGGATTTTAACAGCATCTGTGCCAATTCTATATGAAATACGTCGGATTGAAGCAGCGAGGGAGAAAGCGTGTTGACATCTGAAAATGTGTCTCTATTCTGTCATTGAATGTTTGAAATCATAATGTGGGAAAATATGAAGTTTTTGCAATTGCAATTGTCAAAAACATGCTATGGAATATAACGTTTATTTCATTTTGAGTGCAATAAGGAGGATGTAATTGCATTTGGAATATAGTAGAAATTTCACAATACAATTTCGAAACGTGTATTCATGCTTGAGAACCCATGAGATTACTGATGTTAATTCGGATTTATAGAACTAAGAAAGTACATTTTGAGGAAATTCAGGATGTAAAATTGTAAGTATATTTTTAGTCATTCTTATTACCAGCTAAAGAAGACAGTTTATGCCTTGTTACTTGCATGTTATTTATAAAGGTCATGTCTGGCTTCCTTAGCTAGCCTAAATCTTAAACATTGTATAAAAAAAAAAAAACGAGGAATGTGCCAAAGCAGCTGGCACGTGGCAGTCCACGAAACATTCAGAAACAAATTGATAGTTTACAATAGAAAGTAGTTCCTTTATTCAATTGAATGCAATATGAATTAAGAGCGAGTGTACAATATCGTAAAATATTGAACGATTCTGACAATGGAAAGTTAAAAGAGAAAAAAATGAGCATATAATAATGTATCATAATCCATGTTTTTAATTTTACAAGAAGTCACACACGTACTTTATCGTCTGCTGTCTAAATTGATAACTTGCCGATTTGAAGGGATTCTCAAGAAATCCCAGAATTTTGTGTCTATTTCTAATTTCTTTAGTATTTTGTTCATAAACGAGACTTTGTAAACACACTAGTTAATAATCATTGTTGTTCTCTTCAATATAATAACACATTTTTTATATAAAATGTTGTTCTTTCATTATTTTTTTTTTTACAAGATCGGTTTAGTTTGATTAATATCGCTTACCATTTAGTGGCATTGTTACGCTGAGTTTTGTAAAACCAGCTATAAACCTGACCTAGATCATCGGCTGAAATGATGACATAAAGAGTCCAGAGTAATGTGATCCATTTCCATAGTCAGGCGCAGAATAGGCCGACATATCGCGAGTCATGAAAACACAGAGGTAGTATCCCGTGTGTCCAAACAAAGCATTTTTTAAAATAAATATTTCTGGTGGCAATTGCTGCTTTTCAAATGGCAAACATTAAAGCAGTTTATTTTCGTCAATGGGTCGAATTCGTTAGGTGTTTTGCGCCAATATTGCTGACGGAAACTTTAAATGCACAGAAAAACCCGACATCGGTATACACATTTCACTCATTCTTTTAGTAAATATATCGTGTCTCTGGTTTTCTTTTTGTTGTAATTCTTTAAAAAAAATATTTGCTTAAAAGAACGAAATAACGCTTTAGTATTAAATCATAGTGTTCCTTTTGCGAGTAAAATGAAGAGGGAATAATTTCAAGAAGATAAACAGCTAGTATTGTCAGAGTTAATGCCCTTGAAACAGGCTAACGCTTCTTCAAACACCAAACAGTATGATAATTAATCTGCCGTGAAGTATGCAAGATGTAGCAGTATTGTCATACCTATGAGAGCGCACAGTCTTAAAGAGGCCGTCAAGCTATGTCACATTATAAAATAAACTGTCAACAATTAGATTTTATTTCATGATTCAAACAACAACTAGCGAGTCAGCCAAAATCATCAAGACTCTACCTGTCAAAACAATAGACGCCTTAGATTCTCCATTGTCGTTGCAGTTCTATAATTCCTGCGAAGAAACGAGAACGCCTTTGACGGGAGATGAAACCCACCATTTGCTTGACTGGAATTGGCTTCCTCAACCACTGTAGTGATGATGTGATGGCATGGTTTGAATGGCCTTGAATATATTGATATCGATCAATTTCAGCGGTCCATTTAATCAGGAAATGCCCTGAAAGGTATCTTGACATTAGTGCTAGAAATCCGACTATTTTAGCTACACTGTATCCATTGCAGTCTTATTCTGATAAAATTACCAACTATCCTTTTCCGAAACTTATATATCAACCTTACAATGGTTTAGCTTTGATCTTCCAAAATATAAGGGTCTGTCATGTGTATTACCTTTTTGTGCGCTATAAATATATAGTCTTCGATTGCGTAGCTCATGAAGCCTAGACGATGCATACTGCAAAGTAAGTGAGAGTACTGTGGTCTTGAATAGAAAAACTATTAATGAAGATCCAGTGAACCAAGAACAATATTATAGCCTTCTTGTTGCTAGATGGAGTCGATCCAATTTTATTTTAGTACTTTTTATTATTTTTTTTTACATCAACAGTTCATTTGGGAATAGCATATTGTCAATTCTAGCTAGCTGTAAATTTTGTGCTCAACTCACAACAACATTAAAATAGAAACCTTTGTTTGAATAGACCTAACGAACACAAAGTAGCAACCTGGAACATTCAAGGCATCGTTCCTACTGGTACAAAATCAGCAGGAGATTAATAAAGTGAGGTTGATCTGTTAATTCGCTGGCTTTTCGAGTTAATTCCCCTGACTCATTGTATATAGTCCCACAGTGAAACAAAAGGATATTTAACTACGCCGTGAAAATGATATGTGGTCCAGGATATTTTAGATACATAAATTATGAATACATGTAAACAACGAATATAAAGGTAGGAGGTGGTCTGGTTGAATTACTTCCCTGCTTCGGACACCACTGACTACTGATAAAATTTCAAATCGATGTCTGCGATCATGAACAATAATTTCAGGAAAATTTGGGTATTTCTTCATGAAGAACATCTTACGTGAGCATAGACTGACAACTCCTGTGATGCAACTGGGGCCAATAAAGGCAGCAAGTACCATGGACTTTTGTGGGCAGACAGAAAGAACATGAGTCGAATAGAATGATCAGAAAAGAGTAGAGAAGAACAGAAGGGCGGGGAATGCATAGTAATGTTCATTAATACTCGGAAATTCTCAATCAAACGGCTTGTGTCTCTGACTGGACCAAATATCGATCTGAAAGATATGACTACATATAAGGATATAAAGCTATGTTGATTTCTGATACACAATGCTTGAGCGTTACCATTAACAGTGTCGATATTTCTAGCATAATTGAGTCAAATAATAATAATAATAATAATGATGATAATAATAATAATAATAATAATAATAATAATAATAATAATAATAATAATAATAATAATAATAATAATAACAACAACAACAACAAATCATTTACAAAAGATATAAAGAACACAGCAATGCAAGTGCTGACGGTGTAAGAAAGAACATAAAAAGCAGGAGCAATAGGATGCAAAAAATGTTTATATGGAAAAATAAAACATATCAATGACTCCACATAAATGACCTACACTTAAATAACTTAAATAGGTGAAATTCTGACAGAACAGTATCAAACACTCATGAAAAATGAAAAATGATCAAACCAAGTTTATGAAATTATGACGTATCTGCAGTGCAAGATTTTTATGAGGCCCCTTACAATTAAAAATTCATAGTAATTTTTTTCTTTGCCAAGAAGATGCCCCCTCCCCCGGCCAACAGGGCCCCTGTGCTTAAGCACGCCTAAGCACAATGGTAAATCATGTACTGCGTGTCCAAAATATTGCACCACCTGCAAGAATACGAATTAAACGTCGCATCACCTGGTGAATGACTGAAGCCAGCTAATATGTGAAATTATCCGAAAATGTTATCCTAAACATCAAATAGCGCAATGCAGTTTAAATTACAAACACTAAATGTTGCAAACGTCTGTAAGTGATTGGTTCTACACTCGCTAGTTGTACTGTACACGGTGCTTTAAATAAGGAACTGTTAGTTTGACTTCTGAATCACGTCACCATTACATCAGTTAAATACAATCGACCACGAAAGAATCATCGAACTATTGCTAAACGTCTCATTATTGGATATAGTGTGAAACAAAGTGCGTAGTTTTTAAAATATTTAATACTTGATATAGCAGAATGAGTCACGAGATTTTTTTCGCATAATATTAATGATACACAATACATTGCTTGTTAAGGATAAACATTCAAGAACAATGGTTGTCTTGAAATACAAATAAACACTGCACAACGGCAAGAAAGGAACCAATCAGAACCGATAAAACATGAAGAATAAAGAAGCAAAAAATTAGTAAAACCGCAATATTAATATATTTATAAATATAGCTTGAAATTGAAAAGGATACTAACTATACATTTAGTCGACATACAGTTCTAGATAACTTCGAGGACTGATACAAAAATTCATTCCAAGAAAGCAGGAATTAAATTTTGCTAAAAATAAGCCAGAAACTTGTCTTTAAATATGCCATACACGACATTTTTAATCTTACTGCATAAAACCACTCCAGTGACCTAAGTGGTTAGAGCGTCCGCCTCGTATGCGGGAGGTCGCGAGTTAGGACCACTGCCAAGTTATACCAAAGGCTTATATAAATGTTATTTGTAGCTGCCTCGCTTGGCGCTCAGCCTAAGAGATTAATGCTAGGACTGGTCGTCCTCGTGTCAGGATAATGTGAATGTTGGGTCATCATGCTACATATATTCGGCATGATGCCCCAGTGCTAGACATCACTTTAAACTGCCACACTACAGACATCGTAGCGATATGACTGGAAATTTGTTAAATCTGCGTTAAAATTCCAAATCACACACACACACACACACACACACACACACACACACACACACACTGTACAAAATGCCTCACGATAGGAGAGTTATTAAAGGAACATCATATAAAAGATGAAATATTGTCGTTTCCTGGATGATGGCTATGGCATTAGCAATAATGTCACGTTTAATCTGCCTTTTGTTTGAAATTTCTGAATCTATTACATTACATGAAATTGGTAAGCATTTTAAAGTCAATCAAACATTTCTTGGAAAATACTACTACTTCTAATAATAGTAATGACTTTATTTAAATTAGAAGAAGCTCATTTTGCCAACAAAAATATACCTTGAAATTGAATAATTTTTAAGGAATCTTTCTTAGGCAATATGTATTTAATCTAACCAATAGATAAAGCTCAAATATGCCGCTTTTGCCAGCAATTAAGCCTTTGTTGATTTTCCGTGCCAACTTTACTACAAATTTTTTTTTTTCTTTACGAACCAGCCCTCTTAGTTTGAAGTGGAAGAAGCAGACGCTAACAAGATTTATAAATAAAACTGAAATAGACGCGTATTGCTGTCGGCAATAGCTTGACATCACCTTAAGTATAAGCATTCCTGGCACTAATATTGAGCACCTGGGAAGAATGGACGTCATTTCAGTGGATCCAAATATTCAATTATTAACTTAATTGAAATACGACGAGTTTTTTTTAGAACGAGGAAGATTAGAAAGAAATACAATGTGTATAAACTTCATGCAACGAATGATATTGAACAATTCCAAACTTGTTAGTTCCCTTTGTTAATATAAATATTTTTACCTTTATGTGCAACAGCATGGTAAACAATGTTGAATAGGGGATGTTTGCTTTTATCTTTATTACAACAGCATGGTAAACAATGTTGTATAGGGGATGTTTGCTTTTTACCTTTATGTATAACAGCATGGTAAACAATGTTGTATAGGGGATGTTTGCTTTTTACCTTTATGTATAACAGCATGGTAAACAATGTTGTATAGGGGATGTTTGCTTTTTACCTTTATGTATAACAGCATGGTAAACAATGTTGTATAGGGGATGTTTGCTTTTATCTTTATTACAACAGCACGGTAAACAATGTTGTATAGGGGATGTTTGTTTTTTACCTTTATGTACAACAGCATGGTAAACAATGTTGTATAGGAAATGTCTGCTTTCTAAAAATTAATGAACTAAACACTAGTGCATTTTCGCCGACGCACATGATCTTGAATCCTCATTTTTTTTTTCTGAAACCACTTTTGCTGGAGGAATACACTGTCACATCGTTAATATTTTCTCGTGAACAGTATACTTTCTGTTTGTATAAAAGTCCATCCATTTATTTCGGTAGGAAGAGAGAACGCGACGAACGAAGAGACGTACACATTAATAAGATTTTTGCACGATGGTTTGATCAGATAGCATGGGATTACTATATGTTCCGTGAGCAAACAATTGAAGTTATTCAGTCTCACTTCAAAAATTTCGTTTAAATGAGTAAACATTTAAATTGTTAAAAATCATATAAAAAGTGCCCATCTTATATAATAACACCGTATGAAGGTAACGTGAATAAATTTAAACAACGGTTTCAGAATATTAAGATTTTTATGACGTCTCCACATATTTGTGACGTCTTGAAGTACTGTTTAAACGTTTGTAATATAATAAAAATTCGATAAGGGTTTGCTTAATTGAATGATATAATAGTTATTAGTATAAATATCACTTTGTTGATACATTATACATACAGTGTTCTCGGTTTATTATTTTATGAACATCGACACTTGTACATATCACTTTCTGTGAATATGATTGATCCAAATCAGCCTATGAAATTCTTGCACAGTGTTCCCATAATTAATTGGCTTCGACAGCGTGAATTTTCCTTGTTTCGCCTTTATTATATAGATCTTTTATATTATCGATTTACGGGCGGCCGTCGTCAAAATCAGTAGCTGAACCAAAGACAAAAGGCGACTATCACACAAGCTCTAGGTAGTTTTTACATGTGATGAAAAACAGAACAAAACAAAAGAAAAAACCCCACAAAAACCCACACAAAAAACTGGAACCTGAGTAAACCCGCTAGTAGAAAATTCCCAATGCTTTCCAGTACAAGCAAATCCGAGTCTATGCAGATAAACGTCCGGCAGTCTACTGTAGTGACGTCAGTCCCCTTCATGCTACCACGTGTTGCTGATATTGCACCCGCCGTTAAGACAAGCATGGTTGCAATGTCAACATTTAAATATAAATAAATTGGTATCTCATGAAAATAATATGGACAAATGATGGTCTCCCAACTGACAGAAAAATCAAGTAATTCAACCAAGTATCCAATGTTACATCCATGGTGAATATCCTTGGTAGAATCGACTCAGTTTTCAGTGGAAAATTTGCAAAAAGTATTATCAAAATCAATGTATATTGCGCGTTAACTGACCTGAGCGAAATGTAAAATCATACAAAAAATGTTCTTCGGAGATCCCAGTGTGGAGAATAGTCTTTCCTGTGTCAAGTGTTTTATTGATTTTGAAGGAGATCTGCTCTTTGAATAATAATTTGTAAAATATAATTCTTCTTCTAAATGTTACTGACTATCGAATTGTGCAATATTGCTTCAGCTCGTATCTGGGAAAGTTCTTCTATCTTTCTAAACTTTTTCCAATAAAATAAAAGCTACGTGATGAATAGAAGGCTTAAAAAAGATGGCAATCATTCAACTAGTTTCATAAAACCATTATTAATTGATCGCTTGAGATCATATACGTTGTGGTATAAACCCCTCCTCAACTTTTTTGTGGCAGGTTAATCGGTTTTGGCTATCATTATTTAGAGGTGATCGCCGACGGTGTAATTTGCAAGGAAGGAATAAATACCAATATAAAGTATGAAACGTATGGGTGGAATAAATAAGGGTGGAATAAATAAAGATCTGAACAGACATACAGAACTGAATAACAGGAGTCTCCGTTACAAATAAAGACAAAATTTAATCTAAATCCAAACAATAAAATTTCACAAGCAAATGATATAAACGTAACAATTTTGAAAGATGCACTTCTTTCTCTTTTAAATCAACTGATCCATGGAATTTCAAAATACAAATAAGATTATATAACTAGCCTATAGGTTAGTAATATAATCAAGTCATAATTTGATCGAGTGAGAGATCGATTAACACTGCATTGTATCGATTAATAACATGGTGTATTGATTCAGTCAAAAATCTACTCCGACTGTTTCTCTTGACTTCTTTATGCCGGTAAGTCTGGGTCTTCTCCACTCTTTCTCTAATTCTCCGGTATCTCGCCTATTTCGGCCTTCCAGCTTTTTGTACCCCTTATTTAGGTTGTAAATTGTGAGTCTTCCCTTACCTATCTCACCTTGTGTTTTCGAGCATTTGTGACAGTCAATCTCCAGACAATCGTTTCCCCTTGGATGATTTTACGAGAAATTTATTTATTAAATTACTCGGAGTCTTCTTAAGTTCTTACGTTCATTTTCTCTTGTAGAAAAGCGTAGACGGACTTTTCAAATGGCTATTAGCACAATTAAACTGATAATTTCATGTGAAACCAAACCCCCTTCCACAGCGTATATAATCGGAATGAAATAAAATTCTCTCCTTCACTACCCTCAAAACACTGCAATTCGTCTGACAACAACGGTTACCTAACTGTTCCTGGTAGTCTTCAGAAATGACAGTTTCCATACAGAACAAAAGTTGAACTCAGTCATGGTAAGTTTAAACAAAAGTAGCCTTTAATTAAATATCGTTAACTTATGACAGCGCCTGAACCAATCTGTGAATTATGGCTATTTAAATCTAATTAATCGTACACGTGTCTAGCTAAATATTTCCTACAGAGATCGACAACACAAAACAGAGATCGACATAAAAATTTGATCTTTTACCTATGTCCAGTATCAACTACCTGTTTGCAAAAGAAATTATTTTCAATTCTGCAGCATTGTAAATACCTCAAACAATAAACATTATGAAGCAAAAATACATTCGATAAGCTCGTGCAATTCCAGTATCTCAGTAAGGCTGATGGCCTGATCACGTAAGAATTGGATATAACCTTTTGTATTTTATAGGATTAATACGTGAATTACCCTACTCAAACATTTGTGAGGACAATGAAAGAGTTAGAGAGCAAAGCTCACGGCTTAAAAGTCTTCTCTTAAATGAGCTGGCAAATATTTACCTGCAAACATGTATTGTTATTATTCTTATATAATCAAGGTCTACGTGTATCGGTTCATATTCCAAAATACATACAGAAAAAAGAGACTATAACAATAGAATCTATATATCTAAGCAGCACGTGAAATTCGTGTGTCGATTATAGTTGAAATCACAAAAATGTGTACAACGTCAAGCTAGCCGAAACCAGGTCTATTATATAAGGATGTGTTATAATTAGCATTATTATTAGAATGAAAAGGCGTGCAACATGAAAAATTCTTGCCTGCTTTCTGTTTTCTCATATTTGAAATCCCCTTGCATTTCATCTGTGTACATCACTTTTCAGAAAATTGTTCAAATACCTTCCAAGTCCAACTGAGCTATAATTAAGACATATATACTCCCGATAGGCAGTTTAAAGAGTGCTTCTCACTTATATGAATCATATATTAGTTATAATGCATTATGACGTGTGTAAATACTGCAATACATGTACCCCTCTGTTAGAGGGAATTTGATTTTGACTGACATAAGCACTGGTATTGTTCACTATAACTATCACCTTCATCTTCTTATGACAAACATCTTACAAATACGTAAAATATTTCTTTTTAAATTCTCGAAATGCATGCAATTCGTTTCTAACGTTTTCTAAAGAGATCGGACTCAGTTTCATTTTGCAAGAAATTGTATATACTCACATACATATTCTTTCACATGCGTATAATCCTTTTTCCTTAAAATTTCTTTGTTGCTTCTTTGTTTTAATGGCACTTTTAACACATTATTAAATATATCAAGGTGAGAAAGTAAAGATGCATTCAGACTAATTACATTCAAATTAGCTAGTTAACTGTAAGTGAACATTTTATTTGGCTGAAAGTTTGCAAAAACTTTCTTTTTTAAACTCGAAAAATCGTTATATGCGAACACTGTTCGTATATGCTTTTGAAATAATATAAAATCGTGTAAATGACATTTAAAAAAAATCAACATAGTGAGGTTCACATACTCTACATTATCTAAAATCAGATGATTGATATAATACATAGTGAGGTTCACATTCTCTGCATTATATAAAATAAGATGATTGATATAAATACATAGTGAGGTTCACATTCTCTGCATCATATAAAATCAGATGATTGATATAAATACATAGTGAGGTTCACATATTTTGCATTATCTAAAAATCAGATGATTGATATAAATACATAGTGAGGTTCACATACTCTGCATAATATAAAATCAGATGATTGATATAAATACATAGTGAGGTTCACATACTCTGCATCATATAAAATCAGATGATTGATATAAATACATAGTGAGGTTCACATACTCTGCATAATATAAAACCAGATGATTGATATAAATGCATAGTGAGGTTCACATACTCTGCATCATATAAAATCAGATGATTGATATAAATACATAGTGAGGTTCACATACTCTGCATAATATAAAATCAGATGATTGATATAAATACATAGTGAGGTTCACATACTCTGCATAATATAAAATCAGACGATTGATATAAATACATAGTGAGGTTCACATATTTTGCATTATCTAAAAATCAGATGATTGATATAAATACATAGTGAGGTTCACATACTTTGCATTTTCTAAATATCAGATGATTGATATAAATACATAGTGAGGTTCACATACTCTGCATAATATAAAATCAGATGATTGATATAAATACATAGTGAGGTTCACATACTATGTATCATATAAAATCAGATGATTGATATAAATACATAGTGAGGTTCACATACTCTGCATAATATACAATCAGATGATTGATATAAATACATAGTGAGGTTCACATACTCTGCATAATATAAAATCAGATGATTGATATAAATACATAGTGAGGTTCACATACTTTGCATTATCTAAACATCAAATGATTGATATAAATACATAGTGAGGTTCACATACTCTGCATCATATAAAATCAGATGATTGATATAAATATATAGTGAGGTTCACATACTCTGCATAATATAAAATCAGATGATTGATATAAATACATAGTGAGGTTCACATACTCTGCATAATATAAAATCAGACGATTGATATAAATACATAGTGAGGTTCACATATTTTGCATTATCTAAAAATCAGATGATTGATATAAATACATAATGAGGTTCACATATTTTGCATTTTCTAAAAATCAGATGAATGATATAAATACATAGTGAGGTTCACATACACTGCATAATATAAAATCAGATGATTGATATAAATACATAGTGAGGTTCACATACTTTGCATTTTCTAAAAATCAGATGAATGATATAAATACATAGTGAGGTTCACATACTCTGCATAATATAAAATCAGATGATTGATATAAATACATAGTGAGGTTCACATACTCTGTATCATATAAAATCAGATGATTGATATAAATACATAGTGAGGTTCACATACTCTGCATAATATAACATCAGATGATTGATATAAATACATAAAGAGGTTCACATATTTTGCATTATCTAAAAATCAGATGATTGATATAAATACATAGTGAGGTTCACATACTTTGCATTTTCTAAAAATCAGATGATTGATATAAATACATAGTGAGGTTCACATTCTCTGCATCATATAAAATCAGATGATTGATATAAATACATAGTGAGGTTCACATACTCTGCATAATATAAAATCAGATGATTGATATAAATACATAGTGAGGTTCACATACTCTGCATAATATAAAATCAGATGATTGATATAAATACATAGTGAGGTTCACATTCTCTGCATCATATAAAATCAGATGATTGATATAAATACATAGTGAGGTTCACATGCTCTGCATAATATAAAATCAGATGATTGATATAAATACATAGTGAGGTTCACATACTCTGCATAATATAAAATCAGATGATTGATATAAATACATAGTGAGGTTCACATACTCTGCATAATATAAAATCAGATGATTGATATAAATACATAGTGAGGTTCACATACTCTGCATAATATAAAATCAGATGTTTGATATAAATACATAGTGAGGTTCACATACTCTGCATAATATAAAATCAGATGATTGATATAAATACATAGTGAGGTTAACATACTCTGCATAATATAAAATCAGATGATTGATATAAATACATAGTGAGGTTAACATACTCTGCATAATATAAAATCAGATGATTGATATAAATACATAGTGAGGTTCACATACTCTGCATTATCTAAAAATCAGATGATTGATATAAATACATAGTGAGGTTCACATACTCTGCATTATCTAAAAATCAGATGATTGATATAAATATATAGTGAGGTTCACATACTCTGCATAATATAAAATCAGATGATTGATATAAATACATAGTGAGGTTCACATACTCTGCAATTATCTAAAAATCAGATGATTGATATAAATACATAGTGAGGTTCACATACTCTGCATAATATGAAGTCGGAGACCGCTCCTATGGCCTAAGCGGTTAGAGCGTCTGCCTTGAATGCGCGTGGTCGCGAGTTCGAACATCGGCTGAGTCATAACACAAGAATTATAAAAATGGTAGTGCATTTGCTTCGCTTGGCACGCTCGACATTAAGAGGTTAGTGTTAAGACTGGAGGGCATTGTGTTCCATGGTGGGAAATGATTCTACACGTCTGCGGCATAATGCCGCAATGCAGTTTGCCCCATCTCTATAAACTGCGATATGACAGGAAAATTGTTTTACGTTAAAATACGAAAGCACATACACACACGCGCGCGAATGCGCGGCGCGCACAAGTCAAGTTAGATGATCTATATAAAATAAGTACTAAGATTCACAAAAATTGCTTCATATGAACTCGAATAAATAATCATATAATTCAGATACATATACACGTGCATCCTACCGCCTAATTCAGATACATATACACGTGCATCCTACGGCCTAATTCAGATACATATACACGTGCATCCTACGGCTTAATTCAGATACATATACACGTGCATCCTACGGCCTAATTCAGATACATATACACGTGCATCCTACGGCCTAATTCAGATACATATACATGTGCATCCTACGGCCTAATTCAGATACATATACACGTGCATCCTACGGCCTAATTCAGATACATATACATGAGCATCCTACAGCCTAATTCAGATAAATATACATGAGCATCCTACGGCCTAATTCAGATACATATACATGTGCATCCTACGGCCTAATTCAGATACATATACATGTGCATCCTACGGCCTAATTCAGATTCATATACATGAGCATGCTACGGCCTAATTCAGATACATATACACGTGCATCCTACGGCCTAATTCAGATACATATACATGTGCATCCTACAGCCTAATTCAGATACATATACATCAGCATCCTACGGCCTAATTCAGACACATATACATGTGCATCCTACGGCCTAATTCAGATACATATACATGTGCATCCTACGGCCTAATTCAGATACATATACATGTGCATCCTACGGCCTAATTCAGACACATACATGTGCATCCTACGGCCTAATTCAGATACATATACATGTGCATCCTACGGCCTAATTCAGATACATATACATGTGCATCCTACGGCCTATGGCCTGGTTTTATCATCTTAGTTGACATTACATGGCGTGGCTTTAAAAATCACATATTCGGCCGGCGCCCTGGAGAGAGTTGCACTTGACATATATAGTCAATACTACAGACATTTTTTAAATAAAAAACATTAGTTTGAAAATAAGTAGATCCATGGTAAGTTAAGGTTTATGAAGAACTCTGTGCTTTCATCCAAAGATAATCTGCTGATTAAAGTATGCATATATATTTCCATGCTTCACTCAATGTTTATATTGTATTGCCTATTGATAAATAATTTTTTTAAAGTAATATTTCAAAAGATATGTGAGCTTTCTCAAGCATCTAAACTTCATATATGTCATGGTTGTATATTGTTGACCACGATGTAGATATTGTCAGGAGTTATCAGTTCTTTTGGTTTTTCTTTTTTTTGGGGAGGTGGTGGTGGTGGTGGGGTAATACTTTTTTGTACGACACTATTGAAACTCTTACAAAAGGAAAATGTCTAGTGACAATGACATTCATTTCGTATTTGTTAAAAGAACATATATTAAAAAAATCTAAGATTCTGGAGGATAAATTATGTATTTAGCAATTTACAAAAGACTGATAACACCTGCCAGTATCTACAAGGTAGTCAACAATATAATTAGGCCTATTTGTGTCTGAGAGATGGTAATGCAAAGGATAGGTAACACTGACTGTGTTTATTTTTATGACTTTTTAATTGACAATATACTGTCAAATGATGCAATTAAAGATTTAAAATGTGGTTTATTTAAAACTACGCCATAAAAAGAGATACTCCATTTGATACTCTAAGCATTTCAAAGTGTGTGTCTTTAAGATTCAACGCTCTCCAAACACATGAATATTTCAAATAACAACTAATGAGATTTATATAATTTAAGCATATTACCTTCAAAGTAAGCACAATACAGTTATACGTATTGTTTGTAGATGAACACAGATGAACTGGGTTCAATGATATCAACGTGTAGGTATGGCAAGCAGAGATTTTTCTAGCAAATATTTTTTTTTTATCAAACTGAGTGTATATCATTTCTGGATAAAATTGAAAGCATTACGTGTTACTGAGTGTATACCTGTGTATATAGAAATTTCATGCATGGCGGCGAAAATTACTTGAATAAGAAAGCAGTTTGATAAGCACATTACCTAAATTCTGACAGGTCCAACATGCCTTAATTTGTCAGATATTTCGTCTTTTGTAAGGTGATAATTCGATCAAAAGAAGAAAATAGTGAACAATACACAAGACGTAGAGGATGAGTGTAATAATTTGAGGAATGTTACATCATTTATGATCTTTGACTGTTTAATTGACTAGCGCACGCGTGGTTTGGATGTTTTTTGGCTGTATTTCAGAGCACTGGTCTAATAATACACAGCTGGTGGTTGGATTACGACTACCGCTTTGCCGAACACCTGTAGAAGAGCATTGTAAACTGGCTGTCTATTTTCTGTATCCCCTTCATTTATTTTGATAACAAGCATTTGGAATCACACTGAGGCTAATATACTCTTGCACTTTGAGCCATCCAGAACTAGGACCTCCTAGGACTCCAATAAAAGCTTTTAACATTTCTAAAACGATGAGGTGATCATGAATGTCTAGAACTGGGATACGATCACTTTCAGTCTTGTTTTGGTCTGCTTTTCGTGCCTTGGAAAAATATGATTGCTTGAAAACGCAGTGGACATTGATATACATTCTCCAAAACGTTGACCTGTCATCATGAAAGGTGGGCCCATTCATATACTTGTGCTTGGAAAAGAAGGAGTTGGAAAAACAGGTAAAAATCATGCTTGCACTTTATATGTTATTCTCAAAGCTTCATAAAACTTAATTACAGCAAATATTATTATGAAAACTAATTTAACTGCGTAAAAATAAAACTGCGTACAAACTGCTTGTATCACAGTCTATACCCATTTTGTTGGCATCACAGTTTGTTTTGAAAATGAAATGCTGCTAGTGGTCTTTTGTTTGAACAGATCATGTTCCCATTTCGTTGGCATCGTGTCTTTAGACCGAAATACTATTAATGGTCCATTGTCTGTGCAGATAACAACTTTCATTTATCGTCATTTCAGCTGACAATGCATTATGCGTTGTTTTGTTTCATTTTTTTTTCATTTTGGGGGTAGGATAGGGTAGGATTGATCCTTATAAAATAGATTAAATCTACCGATACTTCTTTATATCACTCTAGCTACAATTTATTATGTAAAAAAGATCCTGAAATCGTTCTGTTTAAAAAAATAGGATTTTGATGCAAGACAAGAACAATTTATAATAATGTTAATTTGGAAAGAAAGCGTTGTGTATTAGTATTACACCGTTCCCATCTTAAAGGGTTCAAATCCATGGAAATTCACACATTTTAAACTAAATAATGCACACGTCAATTATTCTTTGACCGTTTAAAATGTATTGTCAGTAGATATTATTACCTAACAATAGGACGAAGATCAATGATACAACACATTCGGTTATCTATTTGAATGTATTTGTCTTTTCGATTAAAAAGATTATAAGTACAATATGTGTTTATTTTTCTATAGATGCAGGACTTTGCAAATGTCATTAACATCTTAGTTTACTTAACAAAATACTTTTCTGACATAACTTTTTTTTTCAGCTGTGGTAGTACGATACCTGACGGGACGTTATCTCTCGGAGTACGCCCATGCAGATGAAAACGTATATGAAAGGACGGTGAACGTTGACGGCAAAAGTGTCAGTATCAAGATAACTGACGTCGGGGGCAAGGTAACGACCCTGTGTTTTCGTCTTTCTTAAATTAAAACAGAGATTCCTAACGTTGCCATGGTGATGCTGAATTATTCGTATGCAACTTAAATGCTCAAAATGAAAGGGCAACTATTTATCATTTCTCTGTAGGTTTCATTACATTTCATATTTTTCTCTACATCTCCGCTCCAGGTTACAATCTGTGGCAATAATTTTAGGATATAATTATATTATGACCTTATCACCTGGTCGTATGTTCATGTATTATATATTTATAAAATGTTGAGGCATTTATTTCTAATGTGTTAATGCACTCTCCATTCTCTTCTCTTCTCTTCTCTTCTCTTCTCTTCTCTTCTCTTCTCTTCTCTTCTCTTCTCTTCTCTTCTCTTCTCTTCTCTTCTCTTCTCTTCTCTTCTCTTCTCTTCTCTCACACCACACACACAATATATATATATATATATATATATATATATATATATATATATATATATATATATATATATATATATATATATATATATATATATATATATATGTGTGTGTGTGTGTGTGTGTGACCACGAGATGTATAAAGTTTTCATTAAAAAGACTCTAGGCTTGCCGAGTTTCCTTTTAATTAAAAAATGTATTCAATGAGTCGTATATCACTGATATACGTACCGTACATGTATTTTATTTATCTTCATCAACCATATATACTGGCCGCTATGTATAGCCTATCTTGTACTGAAATTGCGTAAAACTCTACAAGAACAACAACATTTATTATGGTTTTAATAATAAAAGTAGAGCACCACAAACACTTGGTTAGCTACGCCATTCACCTACCGTCTTATCAAAATTACTGTGGAATAGAAACAAAGCGAAATGACGAACCACCAAGAGGTAATTAAAATATTTTAATATATTTACAGTTGATATAACTCATTAATCTGCTTTAGCAACAGTACCACCGGCCATAACAAATATTTATTAAGCGTTTTGAACACAGTCTTGTGACATATATAATATTATGGTATTTAAAGTGTTGGTATAAAGCAATTTAATATACCAGTACTATTGGTGTATCAAATTGCGTTCCGCCCACGGCGAAATAATATGTATATATTCTAGCGACCGTCTGTAATTAATTATAGATGAATGATGAAGTTCCACATTGATCATTGATGAGAGAGGCTACTCCTTTTGTTTTGACGTTGTTGACAAGGTACCAAGAGGGAACATAACTTCATAGAAAGGGAACACGATGCCTTTGCTTTATTGTTACCTGGATCTGGCTTTTATGTCTTGGTTACAAGTAATGCACGGTTAATTAATCATTTGTTTGAAAAAATGACGAATGGTGATATTGTCTAATTAATCGATTATAGACACACTGAAAATTATCACAAACTAAATAACTCTGAAAACGACAAAAAGAACTGTATCGTTTCATGAGATGAAACCCAAGAAAACAAAGCTTGCCACTAGTCTCATTATTTTAAGAATACTGGCTGTTTTCCGGCATAACTGTTGATAACAAAACGTGATGGATATGGTACAAGTTTGGCAAGAAATCGTATCATTAAGAAGACTTGTACATCTCTGACCCTGTATCAACCTTTAGGCCAGGTACAGATACAATTTTTTCTCTCTGACCTTGTATCAGGCTTTAGGCCAAGTACAGATAAAATTTTTCCTTTCTGACATTTTATCAGGCTTTAGGCCAGGTACAGACACAGATTTGTACCTCTCGTACCTAGTATCAGCTTTTAGGTCAGGTAAAGACAAAGACTTGTACCTTTCCCACCTTGTATCACTCTTTAGGACAGGTTTCTTTTTAATTTGAATCCTTCTTTCGATATCTGAATCTTTTTGCCATCAATAATAGGAGACTGTTTGATTTTGGCAGCTTTTGGGATGGACTTTGGGACTTCCCAAGATTTGGGGGTAGCTTCAAGTGTGAGTCAATTAACACAGACAAAAATGCACAACGCCTTGAATTCTTCCCAAAGTAACGCGAAGACGGGATGAAGACGCATTACATTGATAATCAAATCACTTTATTTAGCTGAATAGCTGAACAATATTTTGCACATCTTTTTGGCTTACTTTAGTTCAAGGAACCAAACATAATCATATTTACCACTTTATACGAACAAAAATTGAAATGCCATTTTACACAATTTACTGTAAAAAGTGATATTGAAAATTGAGAATTAATTATAAATTTTCACCATTTTCTAAAACATTTGATTAATTAATGACTAAATTCAAAATTATTATTAACTAATTAATTGAGTAATCATAACAATGCCCTAGTTGCAAGATGCTGTTTGTTTTGTTGTTGTTTTCGTTGTTTGTTTTGTTTTATTTGCGGTCATTATAACTGTGTTGGATGATAATATCAAGCGATAAAGGGAAATCTTTTACTTTTCACACATTAATATATAACATGATGTAGCTATCACGTGAAAAATCAAGAATTAAGAAGTATTAACAAACACTGCACGATGCAGATGAAATTATCGCTGTTTCTGGACAGGACAATCAACCAGATAAATGTGATTTGAAACATTGACACCACTTGGAAACATCAATATATCTGAAGGGCATATTCCTCAAATTTGCGAATTTTGCATATATTTAGTATTAGAATCTCAAGTATTAACTATCAGGTGATAACATTACTTTAAATCGAGCCACGAATTTAGGCATATACCTATAAATGTAACGACAAGCGATGCCTACTGTCCCTAGTACCAAAAAAATTAGGATGTTCGGCCACAGGTTTTAGACGTATAATCAGACAAGCGCTTGAGTCGTATAGCAAGAATTCATTATATCGCTTTTTTTTGGCAAAACACCGTGCTGTTGAATAGGCTGGCAAAAATGTAGACTTGAGAAAATGTATAACTACAAATATTGCAATTGACACAAAAGTCACCATTACATTTTAGTCGGATATTATATCCCATCTATTGAAATCACTCCCAACTGAATTCAACACCAGATGGAGAGAGTTGGGGTTGATACAAAATGAGAAATATTGGAGATTGCGGATTAGAACAGACATGAATCAGGCCTTAACGACAAAATATATCAAGCTCATGCAACCCCTCATAGACTTCATTTTTGGGCAATCGACAATGCCTCTTCATTCAATATGCACTGCCGCTATATTTCACAAGAGAGCCATATTATAACGCATGTATTCGAAAAAAATAATTTCCTTTAAATCAATATAAAGAATGCCAAAATCTAATTCACGCATCATGACTAAAAGGAAAGAGGAAAAAAATGACATAAAAATAGGATGGTACTACATTCATTGGTACTAACTGTAGCAAACAATTTATTGTAATACAAGACAATTTTTATCTGCAAATATGTTTCAAATAGAAAACACTGATAAATAAAATTTTAAAAGAATTTAAATAAAAGTTTAACTTTAAAAGGATAAATTTTAAAACGTATCAGACAGACTTTAGACAGTAAAGTTGACATATGAATGGTATTGAAAGAAAGGGTAGCATGAATCTATACAACTTATAACATTTTGTCTATGAAGCAAGATAGCTCACAGCGATTTTTACTTCAAACTGCATTATGCCTGTCTAAAGTATATATCTACACAATAAGAAACGACGTGTGCTATGTTCCAGATTTATTGCATCAGGTACTCAGTCAGCATAAATAAATGTGGAGTATAATTTTCCATCTTAATGGGATTACTCCCATGTTTTATAGCAAACATGCATTTCGTTTGAATGTCAATGACCACAAAAGCCCCAAATGTAATAGGAAATAGAGCTAAAAGGAAGCTCTTTCTTTCTAAATAGTGGTGATGATCTCTCTCTCTCTCTCTCTCTCTCTCTCTCTCTCTCTCTCTCTCTCTCTCTCTCTCTCTCTCTCTCTCTCTCTCTCTCTCTCTCTCTCTCTCTCTCTCTCTCTCTCTGATAAAGGCCTAAGCATTGTACTTGAGGTACTACATATCAATATGGTAGTGTGAATTAATCCTGGTATCTTAAAGCGGGTATATTGGACATGTCTTAATGAGACTGTTTTCTTACTCTTCCACCTTTTTCAAAATACCAGGTTAGAACAGAAAAGTCATAACATGTTTTATATAATTTGATTGACCAATAATATGTAGGCAAATGAAGTAAAAATGCCCTAGATATGGATATTTATTTTGCAAAATGACATCAAGGAAAAAACTCATTAAGCTTGACATAGTGGCACACAGAAATGCAAACAAACGGGTAGATATTAAAGTGACTTTTCATCCAAAAAAACAAGTTTCTACAGTATGTTTATCAGAGTATTTTCAGTCATGTACAGGCTAAATATCCCGAAGTTTAAAGCAATATGGGGATGGTGAGGTTTGTTCAATGGTACAGCAATTAGTTCATACTAGTACATTGAAATTAAATGAGAAAAATGTACTTAAGAGACATTACCATAAAAAGGCAAACGAGTAAGCAAATTCGTAATCTAAATAAAATTTTGGATCTTTGAAGTGTATACAACTAAGTTAGTGTGGCGCAGATCAACTAAATCTACCAACAGATCGTATATAATCAAATGAATTTGAAATTCTGATCGCCGAAACTTGTAAACAATTATGGACTTTTGCATATATTATACATGTATCATATATTTATTTAAATCAATTACGCAAACTTATGTCCAATGATCTACTTCAAGATATTTAGTGTATTTTAAGAGTATTGGTTATTTTAAGCGTGTTTGTTAACAATTACTAAGTAGAATACTTAATTGGATTGTAATACCAGCTGATTGCTAAAATGACTCACTCTGTCTAAGTACTAAATTAATTATGTTGCGATACATAAATAAATTCATGATGCAAATATCATTTTGGGATATTTCAAGTGCAAATAGCCAAATACGTGCCTAAAAGATCAACTGTTCATACATTTAGAACCTATATGAATTAGTGAATGTGAAATTTGGTCCCAAGCATTTGAACATTTCTGGTGCTGGTTTTAGTTTGTCATTTAACAATTATTATTCGTAGTTAATAATGAATAAAGCATAAATTAAAATGGTTCATTAGAACGAGATATCAGCGTAAGGCAATTCGGCACTTTGTCAAAAAATGTCTTAACCAAATTTAACAATTAAAAGGAATGGAATTTTGTGTTTGACTTATTTCATTCTGCTGTTTTCCTACATCCAAGGTAAATAAAACTTGGTAAAGTACATTTTATCCCTTTAACCTGTATTTTATTTTGATTGTTTTTTCTCTTACACTTTGAAATGACTTAGTAGACAACCTGTGTAGGCTGGACTATAGAGTGTTCATATCCATCCTCTTTTTAAGTACCTTATAACTATGTTTATAAACAATTACTGAATGCAATATAAGCCGATGTGTTACTCATATAATCAACCCATCAAAAACACATAAATTAACTGCATGACTCTTCAAACATATAGTGTAAATAACTTAAATCCGCTATACCAAACAGAATGACGTATTCACGTGGTTTGAATGCAGACTTCAAAGTTCTGACCTTTACAAGATAAGTTCTCTGACAGAATTTGGAATTTTTACATGTTATGGCAATACATACATGACGATAATAATGAACATAAACCCAATCAAAGATATACATGTGAACATATTGTACATTTTTAATTTTTACATTAAAGCAGTTAACGTGGTTAAATGTCCAGTTTTGATAGCTCTATTTATACCGTCAATATACACCAAATGTAAACTTTTTGTATATGTACTTAATAATACACTTCAATATTTTTATTACCAAAATTCTGGCAGGACTTAGATCGCAATAATTCTTCCTATATATTTTCTACATTTGTTTGTCAATTCTAAACTTTCCAATATGACCAAATTGTAATAAATCATATGTTAACCTAAAGTATCTTCAATGATGAACTCACTGCGATATTTTTGTCATAGGTTAAACGGCATTTTATTTCGATCGGCAGGACTGCAAACAAAACAGCGTGCAATGTTCAACGTATTTCACTTTTGGTCAATCAGCAATGCCTCATTACTTGTTAGGCATATTAATTTATGTTGTGTGTTGGATTTTATAGATAATTATATGTTATGTATTTTTAGTTTGTATTGTATGTTTGACCATTGTCCGTAATTGAGTGTAGGAGTTTAATGTCTTTTTATATGGACAACATACTTACACAGCTAATACTTTGTTTTTCACAATAGATAATATATTAAAATTATTATTTGTATGTGAACATGTTTACCATAGTGTGAGTTCTAGATACAGTCTTGATCCTGACCATAGAATTTTATAAGAAACGAGTTTTGTTTACTTTTAATGGAAATTTTCATTAAGATGACCGTCATCCTGGTCCTCCAATTGTGTCCTAGGTATTTATTTTAAGGATGATCATATGAAAATTACCCATTCCTATCTTAACATTAGCCTTAAGAGGAATTAATATTGTGTTTAGCTGAGATAATTTAAAATTCACGTATTTAAATTATTGATTGGAATCACAAAGTGCCCATAGATTTAGCACTAAATCACTAATTCGGAATTATTGTGCATTTATTCAAGGGTATTTTGGATTATAACATTGTGATACACCAACAATGTTGGCAAATTAGCACATTCAAGGGTCCTGGCACATTAGAACATTCAATGTCAGAATTTATTCGGAATAACAATGGAATTTGTTCAGAATAATTTATACTTTAGGACTTATGATAAAACCTTTCAGAATGCAGTATTTGGGATATAGTTCACAATAATGCAAGTTCTTTTTAAATTTTCACTTTGTGTGCTAGGTAAATAAATTATTTATAGAATTTTACTAAACTTGTTGGCTTTTGCTCTATTCTCGGTTAGTTAGTTTAAGACAACAGAGTCTGTGTCTTTTTGCAATGTCAAAATGTCAATTAGACTACATATTTTATACTTATATGTAACGGAAGATATAAATTGAACAGCGTATACGGAACATCAGTTGGTTTCAATAATTTTTTATTTTTTAATTCAAATATACATATACACACATATGATAATGATTATGTTCGCAGGGTCTGATATTTTGTTAGAAACGTCCTGTTTATTTAAAACGTAAATGTGACTCGCGTAAGCACGATGTTTGAATGACGGTTTCGTCATATTAAGTAAACAGTCAGAAATAGCTATGCAAATGATTGGCTGTGACCGAGGTCATTACTAATTATACTTATCATTAATATGCCTATACATGACGTATTACTTTGCTTTAAATACTCAGTTACCTGCGAAATAGTTAGTCATAGTTGAAAGCCATATTTTTAACATCGTATAGAGTTTCTAATACCTTAAAAAGGTATTCCTGTGCTGGAAAGAGTTATTCGTTCGTACGTATGAAGAGCAACATGTTTTGTTGTTGTTGTTGTTGTTGTTGTTGTTGTTGTTGTTGTGGGGCTTAAGGCCATTTTTCAGCACACGATAAGCTGGCAATACATGGCGGACAGTATTAATGGTGGAGGAAGAAATCGGGAAATTACCGGAAAGAACCACCGACCCACGAAAACCTACTGGAAAGTTTTCTCACATATCCACATTCGACGAATCCTAGACTCGAACCCACACAGACAAAGGTGAGATGGCAGTGATCTGTAATGGACAGCGCTTTAGACCACTCGGCCGATCGGGGTCCCGCAATGTGTTTCGTTATTGATGATATCTGTACTTCATTTACCTTTTAAAGAATAAATTATATTCCTGGAGAACTATACAACTGGCTTTTGGACAAATACATTTGCTGAAATTATTTCTAAATTGGAACAGATCAATACAATTTGTGATTCACAGTAAACATTCTAGACATTTGTGTCAGCCTTCGTCTGACGACATCATCCGTCATCTTGGAACGGGATTGAGATTCAGACTACATCAATTTAGAACTGTTTATTCACAGGACTTGTGTATTTTTCACAATTTTAGGACACAATTTTGGATCTTCATCGTAAATCATAAGTCTTGTTTCATATTATTACCTTGCCATCATTTTTTCTAGGGAAATAAATTATTTTTATTAAAATTTACATAGTTTGTTGTAGTCACTCTTTTCTTTGTGTTACTTTAAACGAGCCGATACGTAACATTACTTCCTCTGAATTTTCGAAAAATGCACTTATTTCAACCACTATGTCCATCGAAAAAATTAACTCGAGGTAGACGAAATAAAAATAATTTGCTTCGAAGGAAAGTCCCAGCTTCCTCAACTCCAAAAATAGTGTTTTCGTTTAATTCACAACTCCCCACCACCATCATAAATGCTCTAATGTTGTTGCTATGGTGATTTATAACTTTAATCTAACAGTGGTGGTTTATAATTACAAATTTCCCTTCTAACCGTATGTTTATTGACCCCTCGCTGTCATTCTGTCTCACACTCACACACGCACTCACACTCACACACACAATGCTACAATCCGATATAAAGAGTATTATAGTGTTATGGATGACGTTAAGAAATATGTACAGACATGTATATCAGGCTGAAGACATTATTCCTTACGCACACAGGCAACAATGCTAAAAATTCGCTTGTTTGATCAATTTTGGAAGACACAAATGTTATCGGTTGCAAAAGATAACTACTTTTTGCACTAGATAAGCCAATGCACAGAACGTGTGCATTTTGATTGAAGGTAGCGAAGACGTTTTGAATAATGACAATGGGAGGGAGGCTTTGGCACAAGTTTTTGGACGTAGTTGTCCTTAAAGCGGAGTACTGATTAAACTACATAATCAATAATCTCGACCTGGCTAGGGTGAATTTGGTCTGATAAAATCGGATTAGTGTCTAGGGACTGAATCAATGTTTATGTTGAAATAACTGAAACAAATCTCAGAGAATTAAAACAAAAATTCAATTTTTATTTTTAGGACTCTATGGTCTTAAGCAAAGTAAGAGAAAGAAGAAAAACGAATAAATTTTATAAAATTCAACACAACATTTATTTTCCTAGAATTCAAGGTGCAAGTTCTAAAGACACTTACAGAAATTACAGTGTTTAAATTAAATCTCCTAAATTCCTAAATGTTATTTCACTTATCCAAAAGTATAGAATGTTCAGAATGAAATTCCAATAATCTTCAGTTTGCTGATGTGCCAATAGTTTTGATGTATCACAATGATATAATTTCAGAATACCTATGAATGAATTCACAATAATATCAAAGTAGTGTTTTAGTCTAAATTTCAATGAGCACTTTTTAATTACAATGAATAATTTAAATAAATTATTCTTCTCAAATTATAACTGAACACAAGTACAATTCTCAAAGACACATATGAAAAAGGAATGAAGACTTCATTTACAAAACATATACTGACTATTTTCACTTAACATAAAATGCAATAAAATGCTCAGGTAAAAATCAGGACAGAAAAACATGGCAATAGTCAATCATTGACAAAGGTTAACCACATAATACAAATTAAATATACATAACACATATATTACATCAGATCAGATTGTTAAGTATGGTATCCAATAATTCGCGTTCATCTCCTTCTCCCACCCCTTCGAGACTGGTCCTCTGTTACATATTAGCAGTAAGAATCGTGTAAGCTTTTTTGATAGCTGCCGTTCGTACAGTTCCTTATGATAAAACATACCGGTAACTTGCGTTCAGAATAGATGCGCACAGAGACTTCTCTCCTCATAATCTGAAGTTGAATATTGCAATTAACGTTAGGTGACTAACTACTAATTTCAAGCACGGCATATTTTTATAGAAGGGTTTCACTGCCTTGAACAAAAATATCAACCGTTTCCATAATTAGTTATCATGATGGCCCATTATTTTTCTAGGAATTAACCCTTCTATATGTGTTGGCTACCAGCTATAAAATATTACAAAATATTACAACCTTTTTTATTTCTTGTAGGCTTATTTGGTATACAAATGATTTCATCAAATCTAGCGCTAATTTGATCAACTTGATGATTGATAAACGTCATTGCACGACAATGAGTGGAGTTAAAAATCACTTATACCAAAAAATAAACAATATCTTTGCAAGCGTTTGACTTGGTGATAGAACTTATTAATTTTACATGCATAAATGAGAAATAAATGCGGCTTTTTCAAAGAATATTTTCAGACAGCAGACTCGTCTGATTCCACTAGTTATTATTTCTGGAATTGATTATTAAAACATGAATATTGTCTTCTTTTTTATACAACAGATATAATGTGTATCATCATCATAATCATCATCATCACCACCACCACCACCACCTTCATCATCATCATCATCATCATCATCATCATCATCATCATCATCCGGTCATAGAACGCTTTCTATTTTAAAAATCATCATCAGCTGGAACATAGACCTCTTTCCATTTTAAAAATCACAAACCAGTTTATGAGAAGTAATAACGCACACACACACACACACACACACACACACACACACACACACACACACACACACACACGAAAGAGCATATGGTTCATTGGAAACTCGTGACTGATCGTCTGTTGCAACCTCTGACAACAATCCAATGATTTATAACAAACTCCTTGTTACAAACATGTGTCATTACATTTGGGTAAACAGCTTCCTTAATGCAGCATGCACTCTTAAGCTCTTAAAGATAAAATTTGCATGTAATCTCACCTGGACAGGTGGACAATATATGTTCAGTGGAGTTAATTTTGCGCTGAATGTAAATAAATTTAACGCTACTTTTATTTCAGTAGACTTGCACTGTAAACGGTGATTCCAGTTAATACTTCATAAGGCACATATACAGATTGAAATGATTTTCTTATGAGAGCAATAATCTCAAACGTTTAACAAAAAACTTATGCAAACTCTAAAATCGATAAGGAAATTAGCACCAAGATTGTTCTTTCGCCCCAAAATCAATAAATAAACATATGTATTAATATTATTGACAGTTAATTAAGAAAAATGTCAAAAAAAACCCGACTTTAATAATGATAACTTCGTGTAACCAATGAGAGTGCTTATTTCTGTTTTATATTCTTTACTTAAAACTTCGTGCTGGGCATCAATCACGCTTTCTTCCAATAAACAAGTCAAAATTCATCGAAAACAATAAAACAGCAACAACAACAACAAAAATACAGTAGAAAAGATGAAATGTGCGATATTTAGAATACATCTTTATGAGAGAGTATCCATTCTAAAAGGGCAAGGGAATATGCTTATACGCATATATATATATATATATATATATATATATATATATATATATATATATATATATATATATATATATATATATATATATATATATATATATATATATATATATATATATATATATATATATATATAATAGATGCAATAACTGACGACGAACAGTACGAAACTAGTAACTAACTAGCCTAAGCGCTTTCGACTCTTAATGAGTCTTTTTCAAAGGCAAATACAAAACATATATACGATAAACAAATAAACACAAAAACGTTGTGTTTGTAAACCTCTACATGGTTGTCTTCACATGTGCTAAAACTATAAATACAACCAGCTTGTATAGACTAGATGCGGAAACTTTGAAAAAGACTCATTAAGAGTCGAAAGCGCTTAGGCTTGTTAGTTACTAGTTTCGTACTGTTCGTCGTCAGTTTATTGCATCTATATTAATTAATCCCTGACACACGTGATCCCTTGGTGGATCCAGTACACTTGAAAGGGTTGTTATTCGCCATATGATTTGTATTCTTTATATATATATATATATATATATATATATATATATATATATATATATATATATATATATATATATATATATATATATATATATATATATGGCTTGATGGAATAAATTGTGATTCTTAATGGCTTCGTGGCTCTAAACACACTCAGCATATTGATATGAAATTTAATTTCTATTTCTGTTCGAACATGCCAATGGCATAGTGAGATTCCAAGACATTGACAGGATATATACTTTCTTGACCAAAAATTTTCCTTGAAGAGTTTTGGTGAAAACACCATTTTGACACGACCATTAATTCTCGAGAATTAGTGTCATGATTTTCCATATGTTCATTCTAACAGTCATTTCATGGCAATCCACTTGGTTGTATAGGAGGATAAGCGATAAGAAACTTGTGCTAACGAATATTCAGACGTCGAAAAATGGACTTCGCATTAAGGCCAAAAAGCCATCAGATAAGCTACTCCGGTCAGTTGGGCTAAAACCCACTTGAGGTTGACAAATTTGTATGTTTCTGACCTGTTTTGATTTTTATGTCATTGCAACAATATTGTCAATTTTGTACGCTTTTTTTAAATAATTAAGGACTGGTTTTTGTTTTGACGAAAACGGTTCTAGCATGAGTAAGCAAAAGCTATTTCCGGTAGAGACATGAATTTGTATGCCTTTTTTTTCTCTATGCAGATGAACTGATTAGATTTTCATGCATCTATTTAAAATTTAAAAACTTACTTGGGGATTTTTATAACAATTCTGCAGTGGGGGCATACACTGTGCATATTGTAGAAAGACAAAACTTTTATAGTGTTTTTTTTACTGCTCTTTTTTTTAGAATATCGAGCGTAAAGCTTCCAACAAAGATCTTCTGTTCAAAGTTGATGGCGTTGTGGTCGTTTACTCAGTGACTGACCGCCATAGTCTTGACGTTGCCGAAGCAATCGTTGATTGGATGAAAAAAGATCAAAAGAACTCTTTTTCTATTCCTATTGTTCTTCTGGGGAATAAATGTGACCTAGACCATTCGAGGTAAGATCAGAAATGTATTGCCACTTTCGACTGATAGTGTATTTGACTGAAATAAAATACAAAAAGCCCCACCAAGATTAACGTCTGCCCTTGTTTTAAAGACCACCCTGTATAAGCGATCGGAATTGACAAGAATAGAAGTGAGCCTTCAGTATTCATCAGACCTCATTACTAGATGAACTCCGTAAGAACACCAATTTAGTAATGTCAGAATCGGAAATCCTAATCCCTGCACGATTGGGTTTCATTGTAAACAAAAATATAATAACTTTGTTAGAATGATTGCATATTGGTTCATGTTTTCTATTGACTTTCAATATGGTAAAAAGTGCAAAAAAAAAAACAACAAAAAAAAAACAAAACAACAAAACACATGATTCCTTTTAACCAAACCCTACTTGTTGCTCCTGGTAGGTTTTATAATGTGAACGCTTCCCATTAATTATTCAACATTTAATTCCAGAAAAATAAAAATTAAAAATAAGAATGCTTTCAAAATATGGGAATCCCAGAATTTATTGGAACTGACTGAAACTTGACACTGTCCGTTTTTTTACAAACTCAATTTTATTAATTGGGTAGTATTACTGTAGAGTTTTTTCATATGACAGTATCCTGACATGATATAAATATAAATCATTTATCTCTCTCTCTCTCTCTCTCTCTCTCTCTCTCTCTCTCTCTCTCTCTCTCTCTCTCTCACACACACTATATATATATATATATATATATATATATATATATATATATATATATATATATATATATATATATATATATATATATATTTATATACATACATATATTCAAGCAAGGAAACTTCAGATTCACAATTGCAAGAATTCATAATTATACGGATAATGTTCATATCATCTCTGACAAAGACTTTAAGCTTGCATTTTCTTTGACAATCTTCAGAGCAAAATAGTTTTCATTTGTGGGAATAAAGTTTCTTACGTTTAGTTTATTTTTAATATACACACATACATGTACAATGATGGACGTACGTTGAGGTACTTTCATTTTATCAGAAGTCTGGTCATTGTTTCACGTAACATTTTACTAATTCTTCCTCAAAATGTGATTTTTGTTAAAAACAAACATTTCATTGTTGTTTGGCAGACAGCATGGACATTTTATCCTTAATATTCAGCCAAAATCAAGGATCAAGATAAACTCGGAGTGTCTTTAACTTCTACGAGAGGGGTTTATATTTTTAACTGACTCAAATTTGAGGAATCCCTTCACCCCCAGTTTTCTTTGTGCTCAAGAATGACGTTGTTTCCATTGGGGTTGGTGGGAGGGGTAACCAAAGACTCAAATTTAATTCTTTCCACCAAGACCGCCTTTCCACCGTGGAAGGTTCGCCAAAGGCACCAAAAAACCTTGCAACGGCCCTGTTTTCAACAATATCTACCTATGACAAAGGTCCCAATATTCTCAAATTTATCATAATCAAACAACTTAAAATTTTAATTTGAAGAGAAAATTGAGAAACTGAGTGAAATTTGGGTCTGAACTTTCACCATTCCAGCATAATAACAAAACGAACCTTTTTGTTACAACAAATGTCACAACTACACCAATTATTATATTATAGCCGATTTATCTAGCACAATGAATTAATTAGAATTTGGCAGACCTTCATTCAAATCAAGAACTGGGTCGACCGACCACATTAGTTAATAGGTATACATTCTTGGAATGTTACCGTAAACTTTCAACATACCCTTTGTTTGCTTTATATTCTCATTCCGCAGATCTAATTTATCACGCTGTAGCTAAACAGACTGAAGGGTTTTAAGAAGATTTGATCCCCAATGCAAAGGCACGCCCTCATTTATTTCTATATATTTCATCTCGTTTAGCAAAGTTTGTATTATAAATCTCTTTGTTTCTTACTCTATTCCTGTCTTTTCTAGCCATCTACCTAATTACAAAGAAATGTATGTACGAATGTTGTCCTTTCTCACAATCTATTATCTACCTACCTGACAATTTATTTATTTACCTACCTGACAATTTATTTATCTACTTTCATAAATACCAATATAGTATCGTTCAAGTATGCAATAAAACTACCAGTTGTCCAAATAAAATGACCAATTTAAAAATGATGACTACAAACCTTGCATCACATGAATTCAGTTATTCTGAGCAGGTAAATGAGATTTAGTTGAACACATAAGTACGATTTGTTGCAGACCAGGGGAAAGGTATACATTATTTTACAAATCTGCCATTTTTGCAAGTCATTGTAGGTCATTCTGCTATTCATTGTAGATAACTCTTGTACCATTTTTTTTGGTATGTTTTGTTGAACCAATGATGACCCAAATCAAGTCGTACTAACAATACTATTAGACATTGGTTAAACTTAACCACATTGACTTGCGAAAATGGCGATTTTATATATTTTAATTTCTGTTGCTGATATCTAGTACAAATCGTGTCTGTAACGGAAACTAACCATTCGGCAAGTCAACGATTGACATAGCCATTCCCAATCAGCGTGAAGCACGCAACTAGTGTTACGACTCTGGTCATAAACTAAGTAACAGAAAGAAGCAAAATTATCAAGCTTTGTCAAACATACCAAAAAATTTAATTATCAATGTTATAAATGAAAATGAAAAGAATTTACAGTATTATGAAGTGAATCCAAAATAATCCTGAAAGAATTATATTAAAGTCCAAAAGAGTGATAAGTTCCGTATAAATTTCAGAACCGGAAATGTATTGGTCCGCCAAGAATCTTGACGCTGTCAAATATGGCATTATCCAGACCTCAAGTGAATAAGTCACAATAACTTTAGAATAATATTATAATCTAAAAACGAAGCACTTTTTTCCATTGAACAGTCTAAACATGTGTTTGTCCTCTCAAATAATAACAAAACACAACATAAAACACGCCTGCAGACTTGATGTTACAGCAGGAACACAAGAAACAAGAATGACTTCAAGACAGAAATGAGATCTAATTGCTCATTTCTCTCCTTATATTCGCCTTCTATTGTGACTATATTTCACAACATACCCCTACTCACTCTAATTCCTCAAAATACCTTCATGTGACCTAATTCATACAATAAGAATTAACTTAATTCTTCTAAATATACCACCTGACCGATCTGTCCAATTGGAGAAAGGTCGTACCTTGTAAATATGTTTACTAATAATTCTTTTATTAGTAACAGTCAAGACGTACATAAGCATCTATTTATAGGTTCTATGCAATTGTGCGTTCTTTAATATATAACAGACTCAATGCACGTACGCCACTAACTAATGAAAACTGTACAATTTACAGTCATGAATGAAAAATACAAAAATTAGATAAAATCACATGCCAGGAGTTACAGAATAATAGATAGACATAACCACGTGTAGAGTGTAGTTTAGCATAAACAATACTCGTTAGCAGACATTCTTTGTTATATATTTTATGGAAGAATGTTGATTTTGTTTTTGTCCCTTGTCTGAAAAGATGACGTGACATCAGATTTTGGGGTCTAAGATACTGGCCTTTAGAAATTAACGACATATCATATGTCGGCGTGGGTTCGAGTATTTGAAAACATTTCTGACGCATGCACGGAAAGCAGCATCATCCCAAGGCATGAGTAACGCGTGGAGTTCCTAGTGAAATAGTCCTCGCTGGACAGTCTCCACGCGCTATTTTTGCCTTGGTTTGATATTGCTTTCCATGTATGCATCAGCAATTTTTATAAAAGGTCACTAACAGATGGATACATCAGTGCTCTATTAAAACAGGGGCTAATAAATAATACAGCGAGTATTATTAAAGATAAAATGACATTGGCAAAAATAAGAGGGGTTTTATTACCATCCGTGAATCAAGGTCTGTCGAAAGAAATTTATTAATTACTGGCGAGCGGCCGATAATCAGAAATGGTTAAAGGGTGAAAGCTTCATTTCAACTAGTTGCTGTACATTCAGACCTGCCCTGTGATTGTTATTCATTATTCACAAACCGCTACGGTTACAATATATAACTCTGCGTTGCGTATGTTCTAATACATTCTTTTCATAATAGGCAAGTTATATCTCTAACATGTCTAAAGGATAATATCATGAATAGATCTTGTCACCTTGGTGTTTATTTGTCCGCAACGACTTGCTACACAGAAGAAAGTATTTGGTATACATCTATTCATGGTTTGTCAGCAAAAGCGTGGTTTATACTCAGTAGCAATTTTATATATTTAAATAATTAATTGTAAATAAAATTAAGTGCCTTATCTCTTTGATGTTAATGGTTGACTCCTAGTGTGGTCCAGAAAGACCCACCTGTGATTTTCCTGTATGTGATTGCATATTTCAGATGTAATGTAGATGTGTTGCGTGTCTAGGCTCGTACAAAAGTATAAAGAATGCGCGAATAGAACAAATTTTGTTAAATTTAGCAAATAATTTATTTATTTGAAAAATAGGGTAAAATGAGAAAAAGGACTTACGGTTTATGAATCAAATCCAAAATTAATACAAAAGTTAAAAATAGAAGTCATATAAATGGAAAGTCCTAAATGAATCTATGTTTGAGTTCCGATGACATCCAAATGGAGGGCGATGACGTATGTCATGATCTTCAAAGTGTTGCTGTGTCAACAGTTCCCTGTTGAATCACAGAAAATATAACATTTCAGTTTACAATTTCTGAATAAATTTCGATAAATTTCCTTGTCCAAGAACTTCTGTATGAGCACTATAATTTTCCAGGGAAAGAATCAATAATTCCATACAAAATTCAACTCAAATTGGTCACAACAAGACACCATTAAGTATCAAAGATTTTTAGCCCAACTGGCTAGTTCTTCTAAATAAAACGGTTTTACAGTAAGTTAAGATGCAAAACAGATTCCAGTATGAGCGTCACGTGGTAACCTTCTAGAACAACGTAGAGTATTGTATACATGCTAATTATCACATACTCTAGGTATGGCCATGATGCCACTGAATTAATCTTACTCTCAGAATGAATATTTATTTAAAAAATGTTGTTTTTTTTTTGCTAGAACTTTATCTGATTTCTGAATCAAGGTCAGAAACTAGATATAATTTGTCAGCTACTGTTCATCAGGTCAAACATAACTGAATTGACTTGCTAAAAAGTATTAAATCCAGTAGTCAAAGTTATCATTACAATAACATGTTATGAAATATATAAAAATTTAAAACAAGTAAACAAAGTATTAAATTACATATACAAAACAATGTGGTTTATGAAATAAAACGATATTTTGGTCAGAACCTGATTATGAAAATATATGTGATCAAATATTAACTCTTACTTTCATCATAATCCACATAACCATACAAACTTCTCAGTTAAAAATACTTACAGTATTTAATAGAATAGCACAATACTATTCTAAGCTGCCAACCCATTCATATAATCACTGTTTTGACATCCTGTTCTGATTGCGAATATTAATCCGAAAAACACTACAGCCTGATAAAGTCCGGATCAATGTTTAAATTCCATGGTAATATTACTTGGAATAGCATTTCAGCCTGATAAAGTCCGGATCAGTGTTTAAATTCCATGGTAATATTACTCTGAATAGCACTTCAGCCTGATAAAGTCCGGATCAGTGTTTAAATTCCATGGTAATATTAATCCGAAAAAAACTACAGCCTGATAAAGTCCGGATTAATGTTTAAATTCCATGTATATGTATTTCAAGCGTTATGACTTCTTAAAATGACTTCAGACTTTCAACTGTAAATTATAAAGTGACGTGGGTAAAAGACTCGTTTACTTCACAGCTCTGTTTCAGACTATACGACTCGTTTACTTTGCAGCTGTGTTTCAGACTATAGGACTCGATTACTTGGCAGCTGTGTTTCAGACTATCGCAGACAAATGCTCTTTAGGGATGAGCAATAATTTCCAGTTGGAATTATTCCTAGTCAAAAACTGCTTTCTCAAGACTTAGACATATGCAGCTGATAGCAGTTTGGCAAAAAAGTTTTATTAATGTGTACAAATGATGCCTATCGACCTCAAATAACTAAAAATAAAACGCTTGGGAACAACTTGTTCTAACAAAATCGATGCACAGAATATACTGAATTTTTGAGAGAAAATATCCTGAATTATAGGTCATACAATTTTGTGAAAAAAATATGCTACTCCGCCATTAAGTATCTTATGCATTACTGTAAATAAATAAATTAATAAATAAATAAATAACCATTGACACTAATATTTTATAAATGCCTCGAAGCAATTTTGACAAAAATTATTTCTATTTTATACCCATAATATTGACCGCCTTTAAATATTTCCGCTCTTACTAATATTAAAAAAGATTTTGAAAAGGTCAAGCAATCTCTTCTTGAAATCACCTGACATAATTTATTCAAATTTGACAGAAGGTATCCAAGTTAGGATTTCTATTTTTAATTTATGCCATTATTAAAGAATTTAGCTAAAAATATTAAATTTTTTTTTTAAAAAAAAAGATGCCGATCCTCATTGAGATATGGCAGCTACTTCTAAATACAGATTAACTTTTAATCAAATTCTGCAAAAATAAAAACAACAAACATGACTAAATCAATACTGACGCAATTTTCTTGCACGAAACCCTTTAAATGTAAATAAGAAAGCTCTGTAGTGAATATTGCTGTTGTGAATGAAAATAGAAAAATCTCAAAACCTCCTCACAGAATTTGACGAATCTGACCGAAATAACCTTTAAATTGTATGCAAATGATGCCGATATACCATAGAATGACCAGTTAAATGAGTATGCAGAAATGTCGACAGTACGCAACCAATCCAGATTCCTTGGCGAACTGCTAATGCATTTGGCTATTATGCAGCTTATTATTATTATTATTATTATTATTATTATTATTATTATTATTATTATTATTATTATTATTATTATTATTATTATTATTATTATTATTATTATTATTCCAGAGTGGTGGCCAAACAGCGGTCAGGTGACGAGGAGGATTTAGAATGGAGGAATTCGGGCTACATGATTTCCGATTGTTCAGCTTGTTCCGGTTCTGATACGACGATTGTGAAGGTCTTCAAAAAACTCATCCAGAAGGTAAGACTAGTTGTCCTTTAGGTCTACATAACTGAAGATCTTATGCGATGGCATGTTGCCCTTCAGGTCTGCGTGTCACAGATCAGAAGAAAGTACGCGATGGCATGTTGCCCTTCAGGTCTGCGTGTCACAGATCAGAAGAAAGTACACGATGACATGTTGCCCTTAAGGTCTGCGTGTTACAGACCAGAAGAAAGTACACGATGGTATGTTGCCCTTCAGAATCTGCGTGTCACAGATCAGAAGAAAGTACACGATGACATGTTGCCCTTAAGGTCTGTGTGTCACAGATCAGAAGAAAGTACGCGATGGCATGTTGCCTTCAGGTCTGCGTGTCACAGATCAGAAGAAAGTACACGATGGCATGTTGCCCTTCAGAATTTGCGTGTCACAGATCAGTAGAAAGTACGCGATGTCATGTTGCCCTTTAGGTCTGCGTGTCACAGATCAGAAGAAAGTATGCGATGGCATGTTGCCCTTCAGGTCTGCGTGTCACAGATCAGAAGAAAGTATGCGATGGCATGCTATCCGTTAGGTAGTCATACCACAGATCTGAAGAGCTTATGTGATAACCCATTGTCCTGTAAGTTTGCATATCACAGATCTGAAAAACTTATGTGAAGATCTGTTGTTCTGAACAGCGTATGTGATGGCCTGTTGTCCTTTAGGTCTATATTTCACATATCCGATGGCTTAGGTGATTCCCTATCGCGTTTCATCCGCCCGTCCATTAGCACAAGTTTGTTATCTTTACTCTTAAAGTACTTGGACAGCTGCCACGAAACCTTGCACATTGATCCCAAGGTCCTTCTGGTCCTAAATGAAAATGATCCCATTGGGATATCTAATAAAAGTGTAACATCGGCCATCTTGAAAAAAAGATATTGTTATCGCTACACTCCATGAATGTTTTTTTTCAATAAAATATTTATTATCATGTCTAGCTGGCCGGTCAACTCATTCATACGATCATCCGCAGACAGTTACTAATATTAATTTTAAAAGATCTTGCAAGTTGTCTTAAGTATGTCTTTATGATGTAATGATGTATCTTGAACCCATGATGGTGATTATCAAATATTGCACACACACACACACACACACACACACACACACACACAAACACACACACACACACACACATATATATATATATATATATATATATATATATATATATATATATATATATCAGTGTGTGTGTGTGTGTGTGTGTGTGTGTAGCGCTTAATTGATTTCTCAGTGGTACAAATTTATATTCATTTGTGTTTTAGCCTTACATTTTAGAGGCAGGATTTCTTCCCGTAAGGAATGAACTCGCATGGTGGGTTGGAAATTTCATAGTATACTCAATCAACGCATCTGGTCAACCTCATATGTGGTATTATTTTATAAAATCAAAGATGTCTGTGGTATTAATGACAGGAAAGCAATTGCCTCCTGATGTAAATGTTTGCTGACTGAAATGATGATACCATCAAAATGTTGCGTGTTAGTATGGGGAGATAAATGTTGCGTGTTAGTATGGGGAGATCAATGAACGGATTATTTTTTGGTTGCTATGGTAAATCGGTCTGGGACAGTGGAGAGATATAAATGGTTGCAATCAGTCAATTCTCATAATAGGTCATGCATACACGGTTTTTACCTGCGCTCTATTTAATCATGACAGTTTTAAGCAACGAATAAAAATGTATATACTGACTTTCGAGATCGTTTCAGATCTGTCTGTATTAAAATGCACGTTAGAAAGTTTTTGCTCTAATTCAACTGTATGTGTAGTTTACGAATGTAATATAGACATTACTAATGTGAGAAAAGCATTGCCCATATAAGAAAGGCATTGCCCTTGTGAGACAGGCGTACATGATTAATAGAATATGCATCGGTATAAAACGATTAAATTCCATATCAGTCAGAATTTTGCATCATTCACGTGCCTTTCCCAATTGTCTTTCATTATGAAAATTCTAATCTCGATGGCGGATTTTTCTTGTCCAACATCAATATTTAAAAAATAATTATTTTTTCTAACATCTTTGAATTAATAAATAAGAGAAGAAGGCATAATGAAATATCGTCAATACTGATCCAACTCTAAAACAGCCAACAGCCCATTCGAAAATTTCATCGCCTTATGATAAAACACAAAAGGTTTTGTTTTCAGCGATAAATGCAGTGTAAACTTCAAATGACCTTTAAAAACTTGTTGACTTTTAATTAACTATTGTCGAGGACATCAAGTAATGACATACACAATTTCTGCATTATGTACGGTAGATAGTTTCCGCAATGATACAAATGTCAAGAGATTAAAAGTCCACTCTTTTATTTTGAAGATTAGAAAAGATAGTCAAACATAATAATATTGTCATCGAGTCAGCTTTTATCATGAATCGAGTTTTCTTTTATGATTAATAATGGGAAGATGATCCAATAAAATTATTATTAAAACAACGTCTTTTTCTGCTGTTTACCCGACCGCAGAATCTTGTTTATACTTTATTTTGTATTGACTGTCTACCAATAATAAAGTTCTACATATGCTTTTTGTTGAAGAAATAATATTCAATACACCTTCATATTTCCAGTCGAGTACTTATAGTTGACATTGTTGTTAATTTTGTTATTGATGCATTTTTTATGTAGGGACCTAAACGATTACGGGTACAGCGATGGCACGTCTAGTTTCATACTAGGTCTATTGAGTTTGCATACGAGGTCTGTTAACTTTTCATATTAGATCTATCGAGTTTGCATATCAGGTCTATAGAGTTTCATACCAGGTCGATGGTGTTTTCATATTAGATGCATCGATTTTCATACCAGGTCTGCAGAGTTCATACAAGGTCTATAGTGCTTCAAATTAGATCTAAAGAGTTTCATACCAGGTCTATAGTTTTCATACCAAGTCTATCGAGTTTCATACCAGGTCTATAGAGTTTCATACCATTTCTATCAAGTTCCATGCCAGGTCTGTAGAGTTTCACACCATGTCTATAGAGTTTTATACCAGGTCTATTGAATTTCATACCAGGTCTATAGAGTTTCATGCCAGTTCCTGCCAAGTCTATAGAGTTGGCATATCAGGTTTATCTAGTTTCATACCATGTCTATAGAGTTTCATACCATGTCTATAGAGTTTCATACCATGTCTTTCGAGTTTCATACCAAGTCTATGGAGTTTTTATACCAGGTCTATTGAGTTTCGTACCAGGTCTATCGAGTTTTCATACTTGATTTATCGAATTTCATATCAGGTCAATTAAGTTTTCATACTTGATTTATCGAGTTTCATATCAGGTCTATCGAGTTTCATACCAGGTCTATTGAGTTTCATACTAGGTCTGTCGAGTTGTTATCCTTGATCCATCGAATTTCATACCAGGTGTATTAAGCTTTCACACTGGTTCTATCAAATTTCATACCAGGTCTATCGAGCTTCATACCATGCCTATTGAGTTTCATACCAGGTCTATTGAGTTTTCATACCAGGTCAATTGAGTTTCGTACCAGATCTATCGAGTTTCATACCAGATTTATCGATTTTCATACTAAGTCTGCTGAGTTTTCAAACCAGGTCCATCGAAATTCATGCCAGTTCTACATTTTGTTTGTCAAGACAGGAAAAGAAGTTCCACTCAACGTTCCAAATAGTAGGTATATGGCTAATAAGAGCAATTGAATCAAACATGAAAGGCCATGTCTGATTGGGCAAAACATTCTAAACACATGAATGTTGAAGATGGATATATAAGTTCCAAGCTATGTATATACACATGCATATTGAAACAGACCAAACACAGATACGACAAAATTCATAGCACAGTTGCTAAAACTGTTTGCTAACAATATGACCTTGAACACAAGTTTCAGTTTTAGATGAAATCACGTACAATGACGAAACTGCTTTAGATTCGGGATGAGACATGAGTTTATCACTAAGATGTTGTTTTTCAACGACACGAATCGCTCATGTCACTATATTTGATATTACGTGTGTTAAATTATCATATCAAAATGTCACGCAAGGTATGGATTGGAAGTTCGAAATGCCATGGAACTAAAACTTTTGGACCTATATTGGTGTATTTTTATTTTAGAATGATTGCAAAATCTTGCATCTATAGGATGGATTCTGACCCGATATCATCTACATAACATACGTGAACACTTATACTCAAGTTTGTAGTCAGGTGCGGTGATTGCTTGAAACTTACACCCCGCTTATATTTGACAAATAAAATGTATTCAGCAAAGACACAAGTTTTTAGACATATTGGTGAAATTAGGTATAGGTCATTTAAATTTTTTATTTAAATTAGCACTTTAATGGGTTATTCTATTTCAGATTCAGGAACGCCGAGAGATGGTATCCAAGACCCCAAAGAAGCTGGTGACCAATCCGCTCAGTTCTCCACGACTACTGCGGGCCACACTCCGCAGATTCAGCGTCTTCAGTAGAGAGAGAACCTCCTCCATGTGAGGATGGTTGTGCTTGAAATTAATAAAACCCAGTGGGGTGTACATATTTTACACTCTATCCTTAATTCTGTACATGTAACATTTTATTCTTTATATTTTACGGGCCATACCGAACGATTCAACCGTATATTTAATGTTTCTCAGTTCATAGTTGACTCCTATTGATCACATGATCTTCAAGTCGAGGTACTTACTTCTGTTCAGCTAAGAATGCGCGTATTTCATCTAAACGAAATGTGAGGATGCGAAATATAAAGTTTGAGATATGAAAGGTGATGTGTGATATGTGAAGCTTGAACTGTGTATTGTCAAGTAATTTCTAATTGTCCCAACTTTTGCTTCAATTGTAAATTGCATTACTTACTCTACTTTTTAATTGTTCTCTGTTCCAATTATTGTAAATACCTTGTTTAATGATTGACTGATCTGGAGTATTGTTTGAGGCATGTCTTGAACTCAAACAACTCTGTGTTTAACGACCATCGTTACTTTGAAATGAATAACACATTAGTGGGCTTTAAAATGACAAGTATCAAGCGCATCTGTTCCAATCAAATCACTCATGGAAACATACTAGACAGTACCGGATTTAGGCATAAGCTAAACAAGGTACAGCTTAGGGCCCCAAAGTCTGAACTCAATCTGAAGGGGCTCTTCAAATTTATTTTATACTAAAGATGGCCTCTATAGCTTTACATAGCGTAGGGCCTCGCTTTGTCTAAATCCGGCACTGAGACTAGAAGACATCAAGGTGTGCGTAAATAAAAGGGACTACACGAGAAGAATCATGGACAGGAGATGGCTACAACCAAGTCCAGACTCGAAGTGTACATGAAGGGAGTGCTGTAAACGAGGAGAAACGTTAACAGAGCGTCGCTAAAACCAATTCCCTCTAGAGAAACACTCTTTTGAGGTAGAAAGCCAAAGTCACAAGTAAACGTACAATTCTCTGTATTTGGCTTCATGTTGTTCATAGCCGATAACTATTAACTGGATTTTATGCACATTTTAGCAAAGATTACTGTCATACATCTATTTCATAGCAAATATTACTGTCATGCATCTATTTCATTGCAAAGATTACTTCCGTAGATATATTACTGTCATACATCTATTTAATAGCAAAGATTACTGCCGTAATATATTACTGTCATACTCTATTTCACAGCAAAGATTACTGTCATACATCTATTTCACAGCAAAGATTACTGTCATACATCTATTTCATAGCAAAGATTACTGCCATACATCTATTTCATAGCAAAGTTTATTGCGATACATCGATTGCATAGCAAAGTTCATTGCCATATATCCATTTCATAGCACATTACAAATTTAGTTTGCTCTCAGCAAACCTAACGTTTTGTCACTAACATATAGTGATGTATCATCTGCATACATATACATTAAAAATGTTTCAAACACTTTGGAAACTTATTTATATATCAAATGAAAGAACGAAGTCATAGAATTGATCCTTGTGGTACTTCAGTAGAAATGTCATTAAAATCCAAGACAATACCTCTCCAACTCACAGCTTTTAATCCACTATTGAAATAGAATAATAATAATAATAATAATAATAATAATAATAATAATAATAATAATAATAATAATAATAATAATATTATTATTATTATTATTATTATTATTATTGTTATTATTATTATAATAAGGTAGAAAACCAATTATTTTTATTATTATTATTATTATTATTATTATTATGAGGTAGAAAACCAATTATTATTATTATTATTATTATTATTATTATTATTATTATTATTATTATTATTATTATTATTATTTTAAGATAGAAAACCAATTATTATTATTATTATTATTATTATTATTATTATTATTATTATTATTATTATTATTATTGTGACACGCCCATTTTATGCTCCAATTTCTGTTGTGAATGCCAAATTTAGTATTGTTCACATCAGCTCTATAATAACAAAAACTCATTTCTATTTAGTGTCACATAAAATATTTCACCACGGATGTAATATTTGATAGTGAGAAATCCGCAGTTCTGTAACAAGGTCACGTGGGCGCTGACTTTTACAATAGTTTTTCCATTGTGAATCTAAGTCAATGCTTTTCTTCTCTTGTTAATTGCATAAACTTTGAGGTATATGTACCTTCTGATAAAATATTTTGCAAAAAGATATATTTGCATAATATGTCTGTACTTTTCCTGTTTTCTTCATCTACGTTTTCAACTTGTAGCTTTCTTTATGCCATAATGTAAGCAGTTTGTCCCCCTTTCAAAACCTCTGAGTTATGTGTCTGTTTTGTGTTTGTAAGCGCGGTCTGTGCTACTGACGAAGAACTGGATTCGCTAGATATAATGGTCTACATGTACATCGTTGTTATTAATATGTAATGTTGTAAAATTCTGTATAAAGTGTTGAATCGTGTTAATTTAAGACATTTGACACTGAAATGAAGCTTACTTTGAGTACACAAACACTGTTGTAAATTTCTGTGTATAGTGTTAAATTGTGCTACTGCAAGACATTTGATACTTCAAAAGGGATTTCTTTGGGTATACAACACTATTACAACATTTGATGTTGCCTGTACGTGTGTGTGATTTGGTTTTTAAAGTAGCATTAACAATTTTTCAGTCATATTGCTACCATGTCTCTATTTTGGCTGTTTATAGCAACGTATATCACTGAGGCACGAGGCCGCAGACATCTCTACCCAGTCGCATTATCCTGACACCAGGTTGAACAGTCTTAAAACTTAATGCTGAGCGCTAAGCGAGGCAGATTATGGACCATTTTTATAAGTATTTAGTATGACTCAGCATGGGTTCGAATCAGCGACCTAAAGCATCCAAGGCTGACGCTCTAACCACTTTAGGCAACAGGAGCGGTCTTGATATCGCCAAACAAGATCAACCTTCTTAAAAAATGGAAATGATTAATTTTGTCAGCAAAGATACAAAAAGGATAGATTTTCTTCGCTGGTGTCCTTACATTTATGGATTTCTTTCTAACGCATTTGAAATTTAATTGATCTTGATCAATAGTATAGCAAAAGCAAAATCTCTTTCATTAACTCAGTTTTCGACTTCCGACTTTGTTATTGATTTTCAACTTACATTCTCTATAATATTTCGACGTGTCTTTAAAAACATGATTGTGTTTATATTTGAGTCATGAACAAACAAATTAAAGAAAGTAGTTAATATCAATATCGATTAATTTATTGATTTTACGTAATTTTGCATCACCTCAATAATATTCCTTGCTGTTTTGTCTGTACATTTTCATTTTGCAGCATTTACGCTGCATAAACGTTAAAAATGAGATTATAATACCTTGGAAACAACAACTGATTTTGTTATTAATTAGTACAAAGCTCCAAGTAACAATTTCAATAAGGCTGAATCATTTGAAATACCAGCTGACCTTGTTTATAATTGATACATTACTCCCTTTTAATACTTTAAGTCATCTAATGTAATTACATTATTAATAAATTATTACATTCATTTTAAGTTTATAAGTACTGTTTCAAGCCAGGGGTCTTTTGCTTGACCAAGCGGTGTCAAAACCCTGGGATCGAATCCCGCTAGAAGTCATAAGTTTACCCCATATTTCCAAAGACTTGTATACAACTTCAGTTGTAAGTTGGAAAGCCAGACGTGTCCATTCTGTAAATAAAGTTTGCACTAATCAATACAAGACCACATTATTTACAACTTGCAATTTAGCCATCAAACGCACATCCCCACAGTTTCTCTATATTAACTTTCCGTTCCGCTTGTAATTCACACAGTAGAAACTGTATAACTATCCCTAACACGGGGGACTATTTTAACCGCCCACCTGAGGCCAGTCGAACTACCGTTTCAAGGCACATCACACAAGTAAACCTACATCACATTTACCACTATGGCAACATAAACAGTATCTAAGGAGTAATTTCACATTTATCGCATTGTGAAATTTACCGGTTTACTACCATAAATACTGCCGCTGCAGTTACAACACCGATGTATCGCTCCAGGGACAATAATGCGGATTGGGTCTGAGTTCACTACTCATTGGCTATGGCATCTGACTAACACTTTCTCTCCGTGACGTTTGCTCCTAATAATTGACTAATTATTTCGTGCTAATGAATATTTCCCACTGCAATGAATTCCAATAATCAAACATGTAATCACACAAGCCTACAAAATGCTTAAACTAAATGTGCATCTCCTTCATTTTATTACAGTACGATACGTTAAAGTACCTGATTTCTTTTAATGTACGAGCTGTTTGCAGATACTATAGTTCGAATTTGTATATGTATGTCATACATTTTGCATTTGAACAGATCCATAAACAATGATCCTGGCACTTGTTTTTATTGGAAACGCTACATTATTATTTCCCTCGGTGTGTTCCTTTTGCATTTAATATGCATTTCTTAAATACAATTTTAGCAAGTTTTCATTAGCTAAGATAAAAACAAAATGCATACGAAATACAATAAGTAAGCTTTCCAACAAGTCTTATGTACACATGGTAGGTACTGGTGTAATTTTTAGCAGATAAGCATTGTACTATTTTCACTAAAAAAAAGAATACATTATTCCAACGTGTATAAAATTATAGTCATTAATTGGTGTTTTTACCGGTTATGTTTTCAGTGATACATTGGTATATTTTACGAGATGTGGGGAGGGGTAAGCTTACTAATCGTTACATTACAAAACAAACCACGGTCCTGATTTACCTACCTTCGGCAATGTTTGAAGATGCGGGCCAATCTCAATTGAATTTATGTACAAAAACATTAAGCTAATTATCCCAACCTTTTCTGCGTCGGCTAAGCACATTGTAATCGTCAATGTTTTTACAAATACTTGGAAAATATATACAACGCACGGTGTTTCGTCTAGATTTTGTTGTTTTTTCCTGACCCAAGAGAATGGTGACAAGGTTGGGAGCGTTGGGTTCGCCATGCACATGCAAAGTTACGTTGTATTTTGTATATCAGAGAAGCGTCCTAATTTACCCCCTCCCAATTTTGTATACATATCTGTACGTGAACGTCCTAGTAATATTTTGAATGATGATCTTTTCACAGAGAGAGAGAGAGAGAGAGAGAGAGAGAGAGAGAGAGAGAGAGAGAGAGAGAGAGAGAGAGAGAGAGAGAGAGAGAGAGAGAGAGAGTGAGAGAGAGAGAGATTTAAACAAGTATTTAAATATTTAAGCTTATAACCCTGTAGATTCATAAACATGTATCTATCCACATAAACGGTAAGTATCTAAATGAAGGTCAAATATAGTCCGAGTTTCCTCTGACCCTTGACACCCCATTTTTGATATTTGGTTTTTTATGTTGGGGTGTAAGGTCAGAGTCTATTCCATATCAAAATCTTGGAATTTGCCGACACTATTTGGTGTCGGCATAGGGTACTCGCCAACTATCAGGCCTAGCAAACTTAAATGACCTTACATTGACCCATAATTACATTAAATCGATAGGGAAATCATTTATCTTCTCAGAAATTACAAGCATAACACGATTTTGTCTTTAATCCGTTGTCAGACGAGACGTAACTACATCGTTGATGAATTTTGACCTCGTTCGCACAATTTTCATTGCTAGTCACATGACTAACCAAATCTCGCAGCCGATGTGCATAAACGTCATAGGTCAAATGGTCACCTTAATTATCATCAAGAAAATTCCAAACGAAAATTGTCGATCGCTATGGACTTTTACAATGTTGGTCAGGTACTAAACTGGTCAAGAAAAAAGAACATCGATTATATATATATATATATATATATATATATATATATATATATATATATATATATATATATATATATATATATAACGAAAATTATAACGCATCATTGCCTATTGGCGCTGAGAAATTGGGAGCTAAGAACTCTTCCAAAAGACGCATCGACGCAGCCAATCCGGGCCGACCGGGGAGGATATCTAAACCACCAACTTTTTATTAAGACACCGACGGTCTACTAAATGGTCATATAACAATTGTTTTAACTGTATTTTCTCTCTACATTTATTTCTCAGCACTGAACTTTCCACTGTGTGACAATCAATATAAATCATATGTTAATTAAAATACCTTCATAGATGACTTCACAGTTAAGTTCTTGTCAAAGGTTCACCGGCATTATTTTTTTTTGAGAGGCTTGACTGTCAACAAAGCAACATACAATGCACCACAGATATCATTTCTGGATTATCACCAAGGCAACCATGCCATAAGCTTATATTCTCAAGAATGAACAATTACATTTAATTCTTTACCAAAAATGCATAAATATAACTCTTCTATCATTACAAGAATGAGAGAGGAAAAACAAATGTTCTAAAAATAGACTAGAAGTACTTTCGTGGGTACTGAGCTGGAAGTACTAATTGTGACCCGATTCCAAATGAAATACTTTTTATGAAGCCACAAATACTACTGACAAAGGTTCCTATAAAACCGCTGTTCCAGGAATTAGTAAATGGGACAAATAGGACATCAAACATGTAGATTTTTAAGGGAAAAAACAATATACGTAAATTTTCAGCATTTGTTTCATTGTATTTGATTTGATTTTCATTAATAGTTCCTTAATGGATTGAAGTTCATTATCAAGCACAATATTCTTCAAATATTTTAAACTTCTCATACATTGACTGTTATCAAGGCAGTCAACTGAATAGGAAAGGGCATATATTTTGAGCGATTCGTCTACCCCTTGTTCATCAACACGTTTCTCTTGCGAAACTGCTCACCTTCCTTCCCTAAAGTTCAACATTTAACTTTCCCTTGTCACACGTCTCAACTCCAAAATATATATTTGTGAGTTTCCTGATCAGCTGGCATTCCCGTCCATAATTACCTTTACCCACACATCCTCTGTTGCCCTAGCTCTCCCTAGGATACATGGGGTATAGATTTTGGGGAGAGGGTGGGGGTGAAAGTGGCGGTGTGGGTGGAGGTGGGGTGGGTGTGCGTGGGAAAGTATTATATTCAAGGTCATCGGGTCTAATCAATTTCATGTGAACGCTAGATTCATCCTGGACATATAGTGCATCAAATCAAAGGTCATGATTATGGAAAGGTCACTTCCATCCATCGCCATTTTGCAGTATCCTTGGTTTGTATCTGAGGTACTTGACTTTCATTACTAAATCTGATGAGATTTCTATTTTGTCATTAAATCATATCTAAACATATAAAATACCTTTCATTTTATCATTGGTTGTAATGTAAAATTTCAGAATAATTCCTTTTTTGTTGTTAAATCGTAAATTTTAGATATTATTTTAGAAAATAGTTAAATATGATGTAAAATTTCTGAATGCTTCTATTTTTATTATCAAATAATATATATAATATTGAGTATTTATATTTTTATCTTTAAGTATAACGTAATATTCACAAAAAAGATTTGGATGCAATGCAAACTTTCAATATCGTTTTAGAAAATATTAAATATAAAGTAAAATTCAGAAATTTTTCTACGAATTAATTATTCTATTCTTTAAAATTATTCTAGAAATAAAAAAGTCGTCAATAGGAAATGCATTAATGACTAAATGACCTTCAGGATCAAAATAATCATGTCACTGCATTCTTAACGTATCACTGAATTTGAATATTTTTCTGAAAAATCATTCTTTTTAGATCCGTTTTACTCAACTTACATGATTTTTTCAGATATCTTCATAATTTACCTCTAATCCTTTAAAACATTAAATTTATTAATTATTCTAATTTTGAATAAGGCTAAGTAAAATTCCAATAAAACAATTAAACAGAAAATGAAATATCAAACTAATTGTAAATTCCCTTCTCATGCTTAAGCTATGATTCATTTTACGTCCCTTTACTTATAAAAAAAATCACTTCAAAGTTTTAGCTTTTTTACTTCATCTTGTAAAATGAAAATTCTTTATTATAAGCTATCTCCCTTTTAATTTGTAGCAATAAAAATAAATTCTTGAAAAATAATTAATATCTCTTCTCTACATTAAAATAAAAGTCGAAACTATTTTCGGGCTCTAAGTCCCGTTACCTTTCCAAACAATGAATTTATGCACCTGTCTTTCATGAAAATATTTTGATGAAAAACTTAAATTTATATTAAATTTATGGAAGGGGTATGAAAAAAGTAAAATTGTATTTTAAAGTAACAAAGCTGTTGTTATTCTTCATAATACAGGAATTCTTACAGAAATGGTATGATAATAGAATGTTCAAAATAAAGAGCCTAATTTTAAGAACAAGACTGAGAAAAACATAATGAATGTTCAAAATCTAGTAAAAGCATCAAAAATTATGTGGAAGGAATATTTCATTTGAATAGAAGTCAAATTTATTAGCTAGAAATAAAAAATAAACATGTCAATTACTTATTGTAATGTTATAAACAAAGGAGTCTCATTACCGAGTGAATTTATCACTTCGTGAGCTCTGCTCGAAGTCCCTTATTTCCCTATTTTCAAGGACTTCTGGGCAACAATCGTTATCAGCTGGAACTTCTAATAACGCGCAAAGACTATAATCAATAAATGACTGCTCCGGTGGTCTATACTGCTTCGAGCATTCGCCTCGGATGCGGGAGGTCGTGGGTTCGATCCTCGGCTGAGTCATACCAAAGGCTTACAAAAATGGTACTAACAGCGGCCTCACTTGGCGCTCAGCATTAAGAGGTTAGTGTTAGGACTGATCGGCCTAGTGTCAGGATAATGTGACTAGGTGACTGGATAATGTGACTGGGTGACCGAGTGGGACTTCATGCTACATGATGTCTGATTGCTAGACATCAATATAAACTGCCACACATGCAGACATCATAGTTATATGACCGAAAAATTGTTAAACTACGTTAACAATCCAAATCACACACACACACACACACACACACACACACACACACACACACACACACACAAATGACAACAAAATATCCCAACTTTGGATTTGCATCACTTCACAACTGCATGGCAACCTCATAACTGCATGGCTTCTCCTTGTTGTGGTACCGTAGAGTAACGTTAGCATTTAATACCATAGAATACAAATCACAATTCATACACCAAATAAATGGAACTATTTTCCTGCTCTATCCCGGGACCCGGGTACTAGAGCTTTTTTACAGTAATAATCAAGAAATAACAAACAGAAACTGCAGGCAGCAAGTGCATCTGAAACTACAGAATATGCATTTGAGGAAAGTGAATCCGAACAAGGGAAAATTGAACTCAAATTTTGATCGCATAGACGAATTTCAATCTGATGAAATTGAATTTAAATTTGATGAAGATGAATTTGAATTTGATCAAGTTGTCTTTGAATTTGATGAAGTTGAATCAAAATTTGATGACTTTAAATCGGAGTGTGATTTGGATTTTTAAAGTAGAATTAACGATTTAAATCGAAATTTGATTAGGTTGAATTTAAATGAAGTTGAATAAGAATAAGGTGAATTTAAATAAAAGTGTAATGACCTACAAATCATCAGTGTTATAACTTTATAATTTATTATTTGTTTGTTCTGAAGAAAATCCCAGATAAAAGTTATTAAAATCATACAGAAAATAAAAAGAACTTTTTTTGCCTGGTTTGTGAACAACATAAAAGAGAGTGAACCAAACAAAATTGTAAAGAGTAATTGGTGGGTGGTGGGCAACGATTTACACAGAAAGAGTAATATAAATTTTCTTATAATTTTATTTTGTATAAGAAATGTTTAAATTTAGCGACAATGAAAACTTTGCCAAAATATGATACTTATCGCTTTTGCGTCTTAATTAACATAACAAGTAACGTTATTATTCATTCAGGTATCAGTTCTGTTTTTAAAAACTCGTACCATTTTCCTTTGGAAATTTATTTTAATTCTTTGAAACTCATTCCATTTGAAATTAAATATAATTCTTTTATTTTGATACAAACTATATGTTTTGGTAAATATTTTATTTCTATAATCTTCTTTCCATTTTTAAATAATTCTCTTTCTGTAAACTAAATTCTTTGACTCATATATTACTGATTCAAGAGAGAGACTTTAATTAAAGCTAATGTAAAATTACAATTTTGATTCATGAGAACTTCGTTGCAAATAAATATAAAGATATATACAAAAAAGTCTTGAGTGTGCCATGAGCACATAATGCTTAATAATATCGTTACTTTTGCTAATCAAGGTAAAATACAGGATTCCGGTAAGTCGGTTAACGACTATGTTAAAAAAACCGACGACGTATTTATCGGTGACATAATAATGTCAGGAAACAAAATTAAATATCTCGGAAACCCAACCGCATATACAGATGCAACAACAACAAAAAACAAATACGTCGACGATAGCAATATTAAGATCGCTAGCGATCAAGAGACAGCAATGGCAACAATCAACGATGGAATTAATGCATTCAAACCTGTTTATAATAATCACATACAAACGTTTCTAAATTTTCGTAGAAACGTAAACAGATCAATTAATGAATTTTTTGGAACTCCCCCAACTGTTGACATAAAACTCGTTGATATTAACACGAAACTAAACGACATTTTTAGTGGAATTCCTGATATCATTGAAAATACGAATCTCATTAAAATTTCTCACAAGCAGATAATCAACAACTAGTACGTTGTTTCATAAGAGTCAGCTACATGGACACAACGAAATAAAACTATCAACAAATTGCAGAGGTCGCTGTTGTGTATAGGCTGTCTGTTTTTAGCGGTGTAGAAGTTAGAATAATTACAGCATCTCCATTAACTAATAATAATTTGTTTAGAACTACATATGTGATGTTAGATAAAGATTGTGAAGAAACATTTACTCTGGAATCATCGGATAGAAGCATGGTTTAGGCTAATTACTGGTAGTGTCTGGAATTTGTACCTAAAGCTCCTCAATTAATTACCTAATGTCATTAAGTATAATGAATCACATGAATTCGTCACTGATTGACGTTCATCGCTACATATACAATCAAGCGTGCAAGTGTCAGAGTGAACTAAAAAATATCATTGACGATTACACCGTGAAAATACCGCAGACACATGATTGTTATTGATATAGTCGTTTACTCGGTTTCTGCTGTTGTTGCCGGAGCCGGATTATCATCAACGTTAACGATGACGGACATTGTGGTTTTAACGATTATAGTTTCTGAGGCAACAACATGAGAATGTATTCTCAGTATTATCGCTAAGAAAATATCTACATGCGCGAGCAATAAATTACACGAGTACATGATGAAATTACACACAGCAACAGCCGCCTATATTAAATTATGCTCGTATCTTTCCTTGTATCTCAGTGATGGTAAAATATCTGATGAGGAGTTCGCAACGATAATGAAAACCTACGATGAAACATTCATAATCGCTAGTAACAATATCCAAAGCGGTAAAATGGAGAAATAAATAATAACGATAATAATAATGTCAGAGTCCTTGACTGCGTCAATAGATCTATTGCAACGGATCGTTACTAATGCGACCCCATCAAAAACTATGATATCAATAAGTTTGGCCAATCCTGAATTTAGCGTTAATTTCCAACTGCAATTTCAGCAAGTGAAATAGTATTAGCGTGCGTGTTCATAATCCGTTATTATCAAGAATGCACTTTAAACTTACAGATAAAAGCAACATAACTCTTTATTTGCAGGGAGAAACTCTTAGTATAAATCTGTATGTGAGATCATAATGCTTTTTAAGTCACAACGCGAAAGAAAAAATATCCAAATCTATGATAACAAAATAATGGTTGGTGCATTTTCTTTGATATAATATATAAGTATAGCATATACTTGTCATTAGTTTGAGGTATCCACGTGTTAATAGTTTGATTGCGTTATATTTCAGACTACACACACACACACACACACACACACACATATATATATATATATATATATATATATATATATATATATATATATATATATATATATATATATATATATATATATATATATACTAAGCAGAATATGTTAGTTTACCCAAGGATTTGGTTTAGCCATTAACGCAGTAACTGGTCCATCACTAATTATCGCTGTCATTTTCACTTTTCACTTCCATTTCCACAATGTTTCTTTAACTGTCTTATACGAAAGTTCAAAATTTTTTTCAGTTTGTATTCATGAGATAATTCTAACTTGATTTTGTCAATAGCGTTTGAGAGAGGCAGAAACAACTTTACCTGATCATCCGTGACTAAGCAGAATATGTTAGTTTTCCCAAGGATTTGGTTTAGCCATTAACGCAGTAACTGGTCCATCACTAATTATCGCTGTTATTTTCACTTCCATTTCCACAATGTTTCTTTAACTGTCTTATACGAAAGTTCATAATCTTTTTCAGTTTGTATTCATGAGATAATTCTAACTTGATTTTGTCAATAGCGTTTGAGAGAGGCAGAAAAAACTTTACCTGATCATCCGTGACTGTTGACAGCGTTTTTAACATTCCCTCTGAGATAAATTTCCTTAATTGATAATCAGCTGATAGCGTGAACATGTTCTCGTTTTTGCGTTGTTGTAATGAGTCAAAATCACATATAATTTTTCAGTATTAAGTTTGTCAGATACATTTATATCGTTATGTTGTAATTTTTTGATCGCATTAATGATAACATTGATATTCTCAAAATTCATTATATAATAAATGTATATTAAATATAAAAAATAAGCAGCGTGTGGTCACATTCGATCTACAATTGCACAAGTGATATCAGATAAATATAATAACGTTCTAAGAGTCTCTTTCAGACATACCCGAAATGAAGTTTCTAAATATGCAAGACGAAATTTTAGAAACTCAAGAGGGTTGTCTATTTTATGTATATGCCTTTTTAGTGGCCAAAAATGATTCCGTTTCAAGTTCTTTTGTTGTGATCAAAGAACCTAACGATGTGTCTTTTGGAATGGCCATTGTGTGGGGTACCCCTTTAGTGAAGTCATAAGTTCACGACCTCATATCACTCCCGCACAAGACGGCACAACACATAACACATACACAAGACAAGACAAACTTATCCTAACGGGGTAACCATGTCTACGTCCAACAAGGGTACATGCTCCGTCTATGGCAACACCTACGAGTTCAAAATAGTACCACTATATATTTACGTAGTGGGATGTATGTTTTGTTTGTTGAATTTAGAGGGTTTATCCAGGTCCCTTCAGCTAAACGATAATTCTTCTGTGGCGAAATGGTAGTATTTAGTATAATAAAGTTGCACTTAATCCACACGCCTTGCGTGTATTTATTATATAAAATAAAAACAATGTAGCCGATTTCTCAACACAGACATATTGATGTGTGAACCCTGTTAAACTTACAAGGTAACATTATATAAATTCATTGATACATAGCCACTGAAACTGACCATCACATAGTTTCTGTGTAAAATGTATTTCTGCATATAGGCAACATAATTATATTCGCACTACGATAACCGTTGTAATGGAATAATCAACAACAGACCTAATTATACAGCCAGTCAGCCGGCCTGTCACTAAATATTGATTGCCTATGATGCACTGTGAAACCTATACGTTGATTTTATGTAAACAAAGTATAAAGTATCATTATTTTGTCAGTTGTTTTACTGGCTGCCACATTATATATAGGGAAAATTGCCTATTATCACTGAATGAGACCACCGGCAAGATTATTGTATTATCAGATTTTGTAATAGGTTATTTTGTTAATGCGCTATCAAAAGTGAAGTGTACATTTATATATAATGAAATATTGGTGATTATCCATCGAAGAATTATGACTAACTGAATGTGCTATCATACGTTAAGTGTACAAATCATATATAAAATTTTACGTGCCCGTATCTGTTCTGCAGAGTTAACAAAATTTTTCGCTAGATTTCCTCGTTTTCGTTTAGTCAATACCTCAGGAAAGTAATGGGAAATTAACATTAGGTTTCATATTTGTTAATTAAATACTGTTTTTTTCCAGGAGTTTTTTTGCCCGTATTGTGTAGATTTTTATGATTATTTTGCTAGCAAATCAAGATAAAAAACCGAGAAAAAATATTTGATCAACAAATTTAAAACTTAAAGTTAATTTCCCTTTACATTCCTGGGGTCCTAACTCAACGAAAACGAGCAAACTCAACAAAAAAAAAAACAACGATAAAAACTACTAAATTGCCTTTAAAAAATCAACAAAACAACGTAAAAAACGACAAATTTGATAAAAAAATCAAACAAAATAAAAACTTTTTAAAAAATAATAAATTTTTGCTAAATTTGATCAAAGTAAAGAATGTTTTGTGCCATAGGAAGCAGTTTATGTATCTTTCCAGAACCTGCTGGAGAACCGTCTTAAGGTTTCTCAGATCTTATGATATTTTCTGAATAATATGCCGAATGCAGATATTATTAGCTAAATAACACATTGTACTATTTCTTGTGGGTTCCTAACAATAAGCGCAATAACTGTAATATTAAGTTTGATGGTTGTCTCAGTTGTCTCTCTTGATCATCTGATACCAGGTACCGGAATATAAAATATTGTCTAAATTGGAAAGAAAAAGCTGATCTTATAACACAGTCTGCAGATTGTTTCACTGAGAGGTGTTATGTTAAAGTATTTATCAGCGGAATAATTTGTCTTGAACATAATTTCTTCTCCAGACTCTGCAAGCAAAGATTTAACAGGTCTTTCAAAATCGTATACCCCCAGTTTTCCTAAGCTTACAATTTTCACTTTGCGTGATAATACGTAGGTTACTAAGTGAGTTGTCAAGTTCATCATCACTGATATGATCAAGCACATAACCATCTTTGAACAGTCCAAAATAACAGTCGATCACAAATCTATGCGATAATTAATTTTTATTTCCTTTGGTATTAAAAGCAAGATAACCAGCATTGGCAACACTACAGACTGCTCTTTTTAATCTGCAGTCCTAATGGTGCCATCGCGAAACGCTTCATAATTGATTATGATTGGATGAGACAAAAACTCATTTTGCTCCATTTATATACTAAATACTATCTTTAAAAAATCATTGTTTTGAAAATCTAGCTAGATAATCATCTTCGTTTTTTTATAATAGATATAGGGTTATATTTTTTTTATCGTAATATCGTTTCAACTCTATATTTTTCCACCACATTGCGCACACATCAGGTGCATCTTTACTCGCACTCCAACACCACGCCGTATACACGGCTTTGATTATAGACTCCCGTGTCTAACGCATTGCATGTGATAACTGCAGAACTCGTTTACGCAATTTTTGTTACACGGAGACGTATAATCAATCTTAAGAAAATTTGCATTGATTTGGTTGAATCATATATATATATATATATATATATATATATATATATATATATATATATATATATATATATATATATATATATATATATATATATATATATGACCAAAACTCCAATTTAAATAAATATTTGCCCTAATTATAATATGCAGGAACAATCCGCAATCGAGCCTGCCGCTGCTAGATTTGATCTTGATAGACTACATAAATTTAGTTTCACGATGCAAAATCTAACCTTAACGAATGCGGATATAACTAGAAGTATCCGTGAAGCCAAAAGAGTTTCGCGACGATGGTGAGGCTCATGTCTGGTCCACATTCAGGATTGGAAATACCATCTATGAGATAAGTGACAAACAAGGAAGAGAGATTATTGACTATCTCGATGTTCGGAAATATATTATTTTAGTAAAAGTTATCGTAAAGACCGACGATGATGTTGGAATCATACGAGAAAAGCGCGAATTCGTCCAGAAGTAAGTGAATAATTTTTTTTTTGGTTTAAAATTCCAAACCAGGAATACTGACTGGAGTAGACAAACCGTATTATGAGCAATCTTATCCAGTAACTACGGTAGTGAAACGATAAACATGACGTTGGAGATCTGAAGCCTATGAAATTGTCAAGGATAAATTGTGTAGCCGAGCGAGTTATAGAACACTTAACAAATGCGATACGGGGAAACGGTTTGACAGATTTACGACATAAAAAGATTAATATATGGGCAAAAAAGTTAAAAATACTGGAGCGTCTATCAGCTACATTGCTTAGCTAGAAAAGTTATTAGAGTAGAGTGGCAGTGGAGTGATGAGTGGCAGTTGAACGAAGAGGACTTCTTTTCTCCACGCTCCAGGGACACAAAGGAAAAGAATAGGACCGGACTATCATAGGATAAGTGTATCAGGAACAAAGCAAGCACAGGCCAGAAATCTTGTATTATCTAATATTTTTATATAATATTATTATCTTATATTATATCATAATACTTAAATCTAATATTTTATATTATATTATTATAAACATGTAAATTCATAACTTACTAAACATATACAATTTTCTACAATTAAACACTTAGGGAGACCATGGTGGGACAAAAAAAAAACAAAGAAAAAAAAGAATCTTAGTTAATTACGTAAACTATAATCCAATTCCTAATACTTCACTCTAGCTAAACCAACCTCCCAAGAGGTTAAAAGGAAAAATGGTAGCACATAAAAGTAGGCATAAAGGGAGGAGAATGGGGTGGGTAAACGCAGTTAATAATCCTGCTTCCTAATAAGTATCGAAGCATACGCTCACAAACTCACGACCACCCACCTAGTAAAAATGGATACATGGAAATAGTATTGATAATAACATTAGACAAGCTAGCTACCGCCTTGTATTCTCACTTTGTTCTCAAATGCTCACACGTCGAAAGCAACTCTACCACAACTCACACTAATATAAAACCAAAACAAACAACAATTACTAAACACGTGCCTTGCACAGATTTCCTACCAGATCACTTGATAAGTCGATGAACACAAACATAGGAAAATTAATTGACCACAATTACACCCAACTAATATCTATCTGAACCCTTCCTAAATTAAAATCCACATATTTAGCATAATTTTAAACCCTAACAAATAACATTCAAACCACAACTAAGTCTTTCCTATGACTAAATTCACCTATTCCAAAATATTTTCAACCCCTAAACAAATACCCCCTTCCCCCCAAAAACCAAAACATTTTTATATCTCAAAAATCGCAAAAAGTCAAAATTCGGAATTAAATCACTAACAATATTCCCACACACATACGCCGGATACAAATCAAGAGCCATATAACCATACGCCTAAACAGAACAATCTCCCGTATATCTCACTAGTTCCCTTACATCCGCCCTAAATTGGTGTTATAAAACTGACACGGACACTATACGACCAGGAACGGGCACTTCAATACCCCTATCACGCAACTAAGGATCATACCTCCAATAAAACGTCAATGGGACGGTCTTGAAACCAACAATTTTATTTAGCCCTCAACAACTATAAACAATTCATACAAGCAGAAGATTACTATACAGACTAATAAAACATATATCAATTCAGGTAATATTTAATACAACAAATAATAAAAATTTTAAGGGGTATCCAACTATTTAAAATCTCAACCAAAAAAACCCCCAAAAACCCCCAACAAAACATATAACACAAGTAGTTAAAAATTCCAAAATCCTCTCATCAATCATTTCAAGACCTACTCTACTTAAATACACAGTTAATAAAGAGCAATCATTAGCTACACACATAACTTAAAAAATCTCTTCTCATTTATTACTATTTATCATTAATATTTCCTACCCACTACTTATTATTTATTATTGTTCTCTTTTTTTACTTATCTACTCTTACTCTTTATCTATCTATTTCATTTACGTGTCTAGTTATTGATATATTCAGTTCTGAATTTAGCTGGGTTATGCACCACCTATTACTTATAACAATTATTCATTATTTAATCAATTATTTCTTGGTTCCAACCAATGTACAATTCTTGATTTTCGACTTAACCATTATTCATTCTTTACTACTTACTACTTATATTATTATATTAATTACCATTCATTTTGTTTTTTTGAGCACTTCATACCTTTAAACTTATAATTATCATCCTTACACGAGTAATACAGGGGTGAGTTACATCACAAACCCAGAATGAATATACTTTAATACAAACCTACACTAAACAAAAAAAACTTTCCCTTAGACAGCTTCAGAGGCACCCAAACAGGACCAGGTAATTCAGGAAAAAAAAAAGAAAAAAACAAACACAGGTAAAACAGGTAAAAACATTGACTCACTCACAAACACACACTTACACCTAAGCTACCACACTTTATCATACCGTGAACTTACAACGCACTATCATGGAAGGAACAGCACCCAAAAAGGTAAAACTAGATGTCACAAAGAGACAGACCGCCATTAAAGCATTCAACCTACAGAAAAAATTATCGCAACTGCGAATTAGCATCCGCACCAGTCAAAGAAATAGGGTTATACCCACCCCGATACCGAAAATAACTCATATTGGTACATTCCCTCCGACAACACGGGGCTCGATCTTATAAGAACGGGATGGGCAATACAAACCATAGAACAAGCGTTGGAACTCGGCTCACACGACCCCATCTTACACATCTCCCAAATCACCTCATTCTGCAAACAGCATCAAGACAGATTAGATGCCCTACATGCTCGGCAAATGAATATCGCCCTACCAAACAAATCACAGACAACCACTAACTACACGACCTCGATACAACCCCAAGATCTAAACCCCTCCAACAGGGAAGAGACAGGAAACAGTTCTAGCAACGCAATGACTCCACCAACTACTCCACATACTAACAGGATGCACATCGCATCTAATCTCACCAACAACCACCCACCAGCCATTGCGGGCCCCTCACAATATTCTACCCCACACGGGATAGCATCTGACATGGAAGGGGACACTTCACCAACCACAACCATAATCCGAGTAAATGCCTCCACAATTTACCCATGGATCACTGATTTTGAGGAGACCTACATAGGACCGAAAGGCAAGTATTCAATCAGTGACAAGGGCAAAACCAAAAACTACAATGGTTTCAACAGACAATTCAACCCAACCATTCACCATACAAACACACCACCGCCCTCACCAATTTCAAATCAACCTGAACCACAGACAATACCATGCAGCAAGGACACCAGAAGGAATGCAAATCTTAAAAGAAGCTGGAAGAAACATCCTAACCACCTAACTCTCTTCCTCAACAGTCAGGATAAGAAATTTCATCACCTCCGACAGGCCGACATACGGAAAATCCTGCAACAAGCAGATCCATCGACATTCTGCCTAATAAGATTAAAACACAACTCATACCTCATCAAATGCCACAACACCAAACAAGTACAGAAACTCAAAAATATAAACAAAATACTAGACGTTAAAGTCAACATACTGGCGCACTAGGGCAAATACACCAAATACCGACAATCCAACGAAAACAATCAACAAAAAGAAAAGCAAACAATAACTAAATCACCGCTACAATCAACCAGAGTTCAAGGCCTTCTACGGATCTGGCACTGGAACTATAGAGGTCCTTATGCTAACCATGCAGAACTGGCCCTAGCAATCTCAAAACCCAATCAACCACCGGACATAATTTGCCTACAAGAGACGTTACTCAATCACCAAAAATCACCACCTAAACTACCAATTTATTCTACAATGTATACGAGGAACAAAATGGCAAATGGAAAAGACAGGGGGCTTATGATGTACATTCACGATGACATTCCCCAGGTTACAGAGCTACATACTCAAAATATTAACTACGGAGACAACTTTGAAACCCAAGCTATACAGGTGAAACTGGGGAAAAATACATACAACATATTTAATGTATACAACCCACCACGGAACTACCAAAATATTGAGCACAACATGCAGACACTTATACAAATGGAGAGTACACACAAAATCATATGTGGTGACTTTAACGCTCATCACACTGATTCGGGATGTAAAGCAACAAACTACAGGGGTATCAAACTCCATACCATAATCAAGAAACACAAGCTAACCATTCTCAATACTGGCTCTCCCACCAAGTTAGACGAATCAAAGGGAACCCAAAGTGCCATAGACCTCACCATCACCAATCTCGCCCTCGCCCGTTTAACAAACTGGAACGTACTTCAGACAGACACATGGGGTAGTGACCACTTCCCAGTCCAAATTGACATTCACCTCCGCCATCAGCGAGATACTCGAAGAAATCAAATCAAATGGTTAACCGATAAGGCTGATTGGACACTATTCACCAACATTCTAGCTCACAAGGATCACAGTCAAATCCAACACTCGAACACAGCGATCTTCTACAACAATCTCATGAAAGCCATAAACCAAGCTGCTTCGGAAACCATCCCCAAAAGCTCAGGCAAACCACATAATCATAAACCAAACTGGTGGAACGAGGAGTGTAAAGAAGCCATAAAACTCAAACACAAAACCCTTCGAACATTTAAACAAACACTATCCAGAGAAGATCTACAAACATACATACAACAAAAATTAGTAACTAAAGAAGCAGTTAAAGACGCAAAACGAACTAGCTGGCATAACTTCTGCACCTCAATAAACTGCAAAGCGGATTCGTCTATGGTATGGAGAAAATTGAACTCACTAAAAGGAAAGATTCAAAACCACTCCCTCCGAATAACAGGCATGCAATCCAATGCAGATCGAGCTCAACTACTAGCCACACATTTTGCCAATTCATGTAGCAACCAAAATCACTCCCCTGAATTCCTACTTCGCACACAATTTCTAACCATAAATCACCCACAACTATTTATAGACCACACCGCACAGAAGGAAAACACGGACAGTAACTACAACAACCCAATAAATGATCCTTTCACCCTACAAGAATGGATACAAGCCTTAAGCGCTAGGAAAAACTCAGCACCTGGCCCAGATGAAATCACATACATCATCTATCAACACCTACCACATAACATCCAGGAACTAACCCTACAATTAATAAATAACATCTGGGCTAGTGGGGACATTCCACCTCAATGGAAAGAAGCTACAGTCATACCACTACTCAAACCCGGGAAAAATCCCACTAATCCCTCTTCCTACAGACCAATCTCACTTACCAACACCATCTCTAAATTAACGGAAACCATGGTTAACAATAGACTCAAAAATATCTAGACCATCAACACCCTCTCTCCAATAATCAAAGTGGCTTCCGGAATAAACGCTCCACAATAGATCAATTGATCAGGTTAGAAGCAGACGTCAAGTTAGCCTTCCACAACCCCATGAAAAAACGCAGACACGTAATAGCCATATTTCTAAACCTGGAAAAGGCATTTGATCTAGTCTGGAGCCAGGGCCTAATCTCAAGGCTACATAAATATGGCATCACTGGGAAAATGTTCACCTGGATTAAAAACTTCCTATCTAACCGCACCATAAGAGTTATAATAGGGGATCAAAAATCCGACACACACACATTAGAAAATGGTACACCTCAAGGCAGCGTAATAAGTCCGACTCTCTTCAACATAATGGTAGACAGCTTATCGGAGTATGTTGACAAGAGCATAGCAGTCTCCCAATTCGCGGATGACAGCGGAGTTTGGAAAAATGTTAATCCAAAAAACCCTAATCACATTAAACAATTACAGAACGGACTCAACGGCATCATTAAATGGGCAGACACCTGGGGATTTAAAATATCCAAGGAAAAAAAACAGTAGCCATGCCATTCTCACCAAGAAAAATCCGGAATCAAACCTATCCAATCCTCACAATTCAAAATCATCCCATCCAATTTGTCAAACAAACCCCTTTTCTAGGCATGATTCTGGACGAAGCCCTTACATAGACCGAACATATCAAGGAGCTCCAGGCGAGATGCACGAAGGACTTAAACCTCATGCGTCTCATTAAAGGCACTTCCTGGGGAGCTGTCCAGGTTATGCTTTTAAAGATATACCAAACTCTAATTCGCTCTAAGCTAGACTATGGTTGCCAAATTGATGACTCGGCCAACAAATATCAACTCAAAAAAACTAGATAGTATCCAACACTCCGCATTACGCATATGTACAGGCATACACAAACACACATCATTGGATGAACTTCAAGTCCTCACAGGCGAACTACCTCTCACCCTCCGAAGGAAAGAACTTACACTCAAATATGCCGCCCGTATCTCCGTTCACGACGCCAAGCACCCAATCAGAATTGCAATCAACAAATCACGCAATATCAACCCATCAATTAAGAATAAATCAGCAGCAATGAAAATGGAAATCTATGGCACGGAAATAGGATTAGCCCCAATCCAGGCAGAAATTAAACTTATTATAGACCCATCCCCATGGCGGACACAGAATCCGAAAATTGACTTCCAACTCAAAAGATTTGGCCAAAAATCCCACAACATTTGGAAACTATTAGCAGAAGCCCAGACAATCCTCAACACCACTTACATCAATCACACCCACATCTTCACGGATGGATCCGTCTCACGAGAAACAGACAGAACAGCTGCAGCAATGGTGATTCCTAAACTCCATATCACCATTCGATTCAGACTACCAGACAAAACCTGCATCTATACAGCAGAACTATGGGCAATATATCAAGCCCTAATCAGTATCCAAAAGTTGCAGCTGACCTCTGCTGTCATCATATCCGACTCCTCCAGTGTCCTCACCTCCATAGGGACGAGTTTATCCAAAAGCAGACAAAGCCTACTACAACTAACTCTCCTTAAACTGCAGGAACTTAACAACATCAACTATCAAACCCATTTTATGTGGAGCCCATCACACATTCAACTACCAGAGAATGAATTAGCGGATAAGGAAGCCAAACAAGGGCTACAAGAGATAACTATCACCCCGATGGATCACAGCACTCAGGAAATTAACTCAATGACTAAAACATTTATAACAGGACAATGGCAACTCTCCTGGGAAAATTTTACCAAAGGTAGGATACTTCATAAAATCCAACCTAAAATTAGCAGGAGAAAGCCGCTACAACTAGACATCTCACCAGCAGAACAACGGGTCATCAACCGACTAAGGACGGGCAAAACCGTCCTCATGACCTGCCAAGGACCAAATCTACGAGCACTCTGCCAAACCTGTCAAGAAGAACTTACCATGCAACACATCTTTAACGATTGTGTAGCATACACCCAAGAGAGAAACAACTTCACAGCAACACAACTCAAATTTGGCGCGCCTACTACTTATCCTGACATCCTCAACTACAAGGAAAATCCTAACATTCAACTAACATGTCACAACACACTAGAACTATTTAGAAAAATAAACCTAATCTCACACATCTAACTCACCTGCTACCATGTTGAATCACTACTGTTCTGTACATAACAATATGACATATTATTGTACATAGAAGCTGGAGACTAAATTATTTAACCTATTTATTTATTTCTCTATTTATTATATTTAAATAGTGTACAGATTGTAAATATATATTATATATACATTAACACAAAATCAAACAGGCTAACACCCATGACCTACTAATAAAACTAATATATATATATATATATATATATATATATATATATATATATATATATATATATATATATATATATATATATATATATATACACACACACAAGAATGATAAATAATAAGAAAAAGAGAATCTTACACATAGTATCCAGTAGATACAGCCTCAAAAGAAGGAGGTTGAACCCCATTACAGATTACACAGCATAACAATATAGTATATAATCAACAGTACCCTACTAACCAACCAGGTTAAAATATATATATATATATATATATATATATATATATATATATATATATATATATATATATATATATATATATATATATAATAAAGATCATTAGTTCTTAAGGGACATTGTACATATTACATAGGTATAGGTAGGCAATAAATGGTACTATTACTAACCACTATAGATAACTCATTACTAGATTCAAAAAAAAAAAGAAAAGAAGGCATAGACCTAAAAAAAATAAAATAATAATAAATATATAATATAATAATAATAAATAATATTAGTTATGAGACTTGGTACATATTATATCGGTATAGGTAGACAATAGATGATACTATTACTAACCGCTATAGATAACTCATTACTGGACTTCCAAAAAAAAAGGGGAAAAAAAAAGAGAAAAGAAGGCATAGACCTCAAAAAAGTTGTATATATAATATATTATCAATAAAGATCATTAATTTTTATGGGACATGATACATATTACATCGCCATAGCTAAGCAATAAATGCTACTGTTACTAGCCACTATAGATAACACATTACTAGACTCTCAAAGAAAAAAAAGAGAGAGAGAGAGAGAAAGAAACAAAAGAAGGCATAGACCTCAAATATATATATATATATATATATATATATATATATATATATATATATATATATATATATATATATATATATATATATATATATATATATAAAGGCATGAGCCTTAAAAAAACCCAAGAAATTAAAAGGCATGAGCCTTAAAAAAAAAAATAAAAAAATATAATAATAACAAAACCCCGTTCCCGCACGCACACAATCAGATTCAGCAATCACCATTCCTAAAGTCCATAACATAAAACGGGAGCTAGGACTCATACTAGCAACATCCTGGGTGGATCCTAAAACCCAGGTGTTCACGCTATAGACAGTATCGCTCCAATCATTCCAACTCCCAGGAGAGGAGTAGTCAGATCAACGCACGCAAAATACAGTATTTGAGCTCTTGACAGCTCCAGTCAAAGATCGCTCAACAAGGAACGGTAAGATACCCCATTCCGCACACATCCAACTTAAAATACAACACTACACTACATCACAAGGACTTGCAATTACAACTCCCCAACCATTGCAGTCCAAAAAAATATACACTCCCCCAAACAACAAACAAACTACACCAAAAAACATCATCATACTCCCTCTACTGTCGTTTTAACGGCAAGAGGTTGTGGAAAAGTACTCACAATGCCTACACCAACAGAAAAGACGTCCGATACAAGCGCTAAAAGTAGATAAGCGGGGGATTTGGTCGGATCCAAATCCCCCAAAACAATGCCAACAAATTTCCCACATGAAAAGACTACTCAAAACTGCATAAGGCCGAAGCGGAGAATTGGATCCGACCAATCCTCAAACCAAGACATAACATATAGCCCACCAAGGAACGGTAAGAAACCCAAAGCCGAACTCATCCAGTTTAGACAACACTAACTCACAGCACAAGGACTAGCAAATACAACACCCCACCCCTTGCAGTCCGTAAAATCCACCCCCCAAACAACAAACAAGCACTACATACCAATACCAAACCCCACTACTGTCGTTTAAACGGCAAGAGGCGGTGGAAAAGCAGTAACAATGCCTAAACCAACACAAAAGACGTCCGAAAATAGCGTTCTAGTCCGAAACAAGACTTGTAGCTCCGGCAAGTCAAGCTGGGGGAATCAGGGGAACAGACGAAATATACCAATTCAGGCAGCTTCTACTGGATACAACGGAGGAGGGAAGTAACCACAACCAGAACAAGATGGCGGATTCAACAGATAAGCAGAGGGATGATGCGGTTCCGGTCCAAATCCGACAACCCCAGGAAGCAATACCTTCACAACCCTGAGGGTAGAATGAAAAGATTACAAATTTTTTATTGCCAATAAAGAAAAGCACAAAATTGCCTTCCAATCAAAAGGGATAGTTAGACAGCTCTAGCTAACATCCCAAAAGCCCCAAACCAACATACACACAAACAGACCTCACTTCAAAACAAATCAAGAGACTATGCAGAACTAACCACCTCCCCACTGCTGTCTCAAAACCCCAACCCTGGTACGGACAACGATTAGCGATGAACAGTCCGGGCCGCGCGGCCAACTGTTCAAAACGAAAAGCCTACAACCTATGTCTTCACTTTGGCTCTGAAGACCCACGGCCCAAACAAGATTCTTTGGCAAGGCGGTTAAAATTACACATGCATCCAAACCAAAGCGGGGATAAATATATTAAATAGGCGGCATACGCCTAAAGATTGGTAAATTTTTTGCAAGCACTATAAGTACGCCAAGTACGCAAAATTGCAATTACAAGCATTCATTCCAAATTCAGAACTCAGGCTCATTATAACAATTGCACAGGTGGCTTACACAACATTGATATAGGGATACCAATAGGAAAAACTGGTATATATTTGACAAAATATCCACCCAATTGAAAGAAAAGTTGGGTGGATAATAACTTGGGGGCATTGGTGGGGCGGGGGTCGCAGCCCGAGTGGGGGAGTAGTTTGCGGTGTCTGCCATTTTCACGATTAGGGTCAGGTCCGGAGTAGAAACGATACACACTATAAGGGTCTTTTTTTGAGGTCCCTGATCTCTAGGGGTCAGGAAAAGGCCTAGCACCAAGGCCAAGCGCCCTCCAGGGAGACCACAGATCACGCCCGGGACTGTGGCATACTCCCCAGAGGGACTGCAGTCCATGCCCGGGACTGTAAGCAGTCGTATAAGCCTCACGGCAGCAAGCGACTTAAACGAGAAAGAAAGAAAAGTTCTTAAGATTTCCAGTAACGGTGAAGACATTAACCGGAGAGATTTTGTAGAAGCCAAGATATAAAAAAAAGTTAAACCCTATAACAATCATTGATCATAACACACATACATGAACAAATGCTGTAACTGTATCTCCACGAGACAGAATGGTTAAATTTTACTACGGTGATATATTCGATGCTATCGGTGATATCAGTAAAAGTGACCCTATATCTGTGTGGTTGTTTCCGAGTTCAGAATGTGATCATTATGATCAGTTTGTACGGTCTAACGGCGATATTTATCATACAGAATCTCTTTATGAAAAAATAAAACATCTTGCGCTGAAATATACTTCTGACGATGTCAAAGATAGACAATTACTAATTAATTGTTTTACCGTACCATCGGTTGCTGCCTATTTTTCACTCAGGAGAAAAATTCTTGGAAACCTACTCGATCGGAATTTCATGAAGATGTCATGAGGAATTGTATCGAATACGGGCACTGTGGATTGTGGAATACTAAATATAATTACAACGACTTTATCTCGGTTGATATAGTAACGTGTTATCCTGGAAGTTTTCCAGGATAGGAGATTGTTTTGAATATTTTAAGAGATTTGGACATCCTACACATGACATGACTAAGGTTGCGATAAATGGACCCTTACCAGATTTTGACAGGATTCGCCCGCTTAGAGTCGTTGAGTTATAGTTATACTCGGATCTCCATCCGATTGTTTATGAGTGGTTTGGAAGACATTTTTCAGAAACATGTTGGGTTTCAATAGTACTATTGCGGTATATGCTGGATGCTAGAATTTTAATTTCGTTGAAAGTAGCTGAAGCTATTATATCATACAGTTCACAGAAACAAGTTTTGCTCTCAGAACCTGATGTATTTGATGCTAATCCTATTTTTAAACATGATTAGAAACTTGCAAAGGATCTCGGCATAAAAATAAGTGGTACATTTATACAAGATTTACCATATTGCCTGTCGTGCTAACCACGCTGCTGTAACATCACGTGAAAATTTTGCTTAAGCGGCAAGTCAGCTAATCGCTGTCTTACCTCTCCAATACCCTATCGGGGAATAATAAACAGATTCCATTATAATAATCAGTTGATTAATTTCCAGCCCCTAGCATTATTTTACCCTTCATACCAGATTTTAACTAGAAATCTAGCGAGAGATTCTCTGAGAGATTTATTAGGTATAGAATTTAACGCGTGAATCAACTTTACATCTGCGAGATGCTGTTGTTGGAAATCTGAACTTTTATACGCGACATCAAAAGTGTGACACGCTTGATCAATCTTATTTACTGGAATTTCTCCAGATTTTGGCTGATCTTGGTTATTGAGTCTGATATCAAGACGAGTTCCAGGACCACAATAATTATATCCCGGAAAATGTTTCTCGCCGGGGTATTTTGCTCATGGAGTTCCTGGCAATTTTCCTAATGAATCAGCAATATCACCACCACGCGTTATTTGGTTGTACCACATTTTGCACACTTGTCTGTAAGTGCGCGTCTTTTATTTTTTGTTGTTATCATTGTCAATCCAACGGTATAGGTTGATGCTCTACATCGAACGCAATATAAACTCATATCATTATTATATGGATATAATTGACTTTTCTGCGACACGAAAACAAGAACCAGTAAAGCACCATCCAACGTTACCAATTTCTATCAGAATGATTATAATAGGTCCGTTCGGAAGTTGGAAGATGCAATTACTGCTTAATCTAATAATGAGATGGCTGAAGTGGGATAAATTGTATTTGATAGCGCCATCTGTAGATGACCAACGATGTTACGAAGTACTTAAATATTTTATTGAAAATGCAAAAGTGTTAAATGAAGACAGTGAAGTCATTGACTTTATTACTGATATTGATGAAGCGCCATCTGCAGATGATCTGGATGGAAGTATTAATAACCTCGGGGTATACGATGATGTCATGCTGGGGACAAACAATCCAATCCAGCTGGAATATTTTCTCGAGGCAGGCATAAAAATACAGATGTGATTTATGTTACACAGCATTATGCACAAATTCCAAAAGTTATCAGGGATAATTGTTACATTTTAGTTGTGTTCAACGGAGTTGATTATCATACGTTGCAAAATATTTATTGTACTTGATATTATGGGGACATGGATATGAACAAATTAAAAAATTTCTTTTTAAAAGCACGTGAAAAGGTCGAAAAAAATCTGTCCAATTAGAGAAATTTTTTAGTTTTAAGCCAAAAACTTCATTTTTCATCCTTCGTAAAAGCCTTTAGTTTTCAAAAATTAGGTCTCTACAACCGTGTAGGGTTCAGCCTCTCTGCTGCTCGTATGAAATAATCGTCTCTAAAGAAAACCAGAGGAGAACCAGTACCTTAATGGCGGGCGGTCACGTGATATGAAATGGCTGCGCCCATGAAAACAAAAGGTGGCGCTCTATAGTTTCGTATTTAGCATAGGGTTAAAATTGTAAAGAAAAAGAGTTTCCCCGGGTTGCCTCACTAGTTATACTGGTTATTTAAAAGAGACTTTGTATATCTTAGGTGTTGTTCAAAGAACCTTTAATTCCCTTTATTTTGATGTATGATTGATGGGTGTAATATGGGTTAGAGAATATACAGCTTGGCCTTACTCCAGATGTGCATCTTTCAAAAACGTGCTAGCTCTACTTGCTCATTTTCACTTCTCGAACTTCAGAGGTAAATTGTAAAAAAAAGAGCCGATAACTTTTTTTACATTTTATGTATTTGGTAATTCAGTCATTGCACTTTTAGAAGCTGGAATTATCTAGTTTGGCAAAATTCATTTTCCATATTTTAATAGCTGCCAAGAATAGTGTACTTTAGACAAATTTAGGTTGATTTTTTGGAGCACAAGGGAGCAGTCATTTTAGTTAGCAGTGTCCCAAGATCATTTAAAATTTCCCAAAGTACAATATCCAAAGAAATTTCATCCACATTACATGAAAGTAGTATATAGGTATGCCAACATTCTTTGCACTGTGCATGTTTAAAATGCAAACAACTTCACCTTACATACATCACTCTCTCAAAAGTACATAATAACTGGTGAGCGCCACCAAAATAGAAAGGTCTATGGTGATGTCACGTCATTTAGTCATTGTGACGTTTATGAAGTTATTTTACCTCAATAACAAGCAAGAGCTCGAATGTAGTTCAAAATGGCCGTGATTCAATATAATTTCTATTTTCTTCCTTGTTCAACATACGATAGAAAAGGTCGAGTAAGGTCCAATTTGACATCTTTGCGGCCGCCATATTTGACACACTCATTTTGCTTTATGTCGATTTGCCTTCTTGGGACTACCGCCATTTTTCATCATAGTGATCCATAGTTGGCGTGATAGATAAGGTTTTTATTATTGTAGTACATAGTTTACGTGGTAGATATTACAATAATAATATTGATAAAATGGAATTCATTTTTTATATTACAATTAAAAAGAAAAAATAATTTTCTTTTATTCCGGGATATCAGCAATGGATATGTTAGCAGTTGCAGCTGAAAATCAGGATCTAATTCTCAAATGGTCAAATTGTTCAAGAGAGATACAAGAGCTTCAACTTAAAGTGTCATCAAAAGATAAAGAAATTCAACATCTAAAGAAAATAATTGCCAAGAAACAATCATTAAGTGTAGCAGTTGTGAAGGATCAAGAAAACACAATGACAAATTTGTTTAAATACTATACAGGAATCACATACATAAGATTTTTTTGCTTTAATGGCCTTTATAATCCCTATAGAGTGTCCAGTCAAACAAGGACCAGAACGAAGGGATACATAAAGCCATCGCCAGGAAGATGATTTTTTTTAACAATATGTAGGCTTAGGCATGGTTTTAGTTTAAAAGATTTGGCCACATAAGTCATGTTTAAGACATGACTCGATCTTTTGTATTTAAAACTTGGCCAGCTTTTAATTTGGCCACATAGAGATACTATAATAAAAAAATATGCCATCTGAATATATGAAAGATTTTCTCAACTGCCCTTATTATTATAAATGGAACTGAAGTTAAAACTCAAATTCCAAGCGCACTTTGCCTACACAGCCAGTTATACAGTGATTATAAATCTGCAACAACTCTAAATAGGTTGTGATCCTAATGGATGTGTAATGTTTGTTCCAAAATTATTTACAGGATTAGTTTCGGATAAATCTATCACAGAGCAATCTAGTTTTTATAATATGCTTAATTCATTAAAATCAAATGGTTATATTAAAGGAGGAGATGCCATTATGGCAGATAAATGGTTTATCATTGCAAAAGAAATAAATGAACTAGGTTTGAAAATAAACATTCCACCATTTGCATTGTCGAGTAGGCAAATGACAGTTTCTGAGACACATTTGACTAACAAAATTGCAAAACATAGGGTACATATAGAACGACTTATATGAAAAATTAAAACATACAATCTTTTATCACAACGTATTCCTACATCTTTGTTTCAAAAGACCAACAAAATATGGACAGTGTGTTGCCTTCTAACAATTTTTCAAGTTGTATTTGTTAAGGATGAACACTGAATATACTATGAATTGAAAGTATCTTATATGATAATATTAAATCGATCTGTATGTCTCCTAGAGGTGTTGATGCATTAGGAATATTTTGTGCAATTATGCACTCTGTGGGCGTTTCCTTCAGACTCGAGAGATGAGACATGTTCCTTTCATCCACTTTCAGTATTCTAAATGTAAAAGAAATGCAATAAAATAATTGTGTTAAACAATGTCGTTTCTGTGTTTACTTCAAAGCATAGCCTTTTTTAAAACATCTATAATTTTTGTACATATTCTCAATGCACATCTTATTGCTTGTTCTATTTGATGACATTATATTGTACATTTACATGAATATTCCTATTACGTATTAATTCAATTATGTTGCGTCAGCATGAAGAATAAGTATTAAATCTATATTGCCTGTTGTGTTTATTTTTATAAGATTAAAATTATTGAACACTGTAGACATTTCCAAAAGTGGCCAGGTAATAAATTGGGTCAATAGACCAGGATCTCGTGTGAAAGCAAGGTAACTAACAGGGTAATAAGATTGTTATTTTCAACAGCGGCAGCTTTCATTGTGACTTTACAGCACGCTAACACCGTTAGGTTGACCTCATCCAAAGATATCCATTTACATAGCTTAACATCTGTATTTGCCCAATGTACATCTTGAGCAGTGACTTGAATGTGGATGTATGAAGATCCAAATAAAGTGAATATTCGCCATTTTAAAGTATGTGCAATCGAATTGCAAAAAAAATAGCCCACATTATTGAAATAGTCGGTACCGAACGTCTACATGACCTGTATGACAAATACTATAACATTGCCATTGTTTCAGTGTATTAAAATGCATGGTCAAACTTTAATAATGGTTCTTAAAAATAAAAAACATTAAATCTTATCCCGCTTTACATAAGCAGTATGCATCTCCACACGTTTCCTCTGTAATTTTGATGTACAGACGGTGTGGAGGCTAGTTCTTTTTCATATCCGGACAGCATCTCGCTTCTACGCGAATCTTATTTTCAAACTCTAAAACTTGGATCTCGTGTATCTATCCTTGCATAAAGTAGTTCTAACCCTTCTTCAACACTTTACTGGAAAGTTCATCATACTCAGAAAGGTATTTAACTGAAATGTTATTGGGAATACGCGAGAAATAATATTACATGGTGCCTGTGCTCTGTGATGATTCAGCTATTTTAATGGGAAGCTTGGAGGTACGTAGTAACAGTCTCCAAGGTAGTCCGAGTTTCCTCTGACCCTTGACACCCCATTTTTGATATCTGGTTTTTTATGTTGGGGTGTAGGGTCAGAGTCTATTCCCTATCAAAAACGTGGAATTTGCCGACACCATTTGGTGTCGGCATAGGGTACTCGCCAACTATAAGGCCTAGAAAACTTAAATGACCTTGCATTGACCCATAATTACATTAAATCGATAGGGAAATCATTTATCTTCTCAGAAATTACAAGCATAACACCGATTTTGTCTTTAATCCGTTGTCAGACGAGACATAACTACAGTGTTGTTGAATTTTGACCTCGTTCGCACCATTTTCATTGCTAGTCACATGACTAACTAAATCTCGCAGCCGATGTGCATAAACGTCATAGGTCAAATGGGCAGTGTCAGCAATGATAATTAAATCGTCTTCATACAAAAGTAAAATATATTTATAATGTTCTAATGTTCTGTCGAAACTCCAGTTTCCTACAGCAGAATAGGGCTTCAGATCGTTCAAAAATATAGAAAGAGTAAAGGCAATAAAACACAACCCTGGCATGCGCTCATAAGACAATTAAAAGGATCGGTGGTAAATTTGTAATTCACACGTTTTTACATCATTATATTTTGCCGTAATAATTCTCAAGCTTTTGCCACTAATATATTCACTAATTAGCTTTAGGTACAGTAAACGTCTCTCTACCATACGAAAGACCTTTTCATAGTCTCTAAATAGTTTATAGAATCTACTCTACCTTTTCTTATATATGCATAAATTAATATATATCATATACATGTAAATGTATAATTTGCTGTACAATAATCCGTTCTAAATCCAGCTTATTCGTCGCCCAGGAATTCGTTTTCGACTACCCATTCATTTATGCTATTGTACATAAAATCAATGTAAACTCTTTACTTAATACAGGTAGTAGACTAATGCTCTGTAACTAAAGGCTTCATCTGCATCCCTTGTCTTCAGAATTGCTACTATGTTAGCCATTGACCAGTATTCTAGATAATGTCCATTTTCCTGTATCAGGTCAGCAGACCCGGAAAATCAAATAATTCTGACCTACCAATTTACACAGGTGATACTAATTTGTACATCGGTAATCTTGTTCTTTACGAGGCGCCAGAAAAGTTGTGAGAAAGTATATTTTTGTTTTAATTCACTTTGCTTTGGTTTGGTTCTTGTAAGAAATGCAAACATATTTCTATATAATTTATAATTTTAAAGTCCTTCAATTGCGAAATTGCTTTATACATATGTAAATAAAATCATATATCCAAAATCAAGACAAACTATTCTATATAAGTAAACAAAATATGAATTTCAAATATTTTAAACATCATTTCACGTACCTTAAGAGAGAGAGAGAGAGAGAGAGAGAGAGAGAGAGAGAGAGAGAGAGAGAGAGAGAGAGAGAGAGAGAGAGAGAGAGAGAGAGAGAGAGAGAGAGAGAGAGAGAGAGTGTGTGTGTGTGTGTGTGTGTAAAATAGTATGTCACCTGTGTAAAATAAAACCTATTTTACGTTCCCAGTATTGTATGTGGGAGGCTGTTACTAAGCTGTGAAAATTTGTAGCCAGCCCGAGCACATGTGCTGTTAATATGACAATAAAAGATGTTTAACCCAACATATTTCACTTGCGTGTACAAGACTGTTCCATATGTATGTGAAATAAAGATTTATTTCATATATTTGAAATTCATCTATACCACTTTTTGTGTGTAAAATCAATCATTTATTTCACATATATAATTAGATTCCTAACATATGTGAAAAAGATGTTTCACATAAAGCCAATTTTACACATGCGAAATATGTTTATTTTATGTATTTTAAAACAGTTGTCCACATACGCCAAAAATGTTCACATGTTTAGCATTCGTCTATACATATTGACAAAACATTATTGATTTCACATATAGAATGAGATGTTCATATATACGAACAAAAACTGTACGTAAGCGCAATAAAGTAATCGGTTGACATGTGCATTACCTTACCACATATGTACAATTTTTCATATATGTGAAATTCCTTTTGTTAAATATGCGAAAAATGATTTTTTTTTCACATGTGAAAAACCTATTTCAATATGTGAGTACAATGTTTTTCACATATGTAAAAAGCTTATTTACCTTATTTACAAATGTAAAATTCATGAGAAATAAGGAAAAACCATAATGGTGTTGCAATATGTACATTGTAAGTTAGTTATGTCGCTTTATCTGTAACAGAAATTAGTATATGAAAACTATAATTCATATAATTATCTTATCTGTGCCAGGTGTGCACTGATATAATATGTAACGGCTTGTTGGTCTAGGGGTATGATTCTCGCTTCGGGAGCGAGAGGTCCCGGGTTCGATTCCCGGACAAGCCCAACTTTTAGGGAATTTTGAGTTTGAATTGTTAATTCTTATCACGTATCTAAAATACATGTTTAATGAGGATATTAATGGACTATTTATCAGTTCTATCAAATTTTCGTGTACATTATTGGTGGAATTAATTTAATTGTGAATTTAGGGCATCTTTTTATTTAAAGCATTTTACCATTATAATAGATGTAATTCAAAATAAGATTCAAGTATAGACATTTGAATTGAACTTAGCCTTTAAGAAGTTTCATGAAGTTTGGTGCCATTTTTGTGCCCTTATTAAAAAGATTTATGGTGAAATGTTAATAAAGTTCTGTCCACTCAAATGCCTTTATATCTTTTGAACCCCCAAATTATAGGCATTTGTATAGTTTGAATCCCCAATCAAAGGCCTTTATATCCTTTGAACCCCATTTATCCTTCTAACCCCCAATCGAAGGCCTTTATATCCTTTCAAATACATAAAAAGGTTATTTGTTGTATGCAAATGAGCTTAAATTTTAATTGTACTTGCAGGGTGAAAATTTATAAAAGCAAATGAAGTTGAGACAAAGAAACAAAAAAAATCTTCTTAACTAAAACAAAATTACGTTAATAATAAATATTAGCAGTAATCTGATCATTGTAGTCATTAAGCTTTCATGAGGTAAGACTTTTATCCTTCCCCAGACTCAAATGGGGATCAAAAATTTATAGAGAATTACAATTCTGTAAACGATAGTACAGCTCATAAAAGTGTTTACTAAATGGAGTCAATGATTCTATATTGCGACAACTTTTAGGAATTCATCAAACAGTAAACACATGAAAAAATTAGCAAGAGATGTCATGCCAAAGAGTCTTTCACATTCGATGAAAGCATGGTTGCATCATTTTCCATATTTGATGAAAGCATCGTTGCAACATTTTCCATAGACGACTAAAGCATGGTTAGAAAAAAAAATTGTCAACTGTTAGCGATAGTCTATAAAACGATAAATGGGTATATAGATATTGACCAAGCATGCAATGTTATTGATCGTAGATTTTGAAACTAAGTTGATTTTAATTTATTGCTAATACAGCATATACTTATTTATAAGTCCAGTCAAATTTCAAATTGCACAGACTCAGACCAGCTGGTGCATGATGAAACAGCAGAGATGGGTCTGTGCAGTTTGCAGTTGGATGCAGCTTACAAGTGAGTACAGTCGGACAGTGTGTATTTTTATACTGCATGCTTTCAGTCTGGTGTCCCTGGTATTTGAGGTTGTTAATTCACCTCACTAGGTGTCACTGATCTTAGAGGTTGTTAATTCACCTCACTAGGTGTCACTGATCTTAGAGGTTGTTAATTCACATAACTATTTGTAAATTTATGTCCAATATTATAAGCTGAAGTATGTTCCTAAAAAGCTCGATTCCGTTGTGTACGTTCCCGTTATTTTTCATGTGAATGTATCTTGTATTATCTTTCCGTATGCATTTACATAATCTTATTCCATGAACATTTTGTCTATAATAAGTTAAGACATTCATTTATCTACTTTTATTTTTTATGTGTACATTTAGACGACAAATTATGAACGAAAAATAAATGATTACTAATACCAATTGTTTAATATAATTTTTAATATCTTAGAGGAATATTAACATTATACCTTATGTTAGCTTTTTGTAATGTGTAAATACTTCCAACAACTAATGTTGTTTTTTTTTGCAATATCAAAAGGACTTTAAACACAAACTGTACCTGGCTGTAAGTATACTTACATAGACATGAAAAGCTTGAATTCGTTATATTTTGGACAGGGGTAAATGCTGTTTGATTTTAGATTTCGAGTTTTTGATTAATTCAAACTGACTTAGATAGAAAGAAGAGTTAAGAGATGGCTGTCATTATTGGATTCCAATACGTTTGAAATTGCTTACATTCCTATTCATAAAAGCGACAAAATTTAATTAGTGGTTAAGCAACAAAAGTCTAGTAAACGCATATGATCAATTAATTTCTGCTTCGAGAATTCATTACATTTGCAGGCTCGTTTCATTTTCAGTTATTGCCGAGATTGTAAATTTTTAAAAATTAGAGCCAATATTTTGAATGACTTTTACGTGTTTCAGACCATTGGCTGGTTGAAACCAGACCAGACATGCATAATTGCTAATTAATGATCCAGGTTAACGTTCCATTTTTACGTCGTAAACGTATTATGGAATAGGAACGAAATCTAAACAAAGTGCCTTGCTACGATGCACCTGGCAAACACCGCGATGCCATGTAATGGGTACTAACAAAAATTACAAACTTACCAGGGAAGACATACAAGCTGTTGCATTTTGTTATGAGATGGTACTTTGTTCGGTTCTATCGGATGTCACAATTATCACTAATCGTGCATGTTTAACTAAGCATAGCGCTACACGCTTAAAAGATTTTGAAAATGCACAAGTCAGTAAATGTGGGTAGGGGATGGTACTCTGAAGATATGGCTAAAAGTTAAGGTAATATTAGTGCCTAGATTCTTTCATTTAAGTATCATGCACCATTTAGCAGTGAGTGTGTGCGATAATAACTTGTAAAATAAACTATTCCAAACCATTTTCCCCACAGACTTTGAAGCAGTGTACAACAATACAGTGACAGTATCTAATGAAAATGAAATGCTACTGACACTTATCAAATTGCCTATTTTAGCTCATATAATTACAATATCAAATTGCCTATTTTAGCTCATATAATTACAATATCAAATTGCCTATTTTAGCTCATATAATTACAATATCAAATTGCCTATTTTAGCTCATATAATTACAATATCAAATTGCCTATTTTAGCTCATATAATTACAATATCAAATTGCCTATTTTAGCTCATATAATTACAATATCAAATTGCCTATTTTAGCTCATATAATTACAATATCAAATTGTCTATTTTAGCTCATATAATTACAATATCAAATTGTCTTTTTTTAAGATCAAATAGATACAATATCAAATTGCCTATTTTAGCTCATATAATTACAATATCAAATTGTCTTTTTTTAAGATCAAATAGATACAATATCAAATTGCCTATTTTAGCTCATATAATTACAATATCAAATTGTCTTTTTTTAAGATCAAATAGATACAATATCAAATTGCCTATTTTAGCTCATATAATTACAATATCAAATTGTCTTTTTTTAAGATCAAATAGATACAATATCAAATTGCCTATTTTAGCTCATATAATTACAATATCAAATTGTCTTTTTTAAGATCAAATAGATACAATATCAAATTGCCTATTTTAGCTCATATAATTACAATATCAAATTGCCTATTTTAGCTCATATAATTACAATATCAAATTGCCTATTTTAGCTCATATAATTACAATATCAAATTGCCTATTTTAGCTCATATAATTACAATATCAAATTGCCTATTTTAGCTCATATAATTACAATATCAAATTGCCTATTTTAGCTCATATAATTACAATATCAAATTGTCTTTTTTTAAGATCAAATAGATACAATATCAAATTGCCTATTTTAGCTCATATAATTACAATATCAAATTGTCTTTTTTTAAGATCAAATAGATACAATATCAAATTGCCTATTTTAGCTCATATAATTACAATATCAAATTGTCTTTTTTTAAGATCAAATAGATACAATATCAAATTGCCTATTTTAGCTCATATAATTACAATATCAAATTGCCTATTTTAGCTCATATAATTACAATATCAAATTGTCTTTTTTTAAGATCAAATAGATACAATATCAAATTGCCTATTTTAGCTCATATAATTACAATATCAAATTGTCTTTTTTAAGATCAAATAGATACAATATCAAATTGCCTATTTTAGCTCATATAATTACAATATCAAATTGTCTTTTTTAAGATCAAATAGATACAATATCAAATTGCCTATTTTAGCTCATATAATTACAATATCAAATTGTCTTTTTTAAGATCAAATAGATACAATATCAAATTGCCTATTTTATATCATATAGATACAATATCAAATTGCTTATTTTATATTATATAGATACAATATCAAATTGCTTATTTTAGATCATATAGATACATTTTTCCGCAAAGCAGATTGCTCCTGAACATTTAGATGACACTTTTTAAAGTTTATAATATATCAGTTTAAACTTCTTACGTGTTATACGTGATATTTGACTAAACCACACACACACACACACACACACACACACACACACACACACACACACACACACACAGTTAGGTCATTTCGTATTACCAAAAGCCTTTATTAACGGTGAATATGACATCTATACGTGTTTTTCTACATGGGATTCTACGGTGTGTCGGATCGCGTATTGGCAAATCGTTAACACTTGTATGTTCAATTAGTTATTTAAATATTAGTGGCAATCTAGTGATATTTTTCTGTATTTGTTCTAAATAGTTATGTTGTTTTGTGTACAACATTTGAACACCGGGTAAATTGGTCTTTATCGTTGCACAGTGTAGTCATTTGCAATAAAATGGTGTGTGTGTGTGTGTGTGTGTGTGTGTGTGTGTGTGTGTGCGGCTTTAGAATCTAGGAAACAAGGCAGATTCATGTTGCTGATAGTGTACACGAAGAGTAAATATTAAACTAAAGTCTTACATTTCGTACAGTTTGCAGTGATTCCATTATTAGGACACCAAGAAAGTGGTTAGAGATTTAAATTCAAGATCGATTAATTAATAAGGTAAAGAAAACTAAATTACCAATTGTGGTAGGATATATAGATAAATGGATGGATGGATGGACACGTGAACAGAATATATCAAAACATTCCACATTGTTTATTTTGGGGGTCATGATAATGCTTGAGAGTAAACTTCTATCATCATCATCATCATCATCATCATCATCATCATCATCATCATCATCATCATCATCATCATCATCATCATCATCATCATCATTTTTAATATTCTTCTTCTTCTTTTTCTTCTTCTTCTTCTTCTTATTTTATTATTATTATTATTATTATTATTATTATTATTATTATTATTATTATTATTATTAAAAAATACACGGATAATTGTTATTGTCTTTACCGTAAAATACTCCTTATGGTCAATTGAATATTTTTTTTAGAATCTACTGTCAATTTTGTTTAGGACTTACTAGAGCTCATTTTATTTGCAAACAGTATCTGAAGAAAACAGCGTTTGTTTAGTTCCTACAAATTTTCTACAAAATCTACTTCTTCCTGCCACTAAATTGAGTATTCACAAGTGTCACTGACATTTCAGTTTTACTGCATACATGCTCCAAATAACAGTACACTGCTTCCAAGTCTGTGTTAATTAGAAGTTATTCGTTCACACATTCACACATTCACTGTTATGTTGCAGGATACTTAAGTGACAGAGATGGTACCATAATTAGCCATTTATTCACATTCAGATTGCCACCCCCACCCACCTATACTGATTTCGTTTTTTTTTCGTCAGACAAATTATTGTTACTGACATAAATTGTTTTGTCTGTGTAGCATTAGGTCACTTAATTTGACGCTATACTAGTCGACTTTTAATCTTGTATTGCGATGATCGTAACCAATTTAATCCATCATGTTTACCTGGAAGGCAAAGTGAAGGCCCTTGCAAACGAGTAGGAAATTATTTTGGAACTTGTTTTTTTTTTTTTTTTGCCTCAAGCAAATCCTTCGTCTTTGTAGCGGAAACTTGTTATTGCAATCAGTCAAGCAACCCATATCCATAAATTAACATAAACGACTAGAAGTAATTATCATAGGAATTAATGTTTGGAAAGTCCTTATACATCATTGATACAACACTATAACAACAAGCATCGGTGGTTCAGTGGTAGAATGCTCGCCTGCCACGCGGGCGGCCCGGGTTCGATTCCCGGCCGATGCACATTTTCTTTTTATTTAAATTTATTTTTTTCATGTTCAAGATTTTTTTTTTGTTGAATATCCGCAAATTTACGTCCACAAAGTTAGGAAATAGATCAGTATTTGTGATTTAAAAAACCTTGAAAATTTGGGTAACCACTTTAAATAGTAATAACACCGAATGCCTTTTGCTTCATGCTACAGCTTGGTCAAATCGAACATGTTAATTGTCTTGAAGGTGATAGGTTGCATCTTTGCATCATTTTTTGTTTGGCAACACTTGGGACATATTTTTGTTTGGCAACACTTGGGACATTTTTGTTTGGCAACACTTGAGACACATTTTTGTTTAGCAACACTAGGGACATATTATCACATGTGTAGGGATCTGCATTGGCACAGACGTAATACAATAATATCAATATTAATAAATACCAGACGTTTCTTCAGAAACTTCAATAAATAGCTATTTTTCACAGTGTCTCTTCCATTATTAAAAAATTCGCTGAAATCTATTTTTTTAGACTGTCTTATTATTATTCCGTTCTTGTGTAGAGCCACAAGCCTGGGAGTTGCCTTTACAGACCACTTACACTCATCGCTCTCCCCGACAATTCTAGAGTCAAGGCTCGACTAGTGAATATATGAAAAAAGATACAAGGTAGCTTTCCTGGAGCTGGTTGTTTTTCCGGGTTCTTCCTGCACCAAATATACTGGCCTTCATATACATTCTATAAAGTGAAACAAAAAACAAACAAACAAAAAAACAAAACAATGACTTTAAAATGCAAAATACCAAACAAAACTGTTTTGTGCCTTCTACAAAAGATCTAACGAACTTGATATTTTGCCAGCTTAATTATGTTCATTAATCTTTAGACACACTAATTTTATTCAGATTTATTTCTTCCTAGCATGATATATCAGGTAAGATTACCAAGCTCCAGTTAATGAATGCACATTTTTGTTCGAATAGGGGCGCCCTAATAATAATAATAATAATAATAATAATAATAATAATAATAATAATAATAATAATAATAATAATAATAATAATAATAAATATTATTATTATTATTATTATTATTATTATTATTATTATTATTATTATTATTATTATTATTATTATTATTATTATTATTATTTTTGCTGTTGTTGTTGTTGTGGGGAGGGTGTCAGAACAAAACAAATGTACAGGTAAAATAGGGGAAGCACTTATCACCCCACCCATATGTGAAGATGCACGTGGTTGGAATGATGCTTTTTATTGCAATATAGCTAGATGACAATATATTTATGTTCATGTTTCGTTAAATGGTGTAAATGGAAATTCGATCTTTATTATTGTCTGTGGAACCCTTTTCGAACCTAAAACACTTCCTTTCAGTTATTTTTTTTTTTTGATTCAACTTTCCAACACGAATATATTCACTCTCATTTTGGAAACCTTATTCTGCTAGACTGGAGTGTCCTTCTGTTACGAAAATATTCAAATAATCTGTCTTGAAGTGTGGAACCATGGAACTACTTGTTCAACCTTTTGATGCTTTATTTGTGGAGAACCCCCAAACCCTCAGTTAGATATGTGATGCGACCTCCCTTGGCCAAAAAACAAAATATAAAGTGGTTTTATATGTACATGTATCCTCTCCCTTTCCCCGATCTGTCGCTATGATTTTTCTTCTTTTTTCTTCAACTGTTTTATGCATTTACAGGTTTTACTGCATAATGTTCTTAATTGTCTCCTTCATTTTAAACTGCTATTTTAACACTTATTCTAACCTTGTGTTCGTATTTGAGGTACAGTTGAGTAACGTCCAGCTTTTTTTTCTATCTTTTCTGATATCAATAAGTCTTCTTTACGACAATGATATTCCTTGTATCCATGTGAATGTATCCATTCTCATTTCCCCATTTCTTTTATCAGAAATGCAAACATAAGCCTTGCAAGATTTGAATTGTATTTTATATAACCTATGCGTGTAATATGGCCTTTTCCCCTCATCAAATAGTATTAAAGCTTGGTTTTTATTTTATTATAACTGTATATATGCATAGTGACAAGAGTAGCCAACCTGTAATGCAAAATTACTGTCCTGCCTTTTAGTGACGGCGATATGATCTAATACTGGGATATCTGAGCTGTTGGGGGTTAAAATATTTCACATCTCCTAATAATGGATAATAAACAAATCGCTACCATTTTGTGGCTTTTATTGGGGTTTCCACGCGTCAAATTTACATCTGGGCATAATAAAAATCGTCAACAAAATTTAATTTGTTCCATTGAAAGTTTGGACTTACTGAGTCTCTTTAATGGCTTTATCTTACAGAGTCCCTTTCAGAGCTTTGACTTACCGAGTCCCATTGAGGGTTTTGATTCATTGAGTCGCATTGAGGGTTTTGACTTTTAAATCCCACTTGTAACTGATTAAGTATCAGTGAGAGTTTTGACTTACTGAGTCTGATTGAGGGTTTCACGTAATGAGTCCCGTTGAGGATTTAACCTAATGAGTCCCGTTGAGGGTTTCACGTACTGAGTCCCGTTGAGCGTTTAACTTACTGAGTCTGATTGAGGGTTTAACTTAATGAGTCCCGTTGAGAGTTTAACTTAATGAGTCACGATGAGGGTTTAACTTAATGAGTCCCATTGAGGGTTTTGTCTTAATAAAACTGAGAATTTGACTAATTGAGTTCCGTTGAGTTTGGACTTAAAGAGTTCCATTGAGAATTTTAACTTACTGAGTCCGATTGAGGGTTACGACTTATTGAGTCCCATTAATCTATCGAATCCCGTTTAGGATTTTGACTTTGTCCGTCAAAACACAATGACAGTCGTGATTATAAAACCTTTCTTGAATTATCGGCCAGGAAAATCACCATTCTTCATTGTCATTTTTATTGGATTACTTAGGAAGTGTTTTCTTCCGTTTTGCCGCATGACGCAACAGTAGAATTTTATGAAATTTCTTTCCATTGATCTTGATTGAGACTTCTTGAATTAAACTGGCCTATACCATACCATGTGAATTATATTTTGATGAAAGCTCTAAAACTCTAAAAAGTTGTTTATGCGTTTCACCTTGGATCACAGAATTGAAATAAATTGTAGCTCATCACTTTAGTAATGAGAGATATGTCTGGATTCTTTGCTAGGCTTCTATTTTTAGTGTTATCTACAGTGTATTTTGTGTTTACTCCCTGTATGTATGTATGTATGTATGTATGTATGTATGTATGTATGTATGTATGTATGTATGTATGTATGTATGTATGTATGTATGTATGTATGTATGTATGTATGTATGTATGTGCGTGCGTGCGTGTGTGCATTCTGAAATTAGAAATGTCTCAATGGCATATCAGATGTCTTTAATATTTTATGGCGACAAGGTGACACTGAATCGGAATTCCCTGGTCTTATCCTTGATTTTCATCAGTGTTAATAATAGTCGTGATGAAGGATGTAAGTCAGGATTTCATTTTGAAGCTGCTTACATTTGCAGAATTATACAGGTCTATACATATATCTTTTAGGGCATGATGGAAAATATCTTGCAAGCATACAAGTTGATGTTTTGTTTATTTGTGTTGCGGTTTTTCTCGTTTAACTTTTATTTTCTTTTTCTCTTTTAATTAGCTCGAATTTAGCTTCCACTTTTTACTGCCTATTAGGTGTGAACTACTAGCTTCTTCCCAGAAAATGATCTAAGCAACGTATATCCGCTCTCTTAGCTTGTTAAAGAATGATAGCTGGTACTGCAAGCATTGCATGATTAAATACGTTTATTTCGCGACAACCGATACTTATCAATACTATAACGAGTTGCTGCCATTTTTTTTTTAAAGTAACAACCCTCCAACAAAAAACACCAAAAACAAAACAACAACACTTAGCAGGTTATGATGCTATTTTAACACTTATTCTAACCTTGTGTTCGTATTTGAGGTACAGTTGAGTAACGTCCAGCTTTTTTCTATCTTTTCTGATATCAATAAGCTTTTTTTTTTACGACAATGATATCTCTTGTATCCATGTAAACCATTCTCTACAACTAGACATCATATCGCGTTTTTGAAGGCATAAATGTGCGATAAAATGTGAGGCAGCAACCCCCCCATCTGAACAATAATAATTTAAAATTAATTTAAATACACGAACTCTTCGAAAATGAAAAATGAAGACATCGATTGGGAGCAGCACAACCAAACCCTAATAATCCAGTCCATTTATAAGAATCATAGGCTATCATTCGAATACACCAATAGGATATTCAAGAAAAAGAAAACAACTTCAATAAAACAAAAACACTTAGTAAGGCATATTTTAGTCAAGAGAGTATGTAGGTATTCTAGAAGACAGTCATCTACTATTTTCAAGTACTTGTATGTACAAAAATCATCGTTGTAATTAGTTACGTGGAAAACATTAAAGAGAGAAATCAGTTATACCTGAAAGAGTATGTAATCAATTTTGCTGATTTAACAATGCGTATTCCACAGTTAAACCTCACTTGCAATTTTTTTATAATTTCAATTTTTTTTGGTTACATAACTTAGATGCTTGAGAAAGGTGATCAAAAGTTTGCAGCCTTAACACGGGGATGTAGTCTTATATGAATGAATTTTCCCTCTTAGAAACAGCAACCTCTGATATTATGTCCCGTACCTCAAACAATGGGATTAGCATGGTTTGTTTCTTCCAGTGTGGAGCTTTATTCAAAACAGCATATATTGAGTTCACGGTATCAATGTACACGAAGTTAACGTTCATATCTTGTCTATTATTGTCCTTGAGGTGCTCAGATGTATGATTTGCACGATTTTCTAGCTGAGTTTCCAACCTCCTTAATCTAATGGAATGAAATAGACATGATCCAAAATGAAAAAAAAAAAAAAAAAAAAAAAACGCCGTATGAACGGTGGCACACAACATTAATTTAATCTCATCAAAGTGTATGAATATTGTAAACGCACCACATACATTGGTTATCTAAAGTATCATTTTGCAAGGACACTTGAATTGCAATTCCAAAAAAAGGAATCCGATTGAAATATCGAGTCTATGATACTAAAACCTTTACCCCCCCCAAGACAGATAATCTTTTCCTAAGACTAACGAGTCATACATATAAAATATATTTTAAACATTCTGTCCACATTCCAATCTAGGTCCTATCAATAACAATAAATGTGCATATACATGTGTTAGTCAGATCTAAAATTAGCAATGTAAAGGTTATTAAATATATTTATGCATAGTCCACTCAGTGTAATGTTTTCATGGTTACAATTCTGTACTCTTAAACAAAAATAATAATAATGCGTACGAAAGTCATTATAATATAGTTTGGCACTATAGAATTGCCGAGAAAAAAAAAATAACGAGATAAAAACATTGGGCTCGTCCGGGATTTGAACCCGGGACCTCTCGCACCCTAAGCGAGAATCATACCCCTAGACCAACGAGCCACCTTGCAAACGAAAGTCTGACACTACTATTATTAGAAGTGCAGACAGTAACGGAAACTTAATCATTCTTAAAAAACACTTTCGGTAAAGATTTATACTGTTTATATACCACACATTGCTAACATAATGAGACCTATCTTTTGATTCAGTTAATTTCATCTATAACAAGTCTAATGAAATTTGCTTGCATATCCTAACAGCACTAATGCAAAGATTTTTTTATTTAGTATAATGATGCAACAGCGTGACGTAGCCACAGGTACTCTACGCGAGCTTGATGTTAAAAAAATCAAACAATAATCTTAAATAAAAACGTCATACAGTGACAAAAAATACATTAGATTACCCCAATCACCCGTTCTGACATTGGACCGTCTCTGTTATAGTTTATAAGAGACAAGGTATCTAACTTCTAACACTTCGATCCATCCATGACCCTAGAGTTCCTTTTACTATTTTTGTCTCTAACGGTATACGATCATATTCTATGGTTAGTTTTTCTCCTGAGATATCTTTCTCTCCATCAAACCATCGTTGCCTATTCTACGTTGCACCAAACTGAAGTTACTGGCTCCGAAACGTGCTAAATTCGCGAATTTTGTCAAAGTGGACACAATTACGCTCAGGTGACAACCGGTGCAAACCACATGTACTCAACGCAAGCTTGATGTTAAAAAAACAAAAAAAAAAAACCAACAAAAAACAAAACGTGTATGACGGGAAATTATAAGTAACGATACGAGCACCTGTGCAGCAGATCGATATGAATCGACATGGACCTGGGCAAAAACAAGCGGGAGCAAGATCACGTTGAGGTGTCATGGAGGGGCAAAGAGTTTGGGATAGTTACGTATATAAAGTAACGTTCCTATGTTTAAAAATAATAATAATAAAAACGATTCTTCATTGATGCTATTCTCTTTCATAATTCGTACCTACTTTTAAAAAAAAAGCGTTTGCAGAGCTAATGAAATTTCGATCTTTTAAAATTATTCATACGAATAAAAACAATTAAATTAGAGTAAAAAATAAATAAATGGGTATTACATTCCAGAAATTGAAGGTTAGATATATCATTTGATACTAATTGATTACGACTTCGGTTAAGTTTAGTCAAAAGTGCGTTATCTATCTTCATCAGCCGCCTTGTGGAGGTCTTTTGCATCAAATTTGCATCAAGGAGAAAGACACAAAACGGACGATACCTTGTGTAGCGCATTAACGGGATTAATTGTTACTGTCGATCAGTGGTTTAGGACTATGACATAATTTGGAATGCATACAATTTTTCAATGCTGGACTTCGACATTAGGACTTTTTCGACTATAGCTAATTATCCGCGGACATTAATAAAGATAATGACAAAGTGAGCTTACCAGTAAGTCGAGTCTTTGCAAACGACTTTGTTCCATTTTACTAACGGGAATGAGCGCATGGCTGAGGGGGTTCTGATACTTGTGCATGAAGGATATTCGGTACGTGCTGCCAGTCGCAGCATGGGTTAGATTCCTGCTAGGAACAAATTATAACTCTCTAACATGTTAATATATAAAGGGCTTAACCGGAGCTGAAAATGAATGCAATAAACTATATATATATATATATATATATATATATATATATATATATATATATATATATATATATATATATATATATATATATATATGTAGTACTACAAGTAGTAAAAGCAGTTTCAGGCCTGCCGGGGGTTAGGCTGTGAAAGGACAGCGGACAATCCTGTCAGAACGATTGACCTGATAAACAAGAGAGAATATATGAGGATTTTATTAGGCCGGCAGAAAACACCCTCCTCTTTAATGATGCCGAAAATATACAGTTTTGTTTTATTTTAAGAATGTCTGCTCGCCCAGTGTGTCGTCTGATCATACTATTCCCGAATTTTCAATGGTTTCAACTGACTCTCCTGGCGCCTCGTTCTCGCATGTTTTTTTTCGAAAAACGGTCCTGGAGGAGGAGTTCACCATGTTTGTTCGTGGTTGGGAAACCCAATAACCACACATAATTAATTTCTGCAAGTGGTTTTGGGTGTCTTGTTAATGATGTTGGCAGAAACATCCTCAAAAACTGATGACACTTTTCTGGAATTGTAACTTGTAATTTTCGCAATTAATGTTTTTATAGTTGCTTTTTTAATTATTTTTGGCAACGTTTCAATCTGATACGTTGTCTATGATCTGGCGCATCGAGTTTAGTACGTACATGTTAAGTATAAACTATCTTTTCGACCTTCATTTTCTTCTTTAAAACCTTGCGGTTTCAACTCTGGAACTAGTTGCCAACTTTACTCAACATCATTTTCCTGTTATTTCCTTAAAAGTCGACGTTAAAACTTGTTTAGAACAAAAATCATATTTTGATTAAGAGGGACTTACCGATATGCCAGGGGCCCTTAGTGGTCAAAAGCGCTCTCCGTTACGGATCACTGCCATCTCAGTCTCGGATTCGGCGAATGTTGATATGTGAGAAAGCTTGCCAGTAGTATCTCGTGGGTCGGTGGTTCTTTCCCGGTTTCTGGAATCAGTACACAATTAATAAAATCGGTTCAGTACCCACGAATGTAGTCCCAGTCTATTTTTAGATCACTTTTTCCTGTCAAAGTTTGGTGGTGATACTAGAGTCAGATTTTGGCATTTTTGGTAAGGATTTAAAGGCAATTGTTTATTCTTTAAAATGTGAGCTTATGGTGTGGTTGTCTGTGTGTATTTCGGAGACAGTGCACATTGAGTAATAAGGTCATGGTGATGATCCGGAAGTGAAATCTGTGTTTCTTTGCCTGGTGTTTTGTTTACAATTTAGCCTCTCAAAAAAATGCAGGTCAACCCTTGACAAGAACTAAACCGTAAAGTCATCTTTGCAGGTATTTTAGATTAACATATGATTTGTATTGATTGTCACACAGTGGAAAGTTCAGTACTGAGAAACAAATGTAGATACAATATAGCGAAATTGTGTACTATGGCCTTCTTCCTCCACCATTAATACTGACAGCCATGTATAGCCTATCTTGTGCTGAAAAATGACGTTAAGTCCTACAACAACAACCGATATGCCGATTATGAAAGTTCGCTCTTTGTTCTCGGTACTCTGATTTTTGTTGTGCACGTCTATAACGAAGTCGCCGATACCATCTAGGTCATGTTTATACTCTTCCATGGAGAAGGAGTCGTCTGCTAGTTTACTAGCTATGGTTTCTTGGTAATACCTGAACAGTGATGGATGTCGCAAGGTGTTTTTTTTTTTTTTATAGATCAGAGGTCTTTTGTGAACTTGAACCTAATAACAGTCAAATGCAGAAAGAAAGTAGAAAAATAGAAGAGAAATAAGAATAAATCAATATAAGTGAGTTAGTGATGTCTCCAAAACAGAAAGTACAAGAATTGGAACATATAAAGAAACGGAAGGATTTAACGAAAACCCAGGATTGGCGGCAGTGGTGACGAGGGAAAGAGATTAAAGAACAGAGGAAAACAAGACTCAATCCAGACTGAAAAATACAGGTTTTCCGAAACAGAAGGAAGCAAAGACATCACAAATAGAAAAAAAAACAAAACAAAACATGATAAAAAACAAAAAACAAAAACAGAAAAGGACCAATACGGAACTGAAAAGAAAGGAGAAAGAAATAAAGTCTTAATAAAGAACTACCATAAGCTGAACTTTGATGTAGAACTAGGTGACTTACTACAATTGCAATGATATTTCTACTGCGAAGATCCATAAAATGGACCTAATACAAATGAGTAAGAGTGGTCTTTTGGAAAAACCCTAAAAAATTTAACCACAAACAAACATAAACTTGTCTTCAAACTTTACTTACAACAATAAGCAATATAAAATTCTCAAAAGCGTACTAAAGGTATTTATGCCGAAATGGGTCTTTCCTTTTGATCTCAACTCTACCTAAGGACCACCGATTTTGTTAATCTAAGACTCAAAAGTTAACATTAGAACCATTTATTATATTAACTAAAAAAATCCCCAACCCACAACTAACCTAACCTCTCCAGATCACATCAATAAAGTAATCAACAGCTTGTTGTGTATATCTAATCTCATTATGCAGCACCTGGACTGGTTGCAATGATTGCTGGAACAGTTCTGCTACCCATTTGACTGGTTCTGGCTAGTTTCTGTACAATATATAAATATACAAATTACATGTATGTTAAAATCATTTGAGCAGTAGCTAGAGTAAGTCAGACAATCTGTCCCCTCCCACTCATAAGTCACATTCCTTACTTGGCTATCAATAGAAATACAAGCAGATGATCAGCATAATGTAAGGGTCATACATGATGATAAATATCAATAATTTTCTAGACTGTCAACATCTTAACAATATATTTGCGCATTTCAGCAGCACAAAGTTTTCTCAAGCAAATTAGAGATTGTTCTTGAGCTAGACTTGTCAAATTTGAGCCAATGCACAATGGTAAGACATGTCCTGCAATGAAGCAACAAATCAGAAGTTCTTGAGAGGCCTTTTTGAATGGAATATTAATTACCATTATTGGCACATTAGGAGCCAGTCCATACACAGTCTGATGGGGTGTCCACAGTGAGGTGGCTGTTGCCATTTGCAGAGATGAAACTGACTGAAAAACCTGCAAAAACTTCTACACCTTTAAATCTGATCTTTCCTGCCTGTTCTATTTTGTTTTAGCATGGTTAAGAAATGCTTTATTGCCACCTGCTCTATAATTAATGTTTTCCAAAACAAAATCTTTATTGTTGTCTTCTTGTTTTAACCAGCTTCATATGAAACAAATTTTTATTTTCCTCTTTCCACAGGTGCCTGCAGCATCAATTAGACATAAGCCTTGCCCCTTTTAAAGGAAATTGCAATTTGTTTGTAAATTTAAATTTGTTAAAAACCATGTAAGATGTTTGCACCACCATATGCCATGGACTTCAGAAACCTATTTTACCATGGAAGTGTACCTTGTGGCTTTTAAGTGGGATTTTCAATGATGGTAAAACAGTAATGAAGATGAAACAAGCCAACCTGTGCCAAATCGATCTCAAATAAGGCACAAAAGTCAGAGGACTATAGTACTGAGCATAATGATGGAGAGACCTTTCTGGTGGCCTAAGCAATTTGCAGGTGGTTGTGGGTTTTGAACCCCGACCGAAAAATATCAAAGACTTATAAAATTGTTTTAGCAGCTGCATCGCTTGACGTTCAGTATTAAGAGGTTAGTGTCAGGACTGATCTGCCTGGTGTCAGGATAATGTGACTGGGTGATGCATGATGCCCCAGTGCTAGACATCAATATAAACTGCCACACTGTAGAGATCATAGCGATATGATTAACATTGTTAAAGCTACATTAAAAATTCAAAAATCACAAACACACTTTAAACAAGACACCAGTCCTGCTAATATTATGTTAACATAATGACCTTGGTTGTCAATGACTCGCATCACCACAAAGTATCCATGAGTGATGGCACTTATTGGGCAAACAAAGAATATCGCAGGTATTTTGTACATTTTACTGATAAACTGCTCAGATAGAATTGTAAGTTATGTTTATCTGCTATCTTTTTTTTTACCAATAAATAATAGTGCATAAGGGTACTTTGCAGTCAGCACCCAAAACTTTCTAAAAGATTAGTAAAAAGATATGTACATTTCATGCTCAATTCTATATATTTCTATGGAGCAAGATTTATACGGTAGTGTAATGATGGCGTGTGTGGGAGGGAACAGGATGCCACACATCTTGGGGCACCAAAACCATAGACACTAGAGAGCTTGGGGTGTCTAAACCTCTTTGGGCCGTCATTGTTGCCCAAGGTGACATTTATCCATAGTATGCCACTGCAGATATAGATTATATGAAAACAGCAATGTTTAGTACCAATAATGACAAAAACTAATACCTATATTTAATCACTGAAGCTCTTTACATTTCATTGAAACTTTTAACCTATATACAATTCACTGATGATAAATCCTCCCAACATATAAATAAAATCCCATGAAAGGTATGAGGGGGAATACAAGCTATTTTGTTGCAAATCGGACAGATTTTACAGAAGAAAAATTGGAAATATTTCGCATGAATAAATAAATTGGGCTCAAATGTTACAATTGTGGAAATAGAAAAAATTTATAATTTAGTTTTCCATGGCATGGAATAATTTGTTTGGACCAAATTGAACATACAAAATAGTATAGATTATAAGTATTATGTGACCAGTGAATTGTAAACTCCTTAATCATTTTCTTTTATTTCATATGGAAAAAAAAATTAGAAACTGCAAGCACATGTAAATGCTTACAAAATAATGATAAAAAGAATATTATAAAAGCTTAATTTTTTAGTAATTTACTGACATGGTACTGAAACAATTAGTGGTACAGCTGTGAGACCTGTTCTTGATTTTGCTCATGGTATTAAGTACTCAAAGTGACATATTCAATATACTAGTCAATTCAGACCTCCAAATAAAAATATATTGAGCTGTATGCCAAAAAATATGGTATATGGTTATTATCCTCATTCTTATTCAATGTAAATCTCTGGAATGTTAATTGAAGTTCTGTGACAGTTGGATCAAGGCTTATGACATCACAGTCATATGGAAGTTTGTGACATCACAGTCACAAGGATGCTTGTGACATTATATTGGTGGCACTCTACAGATTTGCATTTTGCATAGGAGTAGAATTTTAAAGAAAAAGAATTCCTCCAGGTTTCCTCACTAGTTATACTGGCTATTTAAAAAAGACATTGTATATCTTAGGTATTATTAAAAGAACCTTTAGTTCCCTTTAATTTAATGTATGATTGATGGATGTAATATGGGTTAGAGAGAATACAGTTTGGCCTTACACCTGATGTTCACCTTTCAAAAAGTTCCATCTTCATTTGGTCATTTTTACTTCCTGAAATTCAGAGGAAAATTGTAAAAAAAAAAGGAGTCAATAACTTGATTTTACTTTTAAATATTTTGTAATCCATTCATTGCACTTTCAGAAATTGGTATTGCCCAGTCTTTCAAAATTCATTTTCCCTATTTTAATAGCTGCTAAGATTAGTGTACTGTAGAAAAAGTCAGGCTGATATTTGGAGCACAAGGGTGCAGTCATTTTAGTCAGCAGTGTGCTAAGATCATTGAAAATTTCCAAAAGTAAAATATCCAAAGAAATATCAGTCACATTACATTAAAGTAGCATAAAGGTATGCCAACATTCTCTCCACTGTGCATGTTTTAAATGCAAACAACTTCACCTTACATACACCACTCTCTCATAAGTATATAATAATTGATGAGCGCCCTCATTAGAGGGTGCTCATCAGTTATTAGGGTATGTACTGTTGATCATCGTAGGGTCTAACACTATTTTTTCAGCACATGATAGGCTATACATGGTGGTTAGTATAACTGGTGGAGGAAGAACCCGGGAAGAACCACCAACCCACAAAGAGCTACCAGCTGGCTTTCTCACATACCCATGTTAGCCAAGCCTGAGACTCAAACCCATGCAGAAAGAGATGAGATTTCAGTGATCTGGAACCTTGAGTGCTTTAAACCACTCTGACACTATGGGCTCCCTTTGGATATTGTACATGATCAGAGCACACTGCTAACTAAAATGACTGCTCCTTTATGCTAACAAAATCAGCCTAAATTAGTCTAAAGTACACTATTTTTAGTACCTATTAAATTAGGGAAAATTAATTTTCCCAGCTAGACATTACCAGCTTTTGAAAGTGCAATGGATGAATTACCAAATACGAAAAAATGTTATCAACTCTATTTTTTACTACCTCTCAAGTCCCGGAAGTGAAAAGTAACAAGTAGAGCTAGCACTTTTCTGAAAGGTGCTTATCTGTAGTAAGGCCAAATTATACACTCTTGCCCATCTTACACCCATCAATCATACAACAAAAAAAAGGGAATCATAGGTTCAATAAACATTACCTAAGATTTACAAGGTTTTTTTTTATTTTTTACAAAATTGCATACATGCCAACCTCTATCGAGGAAAAAGCATAATCCAAGTGGCCAAAGGAGTAATCTGAGCAGAAAAAGCGTAATCCAAATATAACATAATAACATTCAATGCACATATGTACTAAACACATATTTTTGGCAACAGGAAGCATCTGTTTGAACAAAGGACCAAAGTTGTATTCTACCCCAAGTTGTAGTCAGTGTTCTATTAAGAGCTTGGTAAATAACCCCTCCATTTATAAAATTTGTTTCCACAATTTATTTCTGCTGTAAAAGAGAAGTTACCTTAGTATTGGAGTTAGTAAAACGATCTAATTCAAGGCATCTGTTTTACACTATGACCAATATTAAAATCTTTTCCACACACAAACTACAATGGGCGTGAAGCTACCCTAGAATGGCACTGTATTGTGTTATTCATGTATTCATCTTGAGTCGTTTTTTTTCTCATTTTTTTTCTTCTTTCTAATCCATCTGTGAAATCATTTGTTTTACATTTTTGCTGCAACATACACATCAACTAGAATAAATAGGAAAATTTTACTGCAAAATTCCTACAGAATGTTTCTGTACCTCACATTATTTTTAACAAAGAATATGTGAGCAAAGATTAAGAATTAGAAAACCAGTCTGTTCTGTCCTAAGCAAGAGAGCTGCTTTAAATAGAAACATAGGTCTTCTTGGAAATAGGGCAGCTGCTATATATAGAACATAACACATAGGAAGCACCTAGTCGACAGACAAGTGTACTTTTATGTCATAGTTACACAGAAACCCTCTTTTCCAGAATACGTTTTGTGCGATAAGTGTAATGTTAAAAAAAATGAGAAAACAAATTATTAATTTTTTGGGAGGGGATATATAAAAAAAAGTGTAATCCAAATACATTTATGGATAAGACATAATTTAGTGAAAAAAGCGTAATGATTACGCCAAAAGTGTAATGGTTGGCATGTATGAAACTGTATAGCACCACCTTAGCTACTGAGTTTGGACTGCTTTTGGTGGATTTTACTGCATCAAATTTTAATGTTTTGTCAAGTCATGTTATGTAAGTCATCAAGAACAATATCAAGCAGCCATGATGCTGGTCTTTTGGGTGCTAAAGTGGTAGAAGCAACAACCACAAGACAATAAAGATGACTACAGAGATAATAAATTAGGACAACACTTTCACTAATCAAAATAAAAAAAATGTTTTAAAAAACTCAGTGGTGATGATTGAACATCTTCATCACTAACTGCATATTTTTCTTGCATTCTTCATCACTGCTCTTATAAAATTTGTGTTGTGCCAATGATGTTATGTCATTTATTTGCATACAAGATTTCTCCTATAACTGGAAAAGGTCTATTGCTGTCAACAGTATCAGTGCTTTGGATGAAGGACAGCATCATATATATTTTGAGTATAGGCATAGGTTCTCCACTTTGTATGCTAAATGCATTGCACTCTGCTATTGGTATAGCGGAGTGAAATACAGGGAGATTATGAAACAGGGAACCAGACTAGCTTTGTATGCTACTTGCATTGCACTCTGCTATTGGTATAGCGGAGTGAAACACAGGGAGATTATGAAACAGGGAACCAGACTAGCATAGACAATGTTTTCACAGAGTAGCTTTCATAATCTCACGAGCTCTCACATGATTTCCATCGAGCTCAGAAAGATGTCATACATTTACCTTTATACTTGATACACAAGAAAGTGAGAGTAACTGTGGATTTAAGTTTAATGAAAAATGAAAAATCTTGACTGGAATAAGGCACATCCATCAGAATTACCAGTGCAACTTCTCATCATATGTTTATGGAGACTGCAAAAGTGAATCATCTTTTCATGACAGGGCTTAAGAATTTATTTTTAAAAAATCTGCCCATGTTCGCCACAAGATATATGGAGAACACATTATCACTCAAGACATTCTTTCACAACAATGAAGTCAGTAAACTTGCCAAGGCAAGTACGTTAGCTGGATTAAAAAGTTGGGAGGGGGTCATTGCAGATTTTGTTGGTTTTTATCTTTGCTGCAAAAAAAGAGAGATAGATCTTAAAGCTTAGGCGTAACTTTGTAGAAAGAAAGATTAATATTTGCCTTTCTGATTTCTGGATAAATGTGTTCAAGGATGAGGTACAATGAAATCATCGATAGTACATGTTTTATGACAGGCTGTAAATTAATTGCCATTTGGTTAATATGATTTTATTGGCATTGATGTAATGTGTTATATTTCTACACAAAGATTATAAGGAAATTGTTAAAAGTACGACTTTTAACTAAAAGAAAAACGAACAAATAAAATTATTAATTGAATGAACAATGCATTAGTTTGTTTATTGTAGATGTTGGTTTATTCATATTTTTAGACAGACAAGGTATGGTGTGCAAGCTGCAGTATCATTTTTTCAGCTGAAAAAATACAGGGTAGATGAAAATTAGTCTGTGTACATTTTGACCCCCACATTTTTTATTTTATCCCCAGTTCTGACACCAAGGGATTTTTTTTTACCCTCAGTTTTACTCCTTCTGGGGGATAGACTGAATACTATTGAGAATAATACAGCTGTGAACATTTTTTAAGCACAGACTGAACAACATACAAGTGAAACAAAAGGTAAAATTTGATAAATTTATCGAATTAAATGATTAAACTGAAAACACTTGAAATAGACAAATATTCAGCTATTACTGGTCGACTGATTATTCTTATCTTTTAATATGAGATCCATGTATGACACAGAGACAAGGTCAGATGTTTTGACCCCCAGCTTGGACATCAGATCATTGGCCAAATGCTGGCCTTCCTCTAGTGTCTGACCATCTTCAAGAACCACCTGCAGGAATAAAAAAAGACTGTAACAAAAAAATATTTATTTATTTATTTTCACTACATTCTAGAGAAGGAACCAGGGTCCACCGCTTAAGGAAGGCAAAATATTCTGATAAATGCACAGAAGAGAAAATGAAAACATTGCTTAATATAGGTGGTTTTTTATAGGCAGGTGAGTGTTATAGGAGGCTGCATTATAGTTGTAAGTTAGAATTCTACATAACAGTGTCTTTATTGTATTGTATTATGGGCAAAACCCAAGTACACTAAGGTGAGTTTTCCTTTTTCAATATTCATCAAATGTATTCAGATTTGAATATCCATTGATGTTAATAAAAGAATCAAATCTATTCTCATTTCTTGTTTACTTTCAAATTTGTATATATCAACACACACACCAAACCACACTTAAAAGATAACACTCAGTCATCTAAGACTTGACTTTTTGACTGGCATTGAAATGCCCAGACTGGACAATGACAATGAGTTTTTGCTCATTCAACTATTCAGAACTGACAACTGAAATCCATAGACTGGTATTGGCCTCATCTTATATGTAAGATATGCACCATAACAGGCATGAAATGATCTTGTACATTTTGGAAGCAGTATACAATCATTTTTATTGCCCAATATCACAAAACTTGTTCCATGCCTTAATAAAGACAGGGAGTAAATCATTTAGTTCCATTGGTAAAGTAGGGTTTGCAACCACAAACAAGACAGTTTCAAAAAAGGCATAGAAAACAGTGCTCAAAATGTATGATTGCCCAATCCCTCGGGTTCCTTTAATTTAGGATAGGGCCATCTTGTATTCTAAATGAAGTACCCATTGAGCTTGTAAAAAAAATTAAATTTGTCTAAGAAAACTTGGAGCACGTTGATGAAATGCAGAAATGTATTTTGAGGATGTTGGATTAAAATCAGATTGCCACTGTATTATATGAAGTGGAGATCAAATTTTAATCAAACCATAACATGACATGTCATGCTAAATACATGCTTTTGTACTCCTGACACAGTTGTGTTTTGAGAAAACAAAAATTTCAGTAATATTCCGAAATAGACCCAAAACCACCACTTTACTTTATAGGTAGCATATATAAACAGTAAATAGTCATAACTATAGCCAACATAAATTACTCTTTGAGCAGTTTAAATATCGGCAATTAAAAGACAAAGAGGTCTGGTATAAACCAACATTTCATATATTATTAATAACTAGATGTGTTTGAAGACTGCAGTGGGTGAGCCCACTGTGCTAATTTGCATAGGTATAATCAGGACATGGAACAACCAAATATAGGCAAATCAAAGAGATGCTACATGCGTATAAGAGAACAAAAGGTATTATATATCATTGCTCCAAATGAAATGTTTAAGTGAATCACTGCATAAATAAAAATATATGCTGATAACTATGGCTTTTTACTAATGAACAGAAAAGATCAAGTAGTAATAGCAAACTCTTTGACTCCTACAACTTAAATGGTTACTTTCTAAAGTCATATCTAAGTGAGATGAAGCTGTCATCTGTATTACTGACTTTTTAAGAAAATAAAGAAAAAGACTGTCAGATTTTAAGCCCCATAACTGTGTAATGACTTCAAAACCTTAGAAAAAGAACACAAAATGTAGAAATGTATTGGAATCCAGGTACGATGATCTGAACATAAAGAATGTCTGAATACAGTTCATAAACATTTCATATGTCAAAGTATTGTTGATATCATGATTAGTTCGTGATGCAGAGTTTGAATTTCATATGATTTAACAGGTTTGAAACTAATTCAACACTGCATACTTTACATTTTGCTTTGTTTCTTTTATAAATCACTGCCAAAAACAATAGTTGATAATTATACAAACTTTAAATACCTATTTTCTATTGAGCAGTCAAAGCAAGTATTCTGATTTAAATGTTCAATTATTCATTCCAGCTCTAGTACAAATACTATAATTTAATTAATATGTACTCCTATTTAATAAATAAAGTAATGAGCTAGATACACAAAAGAATTGTTTGTACTGCAATAGCTTCAACTTATATTCAGAGAAATTTATCTGATGTCAGAACAGCGAAAATAACACAGCACTTCTTTAGCCTAACAAAAGAGTTCTATTATCCATGTGAAATAAAACCGGATTTTCCATTCAACAGTTTTACTACTACATTCAACTGAAGAAAAGCATTGCATTTGATTAAGAAATTCACACTTGTAATGTGCATAAATCACATGAGACCACTCAACTGCTTGTGAAATTCACACTTGTAATGTGAATAATCACATGAGACCACTCAACTGTTTGTGAAATTCACACTTGTAATGTGAATAATCACACAAGACCACTCAACTGTTTGTGAAATTCACACTTGTAATGTGAATAATCACATGAGACCACTCAACTGTTTGTGAAATTCACACTTGTAATGTGAATAATCACACGAGACCACTCAACTGCTTGTGATATTCACACTTGTAATGTGAATAATCACACGAGACCACTCAACTGCTTGTGAAATTCACACTTGTAATGTGCTTAATCACACAAGACCACTCAACTGTTTGTGAAATTCACACTTGTAATGTGAATAATCACATAGACCATTCAACTGCTTGTGAAATTCACACTTGTAATGTGAATAATCACACAAGACCACTCAACTGTTTGTGAAATTCACACTTGTAATGTGAATAATCACATAGACCACTCAACTGCTTGTGAAATTCACACTTGTAATGTGAATAATCACATAGACCATTCAACTGCTTGTGAAATTCACACTTGTAATGTGCTTAATCACACAAGACCACTCAACTGTTTGTGAAATTCACACTTGTAATGTGAATAATCACATAGACCACTCAACTGCTTGTGAAATTCACACTTGTAATGTGAATAATCACATGAGACCATTCAACTGTTTGTGAAATTCACACTTGTAATGTGAATAATCACATGAGACCACTCAAATGTTTGTGAAATTCACACTTGTAATGTGAATAATCACATGAGACCACTCAACTGTTTGTGAAATTCACACTTGTAATGTGAATAATCACATGAGACCACTCAACTGTTTGTGAAATTCACACTTGTAATGTGAATAATCACATGAGACCACTCAACTGTTTGTGAAATTCACACTTGTAATGTGAATAATCACATGAGACCACTCAACTGTTTGTGAAATTCACACTTGTAATGTGAATAATCACATGAGACCACTCAACTGTTTGTGAAATTCACACTTGTAATGTGAATAATCACATGAGACCACTCAACTGTTTGTGAAATTCACACTTGTAATGTGAATAATCACATGAGACCACTCAACTGTTTGTGAAATTCACACTTGTAATGTGAATAATCACATGAGACCACTCAACTGTTTGTGAAATTCACACTTGTAATGTGAATAATCACATGAGACCACTCAACTGCTTGTGAAATTCACACTTGTAATGTGAATAATCACACAAGACCACTCAACTGTTTGTGAAATTCACACTTGTAATGTGAATAATCACACGAGGACATTCAACTGCTTGTGAAAATGAATGTGGGTGGCAGGTTGGATGGACTCAACATTGGTAAATTTTTTTTATTAACATGGAAGATAGGATTATCATACAGTACAGTATCATTTTGGTCTGATTTGATAATGGAAGATGGGGGTGGGGGTGGAGAAGATCACACAGGATTTAAAACAATTTCCTGTTAATCTTTTGCCAGAAAATAAATTGCCACACTCCCACTCCATCCATCTCATCTGTCATTAGTGCATAATTTTCTTAATAAAATAGAGAAAGAAAAAATAGTATGGCTTAACTTAACATTCCAGTTTCCCCCCCTCCCCGATCCCAAGAAAGATAATTAATGCCTGAAAAAAATTTACATGCATTTTTAATATTTATCAGACCTCAAGTTCCATGAAGTTTCCCAGTCCTGCTACAGTGTCTACATGAACTCTGGTCTGCCCCACAATGTAAAGAGTTCTGGTTTTCTTTACAATGCCTTGTATACCCAGGGCTTTGCCCAAAGTCTCCTGCGGATAAGAAAGATAATTATGCATAATTCATACACTGTACACTATTTTATTTTCTTCTTTTCTTTCTATCTTTCCCACCTTCCTCTGTCATTTTCCATCAGGATGAAAAGATCTTAAAATGCGTTAAGACAGTTCACACTCTAGCATGCATGGTAGCAATAAAAATATTTTGCAAGATAACTGCCATATTAGCAATATATGACATAAATTGGCACCATTTTCATTTAGGACCAGCTAGACATCATAAGAGGTTTCTTTTAATGAAAGTCCATTGCTGATATGATTTTCAAGATGACTACTGTAGTGGCCATATTAGATGTCAGATTGGCGTCATTTTCACCCATTATAAGAAGTCTTTATTTGAAAACCCAGTGTTTATATATGAATCCATTCTGGAGGAGGAGTAGTGAAAACAAAGTTTTCAAGATGGCTGCCATCATGGCCATATTGAACATTAGATGGGTACCTTTTTCATTTACGATCTACTATACACCATATTGAACATTAGATGGGTACGTTTTTCATTTACGATCTACTATACACCATAATGAACATTAGATGGGTACCTTTTTCATTTACGATCTACTTTACTGAAAACTTCTGGTAGATATGGCCAATATTTCAGGAGGAGTAATGACAAAAACAAGATTTTCAAGTTGGACATTGTGGTTGCCATACAGAAAGTCCAAGGACCACAATTTTTATTTAGGACTAACTAGACAACAGGGTATGTGTATATAATTTCCAGGTAACCCTCCAATTACTTTTAGATGAGCATTATTAGCAAATTTGTGCTAATGGATGGACAGACTTGATTCATGCCAGTCATGACAATACCATGTTTCCATTTCACATGTCAAATATTTCCTCATATCTAACCAAAAACCCATCATAAATATCATCTATGGAATCTTTTTCAGAAATAAATGCTTTCTATGACAATATTTTTCCTACAAATGCAATTTACATAAAGTATTTGTGAATGCAATTTACATAAAGTATTTGTGAATGCAATTTACATAAAGTATTTGTGAATGCAACACAATCATAGAAATAATGAACTTCAAAGTTTAAAAAAGTGAACTTAGTATTGCAAGTGTTCACTTGATGGAAGTGACATGTTAATGGAACAATACTTTTGTTGACAACAATTTAGATGTTTTTAGAGATTTTAAAAAAAGAAAACTGTAATTCAAAATAACTGCCCATCCATTGAGAACTTAAAAGAAATGTACAGCTACCTCCACCATCACAAATTTTATTTTGTACAGAACACATAATTGTTTACAAACAAGTTATATTAATTAATTATAAAATAATGATCAAATTCAACAATTCACACTGATTTATTTTGAGTGATAATACTGACCATATTAATAGGTTTAGCTATGCACTTACAGATAAGCATATCACTGTTTGTAATAAGGCTCAGGGTCGACTGATTGATTGACCAATTAAATGATTTGTTGATTGATTGTGCTTTTAAGGTGCATCTGCACTGTAACATAAAAATAGTTATATGATAAATTATTTATGTATGAAAAGTAGTTCATTATCAAATAGCTATAAAAGGATAGTGAAGATAACTCTAAAGGCAGAATAGACCTAACCATATACACAGGATTTGTGTTTGTTTGCATGGTTTAAAAATACTTAACATAAAAACAGTTTGAAAATCATTCATCATTCATTGGAATCCATATAAATGTAATGACTTTTGCTACACCTTCAATTTCTCCAAATCCACAGATATGAAAAACCATATATTTCCATATTTACCTGTAAACTTTCTGGATCTGGAATCTGTGTGATGTTGTAGTCACTAAATTTGGGACCTGACTGGTCTGTCCTCTCATAGTAAATCAGCTGAGAGGGCGCATCCTAAAACATGGAAATCAGAACTGAATTTGAAGACTATAACTAAATCTCATGCACTGTAAGTAATCTGCAAATGTCACAACTTTACAACATAAATTAAAACAGAATAGAGCAACTATAATACATCCCATTGTAAAAACCCATGCATTTTTTGGCACATTCCATTTCTACCTCCCACTCAGCACACCAAAAACAAAACAGTTATCCAAGGTTAATAATGCAAAAATAGTTACATATTTGACATGTTTTAAAGCTATGTCATCATATGTTCAGTCTGGCCAAAAAATATTGAAAACTGTCATTGTAATTAAACTTTTTGTACAGCTGACCTTTGCTGCCATGGATTTCTGGGGTGGGTGATAATAATAATTACACCTCTCTTACAGATGGCTACCACAGCAACCCAAAGAACAACATAATTACATCACTGTATGAAGAGCTCAACGACTTACTGGACAGGAAGGGCATATGACAATACAGGAGAACCTGTCTTGAAAGACCACTTGTCAAGACAGGTGATATTTCATAATAGGTAATAACACTATATAATCAATAAATCTGTGCATGGAGATCCTGGACTCTCAAAACAGGTGGTCTCTCATAGCAATGGTATCTCATGACAGGTTTTTATTTAGTACTCATTCCAACTGACTCATAGTGTACAATAACATGTATGTCAGGACTATGCATGCCTAATCATAGTGTACAATAACATGTATGTCAGGACTGCATGCCGAATCATAGTGAACAATAACATGTATGTCAGGACTATGCATGCCTAATCATAGTGTACAATAACATGTATGTCAGGACTATGCATGCCTAATCATAGTGTACAATAACATGTATGTCAGGACTATGCATGCCCAATCATAGTGTACAATAACATGTATGTCAGGACTGCATGCTCAATATTAGTGTACAATAACATGTATGTCAGGACTATGCATACCCAATCATAGTGTACAATAACATGTATGTCAGGACTGCATACCCAATATTAGTGTACAATAACATGTATGTCAGGACTATGCATGCCCTACCATAGCATACAGTAAAATGTATGTCTGGACTATGCATGCCTAATCATAGTGTACAATAACATGTATGTAAAGACTATGCATGTCCTATAGCATACAGTAAAATGTATGTCTGGACTATGCATGTCCTACCATAGCAGACAGTAAAATGTATGTCTGGACTATGCATGCCCTACCATAGCAGACAGTAACATGTCAGGACTATGCATGCCCTATAGCATACAGTAAAATGTATGTCTGGACTATGCATGTCCTACCATAGCATACAGTCAAATGTATGTCTGGACTATGCATGCCTAATCATAGTGTACAATAACATGTATGTAAAGACTATGCATGCCCTATAGCATACAGTAAAATGTATGTCTGGACTATGCATGTCCTACCATAGCAGACAGTAAAATGTATGTCTGGACTATGCATGCCCTACCATAGCAGACAGTAACATGTATGTCAGGACTATGCATGCCCTATAGCATACAGTAAAATGTATGTCTGGACTATGCATACTATACCATAGCATACAGTAAAATGTATGTCAAAACTATGCATGCCCTATCACATTTTTGCTAGCCAAAGTTCTGATATGCTAACCTATCAACACTTTAGCAGATCAATCAGATATTTATGTGCTTCAGGTCTGTAAATATCAGTGGATGCAGCAGCATGCCACTGCATCCAATCAAAATCAAGTTATTCAAATCTAGAATCTGTTCCCGTATGACAGAGACATGGGAAGAGAACACAAATGAAATGGACTCATAAATATACAATTTTCCACTGCCAATCCATGCTTGCACAAATACATCCTTTCTCTCAAAATACACCTGTAATGGCTTTTCTCTGGTACTGTCAGACTTTCAATGTGAAAATTACAAAGTATCTTTTTCAAAGTCAATTTTTAATTGATACAGAATGCACCATTGTTACATGCTAATGGCTATCTGCCATTACAGACTAAGGGAGGCAGCTCATGACATCCAAGTGGATCTTAGATGTCACTGGGACAAAGCACTGAAATATCTGATTTCAAAATAACAACAAATTATGACTCCTTTAACAGCCTGACCTGCATAATAAATTTCTGCTTCATAACTTTAGAAGGACCTCACTGGCTGAAGCTATATTTAGAATAAGACTCAATACTGAGTACTACATCTGTGAAGTTTGATTAAACATTTTTCATATTTGACAGAATTATGACCTCTCTTTCATTTTAAACTGTTAAACTTTGACCCTGCATATCTGACTAAGGTTGCTATAATTGGTTGGGGCATTTGTATCATATGGTTGTTTCTTGTAGGCAAGATGATGAAACATCTTTGCAAGGATAAATTTGTTGAGCTTGCCAATGCAGAAGCTTTAGACTGTACACATTGACATCTGTGTCTCTGTCCTATGCATATACATACAGCCTTATGATCATCTAGCCTCATTCTAGATTAAACTCAATGTTAAAGCATTTTTTAGAACAGTTTCTCAAATATAGTTGGCAACAATTGTGTTTCTTGGATGAGTGTAACTGTCAATGCATGTTGATGTACACAGCACCAATATACAATAAACTCATCATGTAGGCTGTATCCAGCCTTTTCAGTCTGTACAAAAATTCACCTGTAATTTTCTGAGCTTTAGTCTGCCCTTGGGGACCTGAAAAAATACATCCTCCTGAATTATAATGGTTCCTTCTGATTCACTCAGTTTAGCTGCCTTCTGTTTCAGGGCATCCACATCTTCAACACTGGCCTTTATTTCTACATTGGCAGGCATTGTTGCTGATAGGGTTATTGAAGTCTATTTCGCTTAAATAAATCAAGATGACTACAAGAAAAAAAAGGTTAATGTTAAGTTATCCATAAAAAGACATTATTTGGAGAAAAAAAAATGCTGTGATTTGCTGGTCTACATCTGCATTTACGAGGTAGATAAAAGCGATCTATATGCAAGTATATACAGTAAGAAAACATTACAATTGTCATAATTGATTATGTGCATATACTTCAAAACATTGCACAACCAAAATCTCAGTAAAACAGAATCCATTTGAAAAGAAAGTTCTTCAATTTTTTTAAAATAAATTAACCCATTCCAAAAACCCTACTTAAAACACAAATTCTTGTTTACATACAAGTTTTAGTATTAGGAATTTTACTTTATATAGTTCCAAAAAATGCTATACAAAGTGTCTAAAAATGCTGAAGCCAAACACCTTGGCAACTGAGTATAAAATACAGGTCACATTGATCTATTTTTTGGTGAAATGCAATAATATTCCTTAAATGCTTTGTTTTTATGACAGCTTGTACAGACAAGAGATCAGAAACGGGTACAAATTTTTTTAATTCGTGCTTTATTATTAGCCTTTTGTTGCTTGTAACAGTGTATAACACAGTCTCATTAATGTAAATAGTCACCAGTTTTGAACTTTGATAAACAGTAAGACCACCTGAACATGCATCATGCACATATCAACAAATTACTTTGTGAAACTTTTATTAGTGTCCTTCTTGTCTTGTTACAGTGTAAAGTACAATCTCTTATGTACATCGCTAATCCTGTTGTTCATTGATTGATTGCCATGACCTGCCAAAGATTATGAGTATCTGAAGATCTGGATATCAAAAAATTATTTAATTCCTGGAATTTTTGTTAGATTAACTGCCCTTTTCGGTCTTGTTTCTTAATGTAGTGTATGACACAATCTTATTAATGAAACCAGTCCAGTAGTTTTAAAAGAATTGTCATAAAACTTGGTAAATGTTTTGTTCATTATCAATAAAGGTGCATATCAACAAAACATTGCTCATAAAATTTTTGTTAGAGTTACTGCCCTTTTATCTTATAGAAGAATGCAGTATCACCCTATAACATTAGCACAACAAATTTCACAGTGTCTTGCAGAGTGTAATGGATCACTGTGAAACCTGGTACATATTAAGGTCATTTTCTAAAATGCATGCATAAACAAATCTTTGTGCTCCAAAGATTTTTATTGGAGTTATTTCTTACAGCTGGATGAAATGTGTGGTAGAAATTTTCAAACACAATAAATTTTTCGGTTTATAGTTGACCGCAGTGAAACAGTATAAATATTAGTTATTCACAGAGATATGCCTGTTGAAAAATCAATGTACCTGCGCCACTTCCAAAGAGTAATGCACTTTCTTTTATAATCTCCATCTTGAAGGAGGGGGGTATGTGGAAGAAGTATATTTTACAAAAGCAAGTTCTTACTTGTCATCTATTGTTTTTTAAAATTAACCCAACCAAAAATCCTTTGTTACTGACAGCATTTATTCAAAATTATCAGCTCTCTGCCAATTCCTTTTTTGGATAATATACTTATTAATTCATGTTTAAGTGTTGTGACTCTATGGTCTTAAAACTAAGTAACAGAAATGACTGATAATCAAAAAGTTTTGCCAAATTCAAGAAATAATTTATTTTCCAAAAATACAAAGTGAAAATTAAATATTGAACTTTGGGTACTGTGAATTACAAATTTTATATGCAAATCCAAACTCATATTGTAATTTTCAAATTTTTTTTTTACATTTGTTTTGATGTCCATATATGGCCACCCCCAATTATCTGCTAAAGAATATATACTATTTTTTCTTATGTTAGTAAACAAACATAGGAGTAGTATGGTTAATTCAATATGTGCCATAAAAGTTCTTTCTTGTTTTCTAGCCCCAACAAGAAATCCCCCTTGCAATCTTCTGGTGCACCAGGAATCTCATTTGCATAGCAAGAGGGAAAATATAGTTGGAAAAAGGTAACAGATGTTTCTGTCTGTAAAACATGACCAAAAGTAAATAATATATATATATATATATATATATATATATATATATATATATATATATATATATATATATATATATATATATTATAAATAAATTATAAATTGGAAATTAAATATTCAGTGATTTATTCTTACAAGTGATGCTTTACTCCATGTGGATTGCCTATTCAAATTAATTAAATAAAACGTGGTCTCAGCCTTGTAAACAACAGTACAGTAGGCAACTTAAGTACAATCTCAATTATATACACCTTTTCTGACTTGACAAGATAGATATCCCGATAGATATTTTGTTCTATTAAATTGTGAAAACGCTTGTATAGAAAGCAATTCAGTAATCAGAGCTTAATCTGTTTGACAGTTTGGTTCTTCAAGGACCTAGTCGAAATAACACTATGCAACACTCGCAGGATATATTTACATAGTCATTGGTAGGTTTTTACTTCTAACACAGTAGGAACTTTGTGTTTCCGCTATTAACTTATAACATAAGGAAATTACTACGCCACTTTTAAGATTTAAAATTGAAAGTGAGTAAATCAGGCTATAGTTGGACATGTATTTGAACTAACATTATTGTAAAGTTAATTTTTTAATCATATTTAAAAAATAAAGTGTACTCTTCCGTTGAATCACAAAAGATGTTAGACTTATTTTTGTTGCTCAAGGATGATTACCATACCTAATCACTCATTCACTGTCGCTAAGAAAAAATTGTATGAAGTTGGCGAATAAGCAGGTAAAAATGTTAATTTTCTAATTGCACAGTCTAGTATCATCACAGATTCTAAACTTTTAAACTTCGTATAGTTATTTCATCGCTTTTATACTGTCATCATCATTTCTCATTTACTATTATAAATAATTGTTTCTTCTCAACTACTCGTGCCTTGTTGACTACCGGTGTAAGTGAATAAAGACTACATGTAAATTTTATCCCATAATGTTAAATAAAACTATAGAAGTTTCTAAGTAGGTATCAAATACATATTGTTTAGAATTGATTACCTCTAATACAATCACTAAGTGTTATCTCAGAATGTTTTGAATGGGATATCAGTTCCTACAGTGCTTCAAGCGAACAAGAATGCAGAGTTCTGTGTTTTGATTGGTTATTGATCGTTTTACTTGTCAGACGAACATTTCAAAGGTAAATTTCATATTGCCGAAATACAATTATTTTTACTCGAAATTGATTATGGTTATTTATCGTAAATAAATTGGCGAGAGGGTCTGCATAGCGTACCATTTCATATTTACCTTAAATGTTGACAAAGCTTTACCAGAATATTTGACCTACTTCATTTACTGGGTCAGAGGTCATGCGCGTACATATTTGAATTGATTAGGTCAGCCATATGTAAAGGAATTTTGGGCAGATCTATTTAAAACTCTATGATTTGTATTTTACCGGAGATGTTTCCGCATAAAATATTTATTGTATTGCTTGAGTGGTGTATGATTGTCGAACTTATATGTTTAAATGTGTTTATAATCAAATGAGGAAGAAACTGTAGTTTTCAAGTTTCTCTTTCATTTTCCCCCAGAAAGATGAGCACATACCCTCCATTCATACACGTAAGTGCGATCAGTAGAATCAGTAAAATTTAAGATCAAGACTGAACCAAGAATTGTATTTATGAGCATACTTTTAGTAATTATTCATGTGCAAACTCCTTATCTCCAAAGCTTTTAATGTCTATGCACAACAGATAGAAATCCAGTGATTCTTTACAAATAGCAGACAAAAAAAAAAAAAAGAATAAAAGGTTACCACATTCAATTTATCTCACACCTACTCAACATAAAAATAATATTCCTGCTTTTAATAGCTTACCTGACATACTTCTTTTCCTTGCCTAAAAAAGTTTGTTTCTCAAAAAAAAAACAAACAATGAATCAAATGTAAACAGAGCTATCAAGCATTTTGGAAACCTAATACTTATAAAACTTATGTTTTTCAGCTAGCAGAATGAGTGAAAGTGGAGGAGGAGGTGGAGGCAACTCCCGTTTTGCCCCATCAACAGGCATGACAGCCCAAGAGCTGTGTGAAAATGATGACTTGGCCACATTTCTTACGCTGGATCCATACCTTGGATTTGTTACTCACAAAATGAATACAAGGTCTCTTTCTTTAAAAAATAAATTTTGATGACTAAATTATAATAAAGTGTATTTGATGATTTGTCTCAAATAGTTGTGACTCATTTAAATGTCACCACACTTTATACTTACAGATGGAGTCTGGTTCAAGCTATACTGTTTTGTGGTGTGTTTGTGTTTGTCTTTGATTGTTTTATGACTCAAGAAATTACCACTTGAATCTGTGTTATTATGCATTAATTGAGAAGATTCCACTCAACAGAGTTTGAGTGTAATTTTACTTTAGCATAACAACCATGCCTCAAAACATTGTTCCACAGGATTAATGAAGACTCTTGTGGATTCATTTGGTGATTTTGCCATGTAGAATTCTCTTTCACCTTTTATTTGTATTTTTGAACATTTTCAGCAGATCTTGAAAATAATGCAGGCTACAAACCTGAAATTGTCATCCATAAGTGAGTTTGTTAAACTGATAGTTGGATTTGGCCATAAGTTAGTTACAAGACTATTAGCTGTTAGACAAACGATACAAAAATACTATGCTGATAAAAATATTTCTTCAGATTGTGATGATTGTTATATCTTTATGATGTAGGAAACAATCATTTTGATGGTTAATGGTTGGTACTTTTAGGTATTAGTTAACTCCCTTTGTTCACCTTCCAGATGCACATGTAGTCACTGGTTTAACATACAAAATTCAGTGTCTCAAAATTCTTATTACAGTTTCTGTCCAGCCAAAGGAAAACAGCAAGTTGAACTAAAGGCAGTTATGGAAAGGTTTAAAGTTCATCAAAACTATGAGAAGACATACAAGGAATTGGTTGCTGCAGGTGGTGACAGGTCAAAAGCTTTCTTTGCCAACAAAACTAAAGAACAACAGAGAATATTTAAAGACCATGTAAGAAGATATAGATATCTCATTGCTACATTTATTCAAGAAAATTAAATCAGATTGTAATCAGTTTGCATAGTGTCCAACAAATCTTATGCCTGAAGTCAGAGACTAAGGCTACAAGCATACTGTGTCTGGATTTTCATGTATTCCACTTGGCTCTCATATACTAAGTTGTCATGTGCTGCATAGACTTGCTTATAAGTCCATTATAACTCCAGCCCAATTTAAAAATACACATTGACCCTGATCTGCCATCTCATATTTCATAAACTGATCGGGATCCATGTTGTTTGTTTTACTTATTACTCCTAACAAACTGCATAGATCCAGATTTGCTGGTGCATTGCATGATGGGTCTGTGCAACTTGAGTAGGATTTCACTTGTAAGAGAGTATATATAATTTGACAAACTTGCCTGCAAGAATATTTTATAAAGAAAATCATGGTTTTTGACAAATTAGAAGATGAAAGATAGCTTTGTAGCTGATAGTTTCATATTTAAGTACCTAGTTTGTCTACTGTGGGTTAATGAAGTTAGGCATGTTGTCTGATTTTTTATATTTGTTAGACCTCACTGCAACATTTACATCACAAATTTAAGGAGCTGATACAAACAGTGGTCTTATTATCCATAGTTTTTGTTATTGATTTTGAAGTATTCATTGGTATATCAGATATTGCTTGTTGGCATTGCTGCTCTTCATTTTTTGTGTGAAAATAATACAACACATTCAACTGTATACAGTGCTGTTGTTGGTGGGTTCCCTGTTGTCCATGTTGTTATGAGCATGACCCATGCATGGAAAGGATAGTATAAGTATTGATTTCCACATAGTAAAGTAAATCAGTTTGCACACATGTAGTGCTCATACATGATACAGGTCAGAATGAATGCAAACAATAGGTGACTAGATGTTACACATATGTGCAAGGTGGACAGTTTTCTGCATTCATTTTACATGCATTACTCAGATATATATGCTGAACTTAAAAGAAATCCTTGCAAACAAATTTATGTTTCATTAAAAAAAATTATCAGTATTTTTTTCTAATATATTCTCTCCATGCCAAATGTCATAAAAAATTACAGGTCTTTTTTGGTGTTTTGAACATCTAATTCTAAATAATTAAGGAGTTTTGTTAGTAACTTTTGATGACTTCTAAGCAAAAGTTTTATCTCAGAGAATATGTTATTGAAAAGTTATAAAATCTGTGTGACTAAGTAGCTTGTGCAAAGAAGATTTTTTAAAAAAAAAATGATCTGACATCTTCATAAAGATTTCAGCATTTTGGACACAAAACAAAATTCTAGTGACATATCACACAAATACTACATGCAAATAGAAAACAGATCAATCAGAGAGACCATGTGTAGAGAGTTGTTTGTGCCATCTAGATAGCACACTGTCGTATTTATGATTTTTCAATTTGTGTGTAAAATGTTGCAAATAAATAATAAGAAGTAATTAAATGGAAAACAACAAGAAGTAATTGTATGGAAAACAACAAGAAGTAATTGTATGGAAAACAACAAGACATAATTGTATGGAAAACAAGAAGTTCTGTGGAACAGAACAAGAAGTTATTGTATGGAAAACAACAAGAAGTAATTGTATGAAAAACAACAAGAAGTAATTGTATAGAAAACAACAAGAAGTAATTGTATAGAAAACAACAAGAAGTAATTGTATAGAAAACAACAAGAAGTAATTGTATGGAAAACAACAAGAAGTAATTGTATGAAAAACAACAAGAAGTAATTGTATGAAAAACAACAAGAAGTAATTGTATGGAAAACAACAAGAAGTAATTGTATAGAAAACAACAAGAAGTAATTGTATAGAAAACAACAAGAAGTAATTGTATAGAAAACAACAAGAAGTAATTGTATAGAAAACAACAAGAAGTAATTGTATGGAAAACAACAAGAAGTAATTGTATGGAAAACAACAAGAAGTAATTGTATAGAAAACAACAAGAAGTAATTGTATGGAAAACAACAAGAAGTAATTGTATGAAAAACAACAAGAAGTAATTGTATAGAAAACAACAAGAAGTAATTGTATGGAAAACAACAAGAAGTAATTGTATAGAAAACAACAAGATGTAATTGTATAGAAAACAACAAGATGTAATTGTATAGAAAACAACAAGAAGTAATTGTATGGAAAACAACAAGAAGTAATTGTATGGAAAACAACAAGAAGTAATTGTATGGAAAACAACAAGAAGTAATTGTATGAAAAACAACAAGATGTAATTGTATGGAAAACAACAAGAAGTAATTGTATGGAAAACAACAAGAAGTAATTGTATAGAAAACAACAAGATGTATTGTATAGAAAACAACAAGAAGTAATTGTATGGAAAAAAACAAGAAGTAATTGTATGGAAAACAACAAGAAGTAATTGTATGGAAAACAACAAGAAGTAATTGTATGAAAAACAACAAGATGTAATTGTATGGAAAACAACAAGAAGTAATTGTATGGAAAACAACAAGAAGTAATTGTATGGAAAACAACAAGAAGTAATTGTATGGAAAACAACAAGAAGTAATTGTATGAAAAACAACAAGAAGTAATTGTATGGAAAACAACAAAGTAATTGTATAGAAAACAAGAAGCTTTATGGAAAACATGAGAAGTAACTATATTCAAAACAAGTAATTATGCAGAAGACAAGATGTAATTGTATGGAAAACAAGAAGTAATTGTATGGAAAACAAGAAGATGTAAGTGTATAAAAACAACAAGAAGTTATTAGATGGAAAACAACAAGAAGTAACAAGAAGCTATATGGAAAACATGAGAAGTAACTATATTGAAAACCAGTAATTATGCAGAAAACAAGAAGTAATTGTATGGAAAACAAGAAGTAATTGTATGGAAAACAACAAGATGTAAGTGTATAAAAACAACAAGAAGTTATTAGATGGAAAACAACAAGAAGTAATTGTATGGAAACAATAAGTAATTGTATGGACAACAAAGTAATTATATGGAAAATGGAAAACAAAAAGAAGTAATTGTATGGAAGACAAGAAGACATAATTATATAGAAAACAACTAGAAACAATTGTATGGATAACGAGAAGAAGAAATTAAATGGAAAACAACTAGAAGTAATTATGTGGAAAACAAGAAGTAATAGTATGGAAAACAAGAATTAATTTTATCCGGAAAACAAGAAGTAATTATTATATGGAAAAAACAAGTAGTAAATGTATTAAAAACTGCAAGAATTAAATAGAAAACTTAGAATAATTGTATGGAAAACTAGAAATAATTATAAGTAATTATATGCATAACAAGAAATAATTGTATGGTAAACAAGAAGTAGAAACAAATCTGTATTAATATGTTAATGTTCAGTCTGACTTCACTTACCACTTATTGCTGGAGAGAGAGATTTAAAATATCATCTATTTAATTGGTTTCAGCATGTGTGCATTGTGTGTGTGTGAGAGAGAGAGAGAGAGAGAGAGAGAGAGAGAGAGAGAGAGAGAGAGAGAGAGAGAGAGAGAGATGCCATGTGCTTGATAAGGGAAAATTGGGTTGTTTCAAGATATACCAGTGTTACCACAAATTTGGCACATATTTTCTTTAATTCATGCTTATAAAATACAATCCACATTAAATTTTAGAGGAATAACATTTTCATTGGAAAATCCATCATACTGGGCACTCTCTTTACTCCAAAAGTTTATATGAAAACGATAAAGAAAATGTTCAGTTGTATGCGTGTGTGACTATTTGACACAGAAGCTCTCTTCCTTTTCTCCAAAATAAGTTTTTATTCGGATGTCCAATTAGAAAGAAGTGTTTCTGTCAGACTGGTAGATTTTTTTCGTCAGACTAGTATTTTTCATAATTGTAATAGACTGATGGTAGTTTAATCTTGTTATGATGTGAAATATTTTTGTGTGAAAGACTTGTGAAGATTCAGCAGTACAAGAGACTTTCTCAATCTAGTTCTTTTGGCTACAAATAAATTTATATTAAAGTCTAGCCGGCCATATGGTAGTCTAAAAATGAAGTAATGCATCAGCAAGTACATATTGTGGGCTGTGTTGGTAAAATGTTTTTACCAAAAAAACATCAGGGTACACTAGCACATAAACACTTTCCTGGGGATTTTTTTGTATTACGTTTTCAGAAGCAGCATATTGTGGTATCTTTTTAATTGATCTGGAGGGCACCAAATAATTGGGCTCCAGTTGATAGTCTATTATAGTTAAGATGCCCGCAAATGTTCAGTTTATATTCTCACTTTAGGCCTAACATTTAAAATCTTTGTATGTGTTATTAGATTGCGTTTTGAATAATTGGACTTGAGTTGATAGTCTATTATAGTTAAGATTCCTGCAAACGTTCAGTTGATTATACCAGTTTTTTAGTTAAGGAAACTGAACAATTAGTTTTTTAATGAAACAAAAAAGAGTTAACATCAAACAATGCCATCTGATCTGAGTTAATTTTCTTGTTCCTATTTATTCAATATTCTTTTTCGATCTTTAGTTTGCGCTCTTATGTTGGCGCTCTTTTATCGGCAAATTAGTGCGCTCTTATGTTGGCGCTCTTTTGTCTGCACTCTTATGTTGGCGCTCTTTTGTTGTGCGCTCTTTTGACGGGTCTCCTATCTGGAGACAACTTAGTAGCTTTAAACTGTTACTTTGGCTATCCCAGAGATAATTGGTATTATTGTGAGTCGAGAAGAAATTTGAGAAACCCTCATCCACCATCTATCAAAGCTAGACCCTAGATTCTATAAAGCTATTATATCAAAAGAATCAAGCAAATAAAGCTAAGTTAGAAGATTAAATGTGATTTAAATTTTTTAAAAAACCCCCACCGAAAACAAACTTTGCAAGTTAGAGAATTACCTTTTTATAAATAGAAATCTGAAACCTCAGTGTATTTTAAAGTGGAATTAACATGATCTGTTTCTTTTACAGTCTTAAATAATTTTCACTGAATATGGCTTAAATTGACTCCTGTTTGTAATACTCAATTTAACTGACTTCTGATTGTAATACTGAATTTAAATTTTACTTATAATTGTAATACTCAACTTAAATTTTACTCTTTATTGTAATACTCAATTTAAATTTTATTCTTAATTGTAATACTGAATTTAAATTGGACTCCTGATTATAATACTCAATTCAAATTGGTCTCCTGATTGTAATACTCAGTGAGATCATGTAATTTACATTGAAGTCAATTTTGCATGAATGATATACACCTTCTTCATCAAATAAAATAAGCAAAGACAGAAGTTTATTTAGATCATGTTACAATTTGTAAAGAAATGGTGTTTTATTTCCATGTTCCATGCAGATGAATATCTTATATGATCAAAGATTTATTTTAAATATCTCATTAGAACAAGACCATCTACATTTATATGAGTGAATTCATTAATTCCATTGAAGGCTGTATTGATGGGTGGGTGGAATCCAGTATAAAATGTACATTCAGGTTCTGAAGGGTGCTATCTACCACCCCATCAATGGGTTTTTTAGATGTGGGCCTCTTGGATGGCTAAGATATCTAAGGCATTTACACATCTCATCTCACCTCTGTCCTTGTGAATTTGAGTCTCAGCTCGACTAATGTGGGTATGTGAGAAAACTTGCCAATATCTTCCCATTGGTCAGTAATTCTTCCCAAGTTCTTCTGCCAAATATTCTGGTATATATATATATATATATATATATATATATATATATATATATATATATATATATATATATATATATATATATATATATATATCCTACCATGAGCTGTCAAATGGCATTAAACATTTAAAACCAAACGTTTGGTGGATGTACATGTATGATATGACAGAGGTAAGATGTGTTCTATCATGAGAAGTCATTTCAGTCACCAGGCCACCCATGGCTTTGTGACTGAAAGAAGAAAAATGTTTTTTATACAGTGACTTGAGATCTACATCACAGACTGTGATTAAACTTTATGCATGTCTTGCATCTGGAGTAATGAATGAATGAGCATATTGACTTTAGGAACAAAATGTTATGGTCATTGTTACTACAAGAGAAAAAAATGGGTTTTGTCAAATAACATTAATTGTAAACCACTTACATTGATCAAAGTTTGAAGGGCTTGCATTAGTGGTTTAATTCGACTTTGGAGTCAGAATGTTAAGTTCAATGTGGCTCAAGTAAAATGACATTTATTTTAGTGTTAGTTGCTATCCTAACTTTGTATATGGTTTACACTTATAAAGAAACCTTTAGAAATTAGGGTCTAGTGGTCATAGTAAATCTAATTAAAAAAGTGAGTTTTGCAGAGTAACTTTAGTTAAAGACTGCATATCTTGACCAAAGGTACATTGAGACTCACTGGTTAATAATTTTCTAAATCAAAATGCCTTACATGTTCCTACATGGAGGACTAGAAACCACAGGTAGGCATAAAATGTGCTGTTCACTGTACTCTTGCTTAATGTATAGGTTTTCCGGTATCTGAAGATGTTTGACAAGAGGGCAGGTTTTGAAGTGCTGCCTTGCTACAGATACTCTATGGAAGGCCAAGTAGGAGGGAAGATTTGTGCAACCAGACAGTGGTGAGAAAAAATGTTCCCTAATATTTCACCTATATTAGTAGATAGTGATATATCTGGTATACATAGTTATCTCCCCTTTCCAACTGCAGAAATGATGTCATTGTTAAGATTTGTTCATAACATCCTCATCTCTCAACATACAAATGAGATTACTTCAACTCTTCAATATTTGAAAGAAACCAAGATAATTGTAGTTGATACATTTGAGATTGTTAGTTTGAATGATGAACATCAGGTCATATGTCCAAAGAACAGATCCTCATAAAGTGATAAGCATTGAAAATAATATTAAATGACATTTTTAAAATACCTAAACTTTTAAATGATATTTTAGCAATCTATGAATGAAACAAATAACAAAATCATTCTTTTTCAGGGTACTTGAACAGGACAAAACCATTTTCAAAGACAAAAGTGCTCAGTGTATGGGCAATGAGTACAACACACAGTTGTTTGCATTTCTTGCTTTTTCATGGGCAATAAGTCAGGGTTCCCACACTACCAGGAAATGGGGAAAAAGTCAGGAGAAATGATAATTTTTTTCCCCAATCATGAATATTCCTTGAATTTTGCAAATATTGATGAAAGTCTGGAAAAACCTGGGAATTTTCATCCACAACCTGACACCCAAAACAGTTACATAAGTGAATCCGAACTAAACAGATCATGAGTTAAATTTATTGAGTTCTAACCTGACTATTAGGAGGTTGCAGTATGGATCATTTGGGTGCTTGCCATAAATATATTTGTTCCGATAATCCAAATGCTCAGTGGATTAGATTCGTCTAGTCGACATTTTGTTTCACAGACAGTTTGATATCAGTATCTTCTTTTAAATATGGAAGGTTTGAAAACCAGTCTAGCATCATAAGAGACCAACATGGTGGCATTAAAGCATAGACGCTTAGCGGATAATCTAGCAAACTTAAACATTGTTAAATCAAGTTATACCTGCATGAAATAGATTTTAAAATTATTTATTTTCTATTAAAATTATTTATTTTCTCAGAAATTACAAGTATTAAAATTGTTATGTTTTTAATTTGCTGAAAGATGATAAAACTAATGCGTTGATGAAATTTGAGCTGGTACTAGCAATTTCACTTGCAAGTCGCACAGGCACACATCATCTCGTAACCATCATTTTCAAATATTGTAGAAAAAAATTAAATCTAAAGTCATATACTGGTTGTAAAAAAAACTAAAAAAATGAAAGAGCACAAAATTGTCTATATTTATTCCAAGACCAACTTCTGGAATTTTGTTTGTATCACATGACTACCATGTTGACATGTGCTCTCTCACGCAGGGAACATACCAAACAAGAAACCAGACTACACTGCTTGGTGAATCAAACTGGACAAGTTTCTTGTCGTTATTCTCAAAATAAATATGTTGAGAATTATGTTTTTCAGCTTTTTACAAAGATGTCAGACTTTCATTTAATATAAATGAACATTTGTACAACAACATTAAAAAGGAGTTTGTTATTGATATCATGTGACTATTAAACTTATGATGTTGTTGTTTGAGATTTTTATAAGTAATTGCTCTGGCTCCACACTTGATCCTAATTGTCCAAATGTGAAAAATGGGGGTTTGATTATTCTGAGGAAACCCAGATTAGAAAAATTTTGAATCTCTGAGCTGAACTCTTTTGCAAAACTATTACATAGTGACATGTAGTTTGAAGCATTGGTTTCAGATCTTAAATAAAATGTTGGACAAATGGGAATTGTCGTCCCTTTTATTATATATTAAGAAATGTTTAGAGCCCTTGCATTTTGGGGACTGGCTTATCAAACTACAAGAAGACAATTTAATTGTACAGAAAATTCAGTCCTTGTTTATCCAACAATATATAATTTTGAAACTCTTTTGTCAAAATTTAAATCAGCCCTTTTGTAAATGTTTTTAAATGTGGATTTTTTAACCAGATCATCTTAAGGAGTTTTGATTGGTTGAAAAATCTTGTTTGAGATTTATTAGCACACATAAAGTCAAGGTTAAACTTTTTTAATTGCAAGATAAGATTCTAATACTTTGCATTTATTGGGGTTTTTTCATACTGTGATAGGAAATGTTTACTTTGTATAACATTCACATATATTGCAATAGAATTCTTTAGAAATAAAGAATGAAAGGAAGCAAAATAATTTATGCTCGTTATGTTGTTTACACATAGCAACATAATGCAGGTCAGCAAAGTAATGTTAATGTTTTTATTCTGTACATTGAAATGGCTTTAAATGCCAATTTATAGGAATATAGTCAAGTAAAGAATTTTTATTCTGTACATTGAAATGGTTTTAAATGCCAATTTATAGGAATATAGTCAGGTTTGTTTTGTGTGATTCATTTTGTGGTTTTGTACATGATCTTTTTTTTTGGCTTAGATGTAATGCATGTTTTATAATCCAAAATGTTTCTTTAATTCCATTCAGTAATAATCATGTGTGAACCTTGAAAAAATTATTTTCATTCTGGAAAAAAAACTGGAAAAGACCTGGAAATATACATTTAGAAAAGCATGGGAAACACAATAAGTGCAACACATGGTTTTTAGCATCTCAGTGGATGGGCAATAAGTGCAGCATTGGGTTGTTAGTATGTCATGTGTTTTGATGGGCACAAATAGAACACAAGGTTGTTAGCATGTTGTATGTTTTGATAGGCAATAAATGCAACACATGTTTTATTATCATTAATATTGTGTTTTGGAAGCTTAGCTCACACTCACTGATAAATATTGTTTTATTCATCCAACAAGATAATCTTGGGAGGTTTTACTCCACTCCTTGACTAATATTGTATGATGAATCTACATGATGCTCTTAGCAGGTCTCAAACCATTTGTTATCATCAGCATGTGTTTTTGGAGGTCTTGGACCACTCATTGATAAGTATTGTATGATAATTCTGTGAGGGTTGTTCAGGAGGTCTCACACCACTCATTGATAAAGATTGTATGATAATTCTGCAAGGGTCTTTCAGCAGGTCTCACACAACTCATTGTTAAATATTGTATGATAATTCTGAGAGGGTCTTTCAGGAGGTCTCACACAACACATTGATAAATATTGTATGATTCCTGTGAGATGTTTATAGGAGGTCTCACCAGGGTCTGTGTTAGTGCAGTATCGGATATAATCACCATACTTTATGTTAGTGTAGTCTTGAATATAATCACTTTGGATATAATCACTATCGTCTGTGTTAGTGCAGTCTCGGATATAATCACCATACTCTATGTTAGTGTAGTCTTGGATGTTATCACTATGGTCCTTGTTAGTGTAGTCATGGATATAATCTCTATGGTCTATGTTAGTGCAGTCTTGGATATTATCACCATGGTCTATGTTAGTGCAGTATCAGATGTAACACCATGGTCTGTGTTGGTGCAATCTCAGATATTATCACCATGGTCTATGTTAGTGCAGTATCAGATGTAATCACCATGGTCTGTGTTGGTGCAATCTCAGATATTATCACCATGGTCTATGCTAGTGCAGTATCAGATGTAACACCATGGTCTGTGTTGGTGCAATCTCAGATATTATCACCATGGTCTATGTTAGTGCAGTATCAGATGTAATCACCATGGTCTGTGTTGGTGCAATCTCAGATATTATCACCATGGTCTATGCTAGTGTGGTCTCGGATATAATCATGGTTTATGTTCGTGCAGTCTCAGATGTAATCCCATGGTGTATGTTAGTGTGGTCTTGTATATAATCATCATGATCTATGTTGGTGCAGTCTCAGATATAATCACCATAGTTTATGTTAGTGTAGGCTCAGATATAATCACCATGGGATGTATAAGATGGTCACTGGTAATATTCTCATTGGTATAAACTGAGATATAGCATATAGATTTACCTTCAGGGCATCAAGACATGCCTTCAGGGCAACAAGGTGCACTTTCAGAAAAACATGGTGCACCATTGTAGTACCAGAGTGTACATTAAGGAGGGTAGGCTACATTTCCATTTCATTTTTTTTTTACAAGGGACAAGACTTGATTGGAGTCATAATTTTCTTAGCTGGAAATATTAGTTTTACGTTTCTCTTTTCCTTTGCCATAGAAGCAAGTATTGTAACCCTTTTATGTTTTATGTTTATTTGTTTCCAACATTTACTGTGGTTACATTATTCTTTCTAACAGTATAACTTTGTTACATTTTCATTTTTGGCAGTTTTTCCAGCTGGAGGGCCATATATATGTAGCTTTATGTGTGAATACTTTTGAGGAGTGAATCATCCTTCTATCAAAAGGAGGTCAGAATGATCTATACTTCAAGTTTGTTGGACTGCAAAAGAAGGGTGGCAAGACATTCATTTTCTGTAATAGATTTCTAGCTTATCATATTGAATCAAAATATATGTACCAAAGTGACCTTTCTTCCAGGGGCAAAAATGACAAGGTAGAGATGCTTATCGGCTGTATAGCTGAGTTAACAAGGCAGGAAGAGGATGAATTACTGGTATCAGGAGAGAATGACTTCAGCGTAATGTTCTCATGCCGTAAGAATTGTGCTCAACTTTGGCTTGGTCCAGCATCTTTCATCAACCATGACTGCCGGCCAAACTGCAAGGTATGGTTCAAGTTAAATCATGCCTTCAGGATTTCTGTCTTGCCAGCAAATTTATTTGAGGCAAGCATGTCACTTTTACAAAAGCATTCTTGTTTTCATCATTGTTCCAGCAGGGATAAAAATTCAGTTTTCTCATTTATTTCCATTCTTCTTTAACAGTTGAAGGAGGTATAGTCATGAAATTTGGTGGCAGTATTTTTTTTGAAACATGCCAGGAGAACACTTTGCTCAAAGGATGAACTATTCACATATCAGTTATTACCTAATGTTTTTGCATTTAGTTAAGATTTTCTTACATTTAAAGTTGTTTAAATTGATTGCTTCATTTATTTTATAAAATAATATTGACATCCACTTAAAGTAACTTTTACATTCCTGCTGTAATAACTATTTGGGAGTTTTGAAACTTGCAGGATTGGAGTAAACAAGACAAAGCATTTGTTAGAATGACTGTTGGCATATAGGTCTATGTGAATTTCCAAGTTTGCAAAGGCTGTGTGGTACACTCACATATTTTCTGTTTCTTTCAAGAGTGCATTTTTGCAATGAAACTTGTTTATGAATGTGAATAGAATCTTTTAATGTTTTAATAGTTCTACTGGTTTTAGACCTTAAGAGCTTATTGAATGCCTGTTATTTGATATCTCTCCTTCTGTTAACAAGTTTCTTATTATTATTCCTAAGCTATTGGGAGGATTGCCGATTAACTTTACACACATATTCATCCCAAGTGATTCCAGTTTGAGAAACAATTTAAGCAACCATTTTAGCCATCAAAGCATATGGAAAATTACTTAGCATTTTTAGAGATACTAAAGTCACAGTTAAGGAAAGCAGAGGGGCAAATATTATGGGCTGAGTGGTGCCCACACTAAAGAATACAAGTACTTGTAGCTGAGTGGTGCCCACATTAAAGAATACAAATACCTGTAGTTGAGTGGTGCCCACATTAAAAAATACAAGTTCCTGTAGCTGAGAGGTGTCCACATTAAATAATATAAGTACCTGTAGCTGAGTGTTGCCTACACTAAAGAATACAAGTACCTGTAGCTGAGTGGTGCCCACATTAAAGAATTCAAGTACCTGTAGTTGAGTGGTGCCCACATTAAAGAATACAAGTTCCTGTAGCTGAGTGGTGCCCACATTAAAGAATGTAAGTAACTGTAACTGAGTGGTGCCCACTTTAAAAAATACAATACCTGTAGTTGAGTGGTGCCCACATTAAAGAATACCTGTAGCTGCTGTAATGCAGATTTAACTTTAAATGAGAAGTAACATGACTTATAATTTCTGAGTATGAGTTGACACCACTTTTTCTTAAGTTCTTGAGTCTAAAATTTGGAACTCAAGTCTTTGATGTCATCAGCATTTACTGGGGTGTTGATGTGCTCATTGTAGTACAATCAACATAGCTATGTTTTAAGACTAAGGCAACAATTTTGTTCCACTTCCTTGACCTTGGATGTCATGCAGGTCAATTAATTTCCTTTTCTAACATAATCTTAAGAACATGTATAAAAACTGCATGGAAAAGCTAAAGAAATTTTTTTAAAAAAAAGTAAGTAAATGGGCAGATACTACATGCCAGATCAAACAAAATGTACTTTTGTGTCATTTGCATGTGAAGAAAATCTAAATGCTTCATGTGCTTTTTCATTTCAGTTTGTATCGACTGGAAGAGATACTGCCTGTGTCAAAGTTCTGCGTGATATTGAGACAAATGAAGAAATCACTTGTTTTTATGGTGAAGACTTTTTTGGAGATGGAAATTGTCTGTGTGAATGTGAAACTTGTGAAAGGTAACTCATTCTATTCCCACATTGCAAATATTATATTATTTGTCCATCTGTCATTCCTTCCAATTATGTTTTGTTTTTAGGTCAGTTTTTAGGCACTGTGGTGGGTCATTAGTGTTTCATGTGTACATTTCTAATTATTAAAAGATAGTTAAAATTCAAACTTTTAAGCATCATGGTTTGATTTTTAATTTAGTATAATTTATGAATTTGACATCTCTTTATTCAACAATCACATGTTTTGGTATGAAAAAGGAAGACTGAAGTAGAGTCAAAAAAAAGAAACAAGAATTTGGTCATATTGAAATAGAAGAGCTGAACTTTTGACAGCATTAAACTGCATGATACATTGAAAATGTCAGTTGATGTAAGTTTTATTGTTGTGGATGTTCACTTGTGAAATATTGGAATACCATAATGATGGCAAGTCCTAGGACACCCTTAATTATTTGCAAAAATAATTTTTTATGACCTATGCAAGTTGGGTCACAAAATTATAGCAACTTTTCATGTTTTATAAGTCTTGAGATGCCTTGGATATGTTTTCTACTGAAAACTTTGCATATTTATCGATTGGTACTTTTTTAAAACAAAAAATAGACTTTGCAGTTGTTTAAGGATTATCATTAAGAATTATAAAATGGAAATGTGATAAACTAATATAAATTATGTAAACAATTAATAAATTAATTTTCATAATTCATCCTATTTCAATTATATGTAATGTCTTCTGATGATGACAAAGCTGTTGCCATATTAACAGTAACTTCTCCAATTTTTTTTGCTCTGGTTTATTATTGTCAGTTTATGCATTGTTGCATGAAAATTTTCTAAAGTCAGCAGTAATTATATTTTCTGCCTTGAAAATCTAAATACTTAACCCATTAAAATGTAATGCCAGTATTAAAACAACCAAAATGGTGTTTTGTTCACCACTAGAATTTGTAGTGACCTTGTTTACAACATGGCCTCTCTGTATGTTTGATGAAAATTTTAATTTGCACAGATTGAGGTACATATCTCAGGTTTAAATCATAGACACTACTGCAGTAAACTTCAGTGTTTCTAAATATATTTAAGAAAGTGGTACCAGCATTGCATTTGGACAGATGCTCTCCTTTGCTAAAACCAGTTTCAGGGTTCAAACAATTAACTGACTTTGATTTCTCACAAAAAGACAAATCCACCAGTTATAATCAAAAGGAGTGACTGTAAGTTTTATTGTTGTGGATGTTCACTTGTGAAATATTGGAATACCATAATGATGGCAAGTCCTAGGACACCCTTAATTATTTGCAAAAATAATTTTTTATGACCTATGCAAGTTGGGTCACAAAATTATAGCAACTTTTCATGTTTTATAAGTCTTGAGATGCCTTGGATATGTTTTCTACTGAAAACTTTGCATATTTATCGATTGGTACTTTTTTAAAACAAAAAATAGACTTTGCAGTTGTTTAAGGATTATCATTAAGAATTATAAAATGGAAATGTGATAAACTAATATAAATTATGTAAACAATTAATAAATTAATTTTCATAATTCATCCTATTTCAATTATATGTAATGTCTTCTGATGATGACAAAGCTGTTGCCATATTAACAGTAACTTCTCCATTTTTTTTTGCTCTGGTTTATTATTGTCAGTTTATGCATTGTTGCATGAAAATTTTCTAAAGTCAGCAGTAATTATATTTTCTGCCTTGAAAATCTAAATACTTAACCCATTAAAATGTAATGCCAGTTTTATTAAAACAACCAAAATGGTGTTTTGTTCACCACTAGAATTTGTAGTGACCTTGTTTACAACATGGCCTCTCTGTATGTTTGATGAAAATTTTAATTTGCACAGATTGAGGTACATATCTCAGGTTTAAATCATAGACACTACTGCAGTAAACTTCAGTGTTTCTAAATATATTTAAGAAAGTGGTACCAGCATTGCCTTTGGACAGATGCTCTTCTTTGCTAAAACCAGTTTCAGGGTTCAAACAATTAACTGACTTTGATTTCTCACAAAAAGACAAATCCACCAGTTATAATCAAAAGGAGTGACTGAATCAACTAGCATGTCATAATCAAATTGGAATGAAAAACATTTTGAAAATTATTATTTTGTGGTAGCTGAAGCAAAATACTACAGTGGATCAATAATGATCTAGTCAATCTACATTCAGAATTTTAATCTATAGTATGGTAATTCTTTAGTGAATATATGACAATTACTTGAATATATGTAGTTATGTGCCTAATATGTTTATAAACATCTTGTGAATTTGTCTTTTTCACATGGATTATGTCACTTTATATAAGCTCCTTATATCACTGAAAAACAGTCAATCTAGAGTACTTGAAACAAAGTAAATAAAACAATAGTGGATGTGTAGCTAAAATGTGATCTGGAAGAATGAGATTTGGTTAGATAAAGCAAAATTTGTATGTATTAATTTTGGAATATTTAGGAAGCGTGATCTGCAGCATGTAAATACTTTATAGTACAGGTCTCCTGGTAAACTTTTAAGTCTCTTGTGATATATGAAGTCTTTATAAATCAGAAAATATGCACATGCAAAAAAATAGCATTTAATATATCACAGGAATTTATGGTTTAGTAGAACAGTCTGTAATATTAAACATAATTCCATGTGAGTATTATGATTTTTAAAAATCTGACTGTTCCAGGAAAAATGCCTATGGGGTAGGAACATAATCCATTTTAGGGGTATTTTATTTCTTTAATAAGCATTATCTAAACAAATAAAATCCAGTCAACACCTACCACCATCAGACTTTTAAAAAAAATATGATTATGTTAATTGCAATGACTATATCAGCAGAAACTATCATCTCTCTGCACACATTCTTTTTAGTTTTGTATTCAGTAATAAAGGGACACTGCAGTTAAAAATGTTGGCCATATATTTGCTGTGGTTAAATGTATTTTAATTCACAATCTCTCACAGCAAGTCATAACCTGGTTATGGATCCCTTGGCTGCATAGTTTTCCTGGCAGTCAGCTATGAAAAACTCCTAGGTCATCAGATTTTTCTTGTGTCCCAGTAAATTACTGCAATGTCCTCAAGATTACTGTAATTAGAATTATTTAGCAACTTTTCATATAAATACATTTCAATTTGGTTTTTATGCTCTTTGATTGGATGCTTTCCCTGTTAAAACATTCAAAGTTCAATTTTCCGAGCCAAATTTCTAATTACTATTTATTCCAAAGGTTTTGTTATAATGTTCCTTCATTACAACATTAATTTTTTATGCATTTGATGTGCTCCATGAGAAAATAATCTCATTTATAATGTTTGTATCATCAAAGATGCTAAAGCAAAGCAAATGGGGGCATTCATTTTAATAATGGTGTGCTGGAAACAAAGGCTTGATAATCACACCGTATTCATAATAGATAAATAATAAACCCATAGCCAAGGTGCATGGTGACAAAAGTGTAATAATCACACTTCATTCTTAATTTAGGAATTTTGAACCATCATTTGCTGGTTCAGTACAATTACAGCATGAAAAGAAATAATTTGATATTTTTTAAATAAACAATTTAGAATTATATTTTATGGGCATTTGCATGTCACTAAAAACCATATGAACAAATTACTATACATTCGTTTCTGGCTGGTACATGTATATTTTATTGACACTTTGAACAGATGGTAAAACTTGTGCAGCATCATGGACATGTACATCAACATGTAAAGAAAAAAAGACAGCAAATCAGGCTTTAACATTTGTTTATTTAATTGTTATTAAACTTCCATTCACTGTGAATATTATAAATAATCATCTGTATATAGTTAGTCAAAACTGCATACAGTACCTGTAACTTACAATGAGTCCTGCTGTTTGGATTGTCTCACATGTTTACACAATTATTTTATTTGTTTGACATATGCAAATAAAGATATTTATTGATTAAAAAATTGGCCCCCATCCTGTAATGGTATTGATGACTGTAATTGTGGTATTGATGACTGATGGTATTAATGAGTACATGTGCAAATAAAGAAGCTAATTTTTTGGGAGTAGGTGTCTTGTTGTCCATCATCTTTCTCCTTGTTGGCCACCCCTTACCAAAAACTTATTTATATGCTGTCCATGACAGAGTTTACATTGTTATGGTTCATGTTGCCACTGGTCCCATACTACTGTTCCTGTATCTAAATTGTAAGGTAAATATAAAGATTCAACTTGGAGCTATTACCCTTCAAGCCAATATAATATACAACACCAATTGTGATTGGTTTAATTTTTTATACTTGCCATATTCCTAAGCTGACGTTAGACAAAGAAACAACTGTTAAATGCTCTACATTGAGTTTCCATTTGTCAGCTGACTGGTGGAAAAGTGTAGTACTGAATGGTAGGCATTTAGTGCCATTACACACACATTAATCCCATGGTTTAGTTGGTCCTAAATGAAAATGATGCTGCCCAGATATGCACTGAAAATCTGTCTGATCACTATTTCTTCTAAATGGAAAGTGAAATCAGCTTAGAAATTTTAGTAAAAGAAATCTTTTGATGTCTAATTGGTTTAAGTGAAAATAGTGCTGATCAGATGTCCAATATGGCCACCATGGCAGCCATCTTGAAAATCTTGCTCCTTTTGAATTAAAAGTCATAAAAGCATGGGGATTCTTATGATTGGTTGGTTCAAAATCAAAATGGTGCCATGGCTGTCATAGTGGCCATCTTCATGAGTTGAAAAACTGGATGTCCTTGAGGTCGAGGTTCTGGAAATAAGTACTCATTAAATTTGATCTTATATCACATAGGAGACAGATGGGAGCTTTCCGTCCAGAAGATGTAAAAAGTCCAGACATGAACAGACAGGGATACAGACTTCGTGATACAGATGACCGCATCAACAGGACTAAGTCATCTGAGAATATCAAGCTGTCTTATGTGGTCAATGGAGCTGCTTCATATGGAAATGGTACTTTCTTCATTTTACTTGAATGTTTGCAGTCAGTTTCAAAGCAAGTTGGTTGCCATATGCCATGATGCAAAATCAATAAAATAGGCTCAATACAGAAACTGACAGGTAAAGAGAAAGATACTTTTGCAAACCTTTTCATGTAATTTGTGTGAACTTGGTGATAAATTTGGAATAATTGAGTAATTAAATTGGAATTACCTTGATGACTTTTAGTTGGACAGGTTTTTCAATATTTGTCTTGTGGGGAGTTGTACTTTTTAAAGTTTTTCTACCCTAGATATATATTCAGACGTGTTCTATGCATTGAGTCTGGATAAAAACAAGATTTGAGAATGGAAACAATGAAACAATTTGTAAGTTTGATGGCTGTAATCTATATTATTTCATTTAAATAAATGGAAGTTAGCTTTCAAAATTAGTGGTTGACAAAAAATTAAGTACTTGGTTCATGTGGCCAACTTGAAATTTTGCAAGCTTATGAAAAGAAAATCTGGAATTCTGGTCAATGTTCTGGAGTACCAATAAATCTTTCAAGGACCAGCAAATGTCTTGGAGGATCAGCAATTGTTCTGGAGGAAAAGAAACATTTTAAAGTTTCCTGTCCTTCAGGTAAGAGAGAAATTTAGGGAAATGTGGATAGTATGTGAAGGAAGTGTTCCATCATAAACCTTTTCTAACATTTTACGATTTTTTCCAAAGGATACGTGCTTTTCTTGGATTGAATGCTATGAACAGTAATAATGCATTTAAAGTTGTCTCACCTTGTAGTACAAATTAATGCAAGCACCTCTTGAACTGTCGATAAAAGGCTTTGGTATTATGTCTGGGTTAAATTCAGTGCCTCAGCATTTCCTATCAAATTTCATGAAATCTTCTGCTTGCAATAATTATAGCAAGAGATAGCTATGAATTCCTGTCAGTTTTCATATAATTACTAGTATATTTACTGACTCTGATTTATTTAGCCATATGAAATGCAGGGCTGAAACTTGGTTGAACTGTTTATCATTATTGAATGGTGTGTTTCATACAACATTGGGTATTCTATCTAACTATAAAGGTCAAAGGCTAATATTCTAAGTTTCAGTTGCATTTGCCCTTCTGCTTTTTAACTTAAAAGCTGTTAATGTAAATGAATGAAACTTGTTATACTTGCATACTGTCACTAAGAGATGTCTCATAGCACATTTGAAGTCTTATCCTTAAGGTCAAGGTCACTGGTCTATATATTAAGTTTTCTTTCATTTTTGCTTAATATCATAAAAACTATTTTAGGTACAGGGATGAAACTTTTTACACTTATGCTTCTTAGTTTGATGGCATGTCTTATATCAGTGTCAAAATTTTATTGGAAAGGAAGTCTGCACCAAATGTTTTTTTTCCCCCTTCTTTGCTCTTTTTCTTTAATGACCATGGAGATAGGGCAGTGAAACTTGGTTAGTTGTCATGTCTGCCCAGTAATTTTTTAGCTCTGTCTTAAATGTCATAGATTTTTTGATTTTGCCTTTGTAATTTCACCATGATGGGTAGGGACAAGATTAACTGAATTTGATTGTTTAGTTATGTTTTAGAATGCCTTGGAAATTGTGTTTGTTTATGTTGATTTTTATACAGATAGGACAATGTGTTAATGTTTTCTTATGCCTTAACTATTAGTTAGATGTGATGTTTGAGTGAGATACTGGATATTTGTGGGGTGGGGCAATGAAAGAGATTTGGTACATAAAAATCAGCAAGTATTATTATCCACACAGGGTTCCTGCAGGTCATGGAATCCTGGAAAAGTTTTTAAATTGAAAAAATAAATTTCAAGGGCCTTGAAAAGTTATGGAATTTGTCAAAACCTTGCAAAGTTTTGGAAAAGTCATGGAATTTGTGACAATGAAGTTAAAGAAATTGATTACTTCAAATTTCATAGAGCACCAAGAACTGATTAAATAAAATGATAAAATTACAATCGATAAATGGTTTCAATTCATATAACAAGAGTAAGTTCCCCTGATGGAAGTATCACAAAATTTCCAGTGTAGTTCACTAAATAAAAGAAAGCAACTGGAAAGTAATGTGTTTTATTAATATTGTAAATAGGAACACATACAAAGACTACATAGAATTCCTTTTTTCTTTTGAATACAAATTACATTGAACATTGGCTTATGACATGAATTACTACATAAAGTCAAAGTGTGCTAGCCCAGGTAAATTTAAAATATACATATTAAAAATATTTGTTGTTATTTATTTTAGATTGAAAGATGTTATTCTTTAAGTTCAACTACTTGATAATGCAAGATAGTGCGGTCCTTGAGTTTTATGGCATGGCCCTGGAAAAGTTTTGGAAAAGTCATGGAATTTGTGTTTGTAAAGTCTGCAGGAACCCTGTCAAGTTTTCACAATTTGTGTTTGTTGCAGTCCCTGACCATACAGTGTGCTATGATTTATTGTATGACCATGGCATTATTTCTGATTTTTGTATGAATTAGTCTTTTTTCCCATGTGTAAGATGTTTCCCTTAAGCATCTCTTTGGTTGCTTCTTTTTCATATGCATGCCATTTTATTGGAGCATTTAGGCTATGACCCTGTTGTTTAGTAACTTAAGTTCTGCACTTTCGGTAAGGAAAACATGCCTATTGATTTAAGAGTTCAAAGGTTAGAGGTCAAGGTCATAATTACAAATAAAAAAAAATTGGTATCCATTTAATGTTAGTTCTGCATCACATATCAGTACAAAACTTGGTGAATAGTTTATGCATGTGGTAAGTAGGCAATCCATTTATTTTGTGTTTTTAACAAAAAACAAAGGATGCTGTGACTGAAAGAAGGAAAATGTTTTAGTCACTAACATATTTATACATGACATACTTGAACCAAACTTTTTATTGTTAGCACTATGGGTAAAAAAGCCAGTTAATTTGTGGATCAAAAAATTAAGTCATTGTGACTGAAATAAAATGGTTTGTGGATAGCTTGATCTGTTGATTTTAAGTTCAAAGGAGAGAATACTGTAACTGAAAGAAGAAAAGTGGTTTGTTCTAAAAATGTTCTGTTCTTTACTCTGTACCATCACCAAAATTTGTGGATAATTTGCACATTGGTGTCTCTGCATAATTTGAGTTCAACATTGGGATCTGGAGTAGACTTACTGAGGAAGAAGCCTATTGATTTCAGGATCCAAAGGTCAAGGTCACTGTTACTAAGAGAAGAAAATGGTTTTTGCATGGTAATTTTAGTTGTAGACCACATACCTGGACCAAAGTAGTTGAACTTAGGTATATAATTCGTCTGCAGAGTTTGGAGCAAAAAAAACCTCTCAGAGATCAGTGTAATTTAGCTTAAAAATAATGCCTTTTGCAGAATAACTTCTATTCTGGAGTAAGTTCATTGTCCTTACTTTGAGAATAGTTTGCACTGAGGATAATAAAGAAACCTTTAGATTCTGGGGTCAGAGGTCACAATTGTGGTAAGTCAGATAATGAGTTTCTACACAGTAACATAAGTTCAAGACAACATTGCTTTAACAAAGCTCCAGGATATTGTGTCACCATTTTGTCATAGGTTTTGGCTCATTTGTTTAAAAATTTGTTATTAAAATATGTGGCCACTCAGCAGAAAAGGTCAAGCTACACAGGAGATGTTGAGGAATTTTTACTTTAGTATTTTTTTATGTTTTTTTTTTCCTTTGCTTCAGAAAATTGGGATTTAAGAGATGGCAATTTGAAGAAGCAAGCTCACCTGCTGAAAGCAGCAGAGCTGAAGAAGCGAGGCATCACTCGCTATGATGCTGAGATCATTCTTTCTCAAGGTTTAAAGCTACCAGATCCGAAAGTAGTAATCGAACGAAAATTGCCTGCATCCATCAGTGCCAATAAGTCAGTCACTTTAAGTGAGTGGGAGGGGAAGAGAGTATCACCAAGAAAACATTTAAGTTCCCTGTCGAGAGCTCTTGTAGAGCAAAAAGGAGTCCTAGTGAAAAGACAGTCTCCAAACTCGTCAACAACAAAAGCTTCAATAGTGAAATCAGAATCTCTAAATATGAATAATTCTTCCATTTCTGAACTTGAAGGACAAGTGTCAAATAAAATTCTGGGACAAATTTCAAATAAAAGTGCAGATGCTAAGACACAGAAGTGTGTGTCACATGAGACATCAGAATTCTTAACACCATATAGTGTGCTAACTAGTCCAAACAGATCTCAGGATTTAACAAGCCCATCAAGATCAGACAAGAAGAGACCTGATGGTGTAAGGCAAAGTCCCAGACTTAGGGCTAAGGAGCAAACAGAAATGGAAAACTTTAATTTAGCTTCCTGTTCGCAAAATGAGTTTGGATCAGGGAAAGTGGATGAACAAAAGAGTGATAATAAGGATGTGAAATTGGGGAGTTTTGATCAGAATTTACCTTCAGTAAATATGGACGATTCAGGGTGCAGTTCTGTATTCACTCCTCTTCAAATTGATGTTAGTAATTCTTCTCAGGGGAATAAAGAATCGGATTCATTAACTCAGAATATTTTTGAATTGAGAAATCAAAGGAGTAGTTCAGTATCATTAGATATGCCTTTCTTGACTCCGTTTGAATCTGAGCCTTCATACTGTACCAGCACAAATGAGAGTAGGAATATATTTGAAAGAATGGAATCAAATTTTGAATTGGCTGGTGTAAAATCAATAGATTCTCTGTCACCAAGAACACGATCAAAGGAAAGATTCATGAAACAGGAATCAATTGATACTCCTTCTCCACGAACCAGATCGAGGGAAGACTCAGTGAGACAAGAATTGATCAGTACACATTCTCCACAAATTAGATCACAGGAAATTAATATGAAACAGGAACACCTGAATATTCCTTCTTCTTGGCCTAAATCTTTGGAAAGTTGTTTTAGAGCATTAAATACTGAATCTGGGATCATACCATCCCATGCTAAATCTCAAAGTGCAGCTACTTCTGTGCGACAAAGCCCTCGAACCCGATTAAAAGTGGAAAGTTGCTTACCGGGAGAACTTGAGTCAACGGGGAATCATCCTTGTCTGCCAGATCTTCCTACTTCTAGTCTTTCAAATCAGGAGGGTCAGAAAACACGGCTGCGATCTCATTCAGGACAGGGGTTATTTGAATCAGAACCTCCTAAAGGTTGTGATTCTGACTCGTTTGATGGGCAGATAAGCATCAATAATAGCAGCTCAAGCATCCAATCAATTAAAACTTCTCCTGTTGACTCTGGGAATAGAAGTGGGACCAAGTCCAGAACTAAATGTCCAACAAGACCCTCACCTAAACCTCTTAGATGTAGTCCTAGAACTCGACAAAACACAGGCAGCAGTTTTTTCTCATTCAAGAAGCCACAGGCTTCAGTTAATTTAACAGAGTTTTTTCAGGGAACTTCAGTGGAAAAGGGTTTGGAAGAAAAAATGGATTTTGATGTGTTCAATTTTGAAGAGGACACAGAACTTAGCAGCAAAAAGGATGCATTATGTCAGAAAGCTCAGCAATCAAATACTGCTCTCAGACAAGATGGTCATAAAAGAAAACAGAGTAAGAAAAAAAGGGGAAAAAGACGATTAAGTTTTGGTGGTGAAATCTCTGATTGTGAAAAGGTTGATGAGAAGCATTGGAATCGAAGACGTGTTAGATCTTGGTGTGAAGATGTGGAGTATTTCACATCATCAAAAACACTAAACTGCTCACCAAATAAAATTCCAAAGATCACATTCAAGATGCGTCGGGACCCTGTCCTTCAGAAGCAGTTAGAAGCACAAAATTCACAAGGTGTTCATTTTGATTTCATTGACACTCAGACATCCACAGCATCTACACCTTGTGATTCAGATTCTGACAGTGATGAAAGCGTCCTTGTGCATACAAAGCGTCCTTCCTCAAGAGTTGTTAACTCTCAACAAAGCCCAATTAATGAGAGTTGTATCCCATTGAAAACTAGTCGGTTCTATTCACACAATTCAGATTTCAATGGATGGGCTGTTCCAAAAATTTTGCGGCTCAAGTTGAGAGGGGAAGCTCTGGTTGAGAGAAACCTTACATCCCATTCATTTGAATCCAATAGTTGACCCTGATAACAGATTGAATTTTTTGATTTATCCTCATCATTAAATATCAGATAACAGAGTTGGTTTTTCATCACTAAACATTTTTAAGCTAAAGTAAACATTGTTCTAGAATCTAATTTATTAATTGTTTATTTCTTTGTCCACTAAAAGCAAAATTGTTGACATGACTGTTTTTCATATATTACTGGATTCAGCCTATCTGGTTTTAAAACTTTTAAAAACATTAATTTGACCCAAAAATATACATTTGGTGAAAATTTGTTGAGGAAAAAAATGTTTCTACAAAAAAATACATATTTGAAGGTATTTCTCTTTATGAGGGGCCTCAAATTTAACAGTTTTCTAGAAAGTCAGAAAAAGAAATAACGTTATTTTAATCCTCTTTATTGTTTACCTATTATATTTGGTAATTAGAACTGTTCACCATGGTGTCCAAATTGCCTTCAGTTAGCCTGCAAGGTTACAAACCCTGTGTTTACTTGAATGTAGTACACAATTTTTAACTGCTGTTTTCCAGGTCAGGCAATTAGCCAGGAAAAATTTTATGTTTTATTATCAGATTAAAAGTCTGCTCAAAAGCTTGCAAAAGATTTTACATTAGATCATATGGAGAGACATTGGTGCTCACATAAAATAGTATCCATATTATATTTATCCCATTAACCATCTCAGTGACACATAAAGCAGCAAGTTACATGAATTTTATGATCATTTGTTTCTTGGTATGTACAACTGTATTTCCAGGTCTGATTGGTACCAAGATTTAAATCCTATTTTTGTTCTTTAGTTTTCGGATCAAATTCAAATGAAATATTTGATATTAAATGATAGTTCAATTTTGTTGCAATTATTGCAGTAGCAGTTTTTATAAATTGTATTAATTGCTAAAATGCTTCCACACATGTACATATACAGGGATGCACAGAAAAACATGCATGACATTTCTTCACAATATATGACTTATTGTAAGGTTCTTTTGTCCACATAAAAGAGACAATGATGCTATTTAGTGTGAATTAAAATTGTCATTTTACAAAATATTTTCCCATAGTCTCATTTATTTTCACGGTATAAATTTTCTTGGTTTTGCAAAAGATTATATCTTTGTACCAAAATTCATGGATTTCACAGGAGGGGTAGTGTTTGAAGGGCCATAAAAGTTGTGGTTCTTAGCAAACATGAATTTAATATCAGTAATTCCTTACCTGTTGTTGTTGCATAGCCACTACTTGCACAGCCACTAATTTCTGAGAGGAAAATTCCCCAACCAACTTAGGAATATTCTGTCCTCTCATTAGGGTGAACTGGAAGCATCCAGAACACTGGATCATCTCTGGAGGAGAACCCCACACATATTGGGCATGCATATAGGCAATTGTCATTATTGTTTGGTCACTCAGTTGTAATATTCAACATCACTTATGTAAAGAAGATTAGCTGCTGCTTCATGGAGTAGTCAGCTATTTATTCATTGCGGTATGTACTGTATTATTCATGAACAATAGGATTATACACTGGTTGAATTTTTTTATTAAGCTCTCTTGATAGTTTTTAGAGAATTGTTTCATACACTTGGTGTAAATCAAGGATTTGTATTTATTTAAATTAATAAAATTTTTGAACATTCTAATCAGCACGGATATTTCAACTTCCATCATTTCTAGGGGATTGAATTAACTATCAAGAGAGGTTACCAGAGCCTTGTTGAGATGGACCTGTCTTTCATGACAATTAAATCCCATCAGCCATTTCTGCTTCATCTGACCATCTCATTTTTAAGGAGGAGATGAGAACCAAACTTTGGTATTCTCACACTGCTTTTTCCTTTTACCTTCGCTAGTTAACCTGCCTTTAAAAAGGCATTTTCTCCCTGTTCCCAATTGTCATTGCTCAGAAAGTGGCTCATGCAGATTTCATCCTGAAGTAGTCTCCTGTTCTTCTATGAGAATGAGTATTTCTTGTGTCTGCTTTTTATTTGCCAGTTGCGGGATCATCAGACCTCTCGCCAAACTGCCAAATTCAGCTACACAATGTTAACTGATATAGTATTACTGATATCAAAATGTTACCTACATGTTGCTATTGCCAGCTTTCCTTCATCCCCAAAATTGATACCATTGTAAGCTAGGCCTGTTGCCTCAAAGTACGATGATTGCTTTCATGCATGCCCAATTTGTTTGTGATTCTTTTGCAGGGGCGATCCTTTGATAATGGAAACGTCTGGTTAACCCCAATGGGAGGACAGAATTTTTGTCATTTTATCAGGGTATTTTCATCCCAGGAAAGTAATAGCAGTCCAGCAACAATGGATAAGTATTGCATCATCAAAATTATTACCCCACTCCCACAAATATCCATGAATATTGGTGCCCCATGAAAATTAGTACCTCACAAAATCTGGTACCCAGCAAAAGTTGATACCCTCGGTATAAACCATGAAAAGTGGTACCACATGAAAATTTAAATCTGCAAACTTGGTTATCCATTTAAACTGATACCCCCAAAATTGGTTAACCATGAAAAGTGGTGTCCCATGAAAAAGTGTCTAGATCTTCCTGTATAATATTTGGTATAATGTTTGGTAATGAAAATGTTCACCAGTTTTTAAAAAAAAAAGAAATAGCAAAATGTGCAAGAAAAATGATGTAATAATGAATTTACACAATATAAGTAAAAATAGTTATTATAATACAACTGACAACTCCATTCAAACTAGTTATATTGATATAACTGACAAATCCATACAAAAATTGCTGACATAAATACATTCAAAATAGTTACTATGATACAAATGACAACTTTGTGCAAAATGGCTACTGTGATACAAGTAACATAACTGTGCAATAATAGTTACCATACAGCTGACATAACTCCATACAAAAATAGTTAAAATACAGCTGATATAACTCCATACAATAATAGTTGCGATATAACTGACCTAACTCCATACCAAATCTTTTACTATGATACAACTGACCTAACTCCATATCAAATCTTTTACTATGATACAACTGACCTAACTCCATATCAAATCTTTCATTATGATACAATTGACATAACTCCATACCAAATCTTTTACTATGATACAACTGATACAACCTATGCAAATATGATACAGCTGAGATAACTCCACACAATGATACTTTTTATGAAGTGATTGTAATAACACAAAACAGTCATTATGATACAACCAACTTTGTATAAAACTAGTTATTTGGATACAACTAATATAACTCCAATTAAAAACTTGTATAAAATGTTCTCTTTCATTATGTTTGCAATTTGGATATTCTGTGCAAGGATTGGTTTTAGTGGTAGAGGTAAATATTGAACTACCCCATCATTGGCATCCAGATGGACGTCAACTTATACATTTGTATACATTGTGTACACGTACATTCTTGTTTGCATTTGTTCAAGATGTTTGCATACTGTTTAAGTACTGTTATTCCTAGAATCCTGACACTTGATGAAAGGATATGTGTTGATCAGTGTGCTTAAAGAAGACAGTGACTAAAATTTATTGCTTCTCTGACTTGAGTTACATTTTGTGGTTTAAGATTTTTTTTCTCAGGCTCTGTTAATGCTACAGTCATCAAACTATGATTTTATGCATCTCTATTAGTACCTGAACCTAACCAAAAAGGATGGTCAATGTGACCTATAGTTCACACATACACACACACACAAACAAATACACACACATATATACAAACACACACACACACACACATACTTGTATACCTTAATTCATGAAACTTTTGTATGGAGATGCATCTTAATGAATACTTCACCTTCATCACAAGACTAGGTCACTGTGATCTGTAATTCAAGCTTCAAGTTTTTTTGCACCCTGTATATATATACTGTTATGCCTAGATTCCTGGAACTTAGTACTTAGATGCATCTTGATCTGTACTGCAACATCATCATAAAAGGTAGGACACTTTGGCCTATATTTCTTGCTTTATTGACTTTAGTTATATTTTGTGTTTTAAGTTTATTTTTTAAAACTCTGTTCAAGGTTGAATCATCAAAAGCAGATGACTGTTGGCATTTCTATTAGTACTCCACCTTTACAATGAAAGCAAGTCATGGTAATGTACATTTAACATTTTACTGGCTTGTGTTAAGTGTTTGCAATTAGTTCAGAACCATACAAGGTTTTTAACACTTTGCATACATACTTTTATTCCAAGATTCATGTAACTTAGTAAGGGAATGTATCTCAATTAGTAAGTACACCATCATCGCAAAAATAGGTCATCGTGACTCATGTTACTGACATGGGTTTGATCATAGGCATTGTTAATGTCCAGAATCATGCATATCCATTAGTACAATGTTCTTATAACACAAGAAAGTCTTTGTGGCCTGCATTTCACAGTTTATTAGCTAATGTTTAATGTTAATGTTTGCATTTACCTCCTGACTTAAGTATTTTTTGTTCTTCTATATTATGCCCATAACCATGAAAATTTGGCAAGAGGATTCATTGTCATGACTACTACACCCTCACCATAACCATGAAATTTGGCAAGAGGATTCAGTCATGACTACTACACCCTCATTGAAACCATGCAATTTGGCAAGAGGATTCACTGTCATGACTACTACACCCTCACTGTAACCATGAAATTTGGCAAGAGGATTCACTGTCATGACTATAACACCCTCACTATAACAATGAAATTTGGCAAGAGGATTCACTGTCATGACTACAACACCCTCACTGTAACCATGAAATTTGGCAAGAGGATTCATTGTCATGACCACTACACCATAACCATGAAAATTTGGCATAAGGATTAATTGTAATGACCACTACACCCTCACTACTGAAACCTACATTTCATGTTTATGTGATGTTTTTGAAATTTTGTAATTAGATGAATTTCAGTTACTGCTGCACCCTTGTAACTAATGGTCACAGTGACTTTTCTTGCTATTACTAACATTGGTTAAGTATTTGTGTTTATTGCTTTGACCTATATACTTTGTACACTGCTTAGAATTTATTTCTTTTACTAGTACACCCTTAAAACCAAAGGTCACTGTGACCTATATTTTATGCTTTAACAATTGGTTATATGTTTGTGTTTATGATCACAAATAGTCATCCATAGTAGGCCTATATACACCCCAGCCTACACAGAAGGCTATTACTGACCAGTGCAGTTGTAAACAGGAATATATGTTTATTTAATGCTAAATTTTCCATATTATTGACCACATTGTATATTGTGATAAGTTACTGTACAGTAAATGTGTACACATATTAAAATAGTGTACTGCATGTTGCATGCATTTCATATAATGTACTGGCTAATCAAGGTAATTATTGATTACCAAAAACCAGTGATTTTCACCCAATGAAATTGGATTTCATGAGGTGGAAATGATAGTGCATTCTTAAATAGATTTAAGAACAATGAATTAATATACTTCTACTTTGATATCATACAAAGAGTGCTCTATTTTAATTTATAGTTTTTATGTTTTTTATGCACTTTCATTCTAGGTAGATAGGAAGGTCGGTGTGTACATAGGTCGGTAGGTACATGGGTGGGTGGGTAGGTAGGTAGGTGGTTTTTCAACACATCAGTGCAATACTAGTATATAGTGCCAATTAAAAGTTAAACATTTAAATTTTTAAAGGTTAAAACATATAATGTAAAGACAAAAGATTAAGGGGCCCTGAGTGGCTGAGTGGTCTAAAGCGCTGTCCATTACAGATCACTGCCATCTCACCTCTGTCTGCGTGGGTTTGAGTCTAGGATTCGGCGAATGTGGATATGTGAGAAAGCTTGCCAGTAGCTTCTCGTGGGTCGGTGGTTCTTTCCGGTGATTTCCCGGTTTCTTCCTCCACCATTAATACTGGCCGCCATGAATAGCCTATCGTGTGATGAAAAATGGCGTTAAGCCCAACAACAAACAAACAAACAAAAGATTAAAATAGTCATTCGTTATAAAAGTGGTAAAGATCAATTTACTTTGAATTTGTTTTCTGCATGATGTTTCCATTGATGGCTAGTGACTTCTAACAGTAGAGATAAGATCTATAACCATCGATTACACCACTATTTTCTTAAACCACACTTCACATCCTCCTGGATTATGAAGTATATTATCATTCATAGCAATTTTCTGCATGTTTTAATTTTCAAGTTTTAGTGACCTGATCACAACAAATGCAATCTATTAAAATAGAATACAAAACTGAAAATTGAAACAATGTTAAAAAATTAATTTTAAAATTCAAAATCTGAAAATTTGACATGCTCAAATTTTTGTACATTTTTTTTCAGAAGTAATTAGCATAATGGATCATTAGGCTTGGAATAATTCGAAATAAAAGTATGCACAAGCCTCTCATCTATAATGTTCATACATCTGTATGCATACAATTTTTTATGCCATTATAACTCAAATAGAATTTGTTTTATGAAACCTTGCTTAAGCAAGGGTTCTGTTTATTGTGTCTTTCACTTGTCAGATTTAATATTGCCAAATTATATATTCTCCTTTATTTATGTAAATAAAATGTACACAAATTTATGAAATGATAGAGCTTGTTTTACATGGATTTGATTTAATAACATCAGTTGATACTGGTTAGAAAAAGGCACTTGTACTTTTTCACTATTTGTGTGAGATCAAGTTTAGTCTTACTTGAAGTATAATATGAACTTTAGAAAAAGACTCACTTTTTGATGCAAATATACTTGTTTGAGAAATGCATTTGATTGCAATTCTTTCATCCCTATGGTGACACAGGTAACAAATGAAGTTTTCTGCCATTTTTCTGTGTACGAGTTTTGTTCCTAGCTGTCCATTCATGTGTGTGTGGGGTGGGTGGGTGGTTCTTCTAAACTGTCTAATCCATCTGTGAGTTTTGTTCCAAGCTGTTGATCCATCTTCGTGAATTTTGTTCTAAACTGTTCATTCATCTGTGTGTAAGTTTTGTTCCAAACTATCCATTCATCTGTGTTTTCTTGCATCAAAGTGAGAAATTTCTCCTAAGCTGTCTATTCATCTGTGAGTTACTTTCTGTCAATCTATCCATTCATTTGTGTGTGAATTTTCTTTCAAACTGTCTATTCACATGCCAGTTTTCTTCCAAGCTGTCCATTCATTGGTTTTTTCTTCCAAGCAATCCATTAATTTATGTGCAAGTTTTCTTCCAAGCAGTCCATTCATTTATGTGCAAGTTTTCTTCCAAGCAGTACATTCATTTATGTGCAAGTTTTCTTCTAAGCAATCCATTAATTTATGTGCAAGTTTTCTTCCAAACTGTCTATTAATTTATGTGTGAGTTTTCTTCCAAGCTGCCCATTCATTGGTTTTTTCTTCCAAGCAGTCCATTAATTTATGTACGAGTTTTCTTCCAAGCTGTCCATTAATTTATGTGTGAGTTTTCTTCCAATCTGTCCATTAATTTATGTGTGAATTTTTTTCCAAGCTGTCCATTAATTGGTTTTTTCTTCCAAGCTGTCCATTAATTTATGTGTGAGTTTTCTTCCAAGCTGTCCATTCATTGGTTGTTTCTTCTAAGCTGTCCATTAGTGTGTGAATTTTCTTCCAAGCTGTCCATTAATTTGTGTGTGAATTTTCTTCCAAGCTGTCCATTCATTGTTTTTTTTCTTCCAAGCTGTCCATTAATTTATGTGTGAGTTTTCTTCCTAGCTGTCCATTAATTTGTGCATGTTTTCTTCCAAGCTGTCCATTAATTTGTGTGTGAGTTTTCTTCCAAGCTGTCCATTAATTTGTGTGTGTTTTCTTCCAAGCTGTCCATTAATTTATATGTGGGTTTCCTTCCAAGCTGTCAATCATATGTGACAGTTTTTCATTTCTTAGGTGCTTTAGCTTATTAGGACACCTTTTTTGTTGCCAGCTGCTAAGTGATCACAACAATGGTAAAATCTTGAGCTGAAGTACATGTATTTGTTAGTAAGATGCCGGCAGGGTGAGGAGTTTAAGGGAAGTTACATCAGTGCATTGATGCAGGTGAGATACCAGGTTTCATGATACAGGTGTTTAGACATTATCTTGGGTTTGTAAAGCTTTAATAGATGATTGGAATTTGATTTTAATGACAAGAGTAGGTCACTTAACTAATTCTGTGTCTGTAATTACAAGATTTAAATTCATGTAATGTGTATAACATTTTTCTTCATGTTGAGTAATCCCAAATGTTGTTAATGTATTACCACTGTCAAACACTGGTACTATTTTCTTATCAACTCTGGTTTAAATGCTATTCTTTCCTCTCTTAATGACATCAGTTTGCATTCCACTTCTCCTAATGGAAATAGTGCTTGTAACAACAAAACTATCCATGTTCCTATTGATTTCTCCTTGTACATTAGTGCCAGCCAATTACCATCATTGACTCTTAGTAAATTGTTGGAAACATTCTATTGGGTTTTATAAAATGTTTTTATATTTCTTAAAGAACTATTTAATAATTTGGTTTTGGAGAAAATGATGATTGCCAACTATGATGCAGACAACAGTATCACATGACTGTTCAATGGTGACCCTCTGTACAGGGTCATACCAACTTCTGGACAATCATTTAATCATTTCTTGTGCAGTAAAATTGACATAATGATAGCTTTAAACTGTTCAAGAGAGAATTATATGCATTACAACCAGATTAAAGAAAAAAGATGAGTATGAAATAATTAAAGCCCTTGTAAAGAAACTTATTAATTTTTTTATGCCATTCATACTAATACATCAAATGAATAATTGCAATGCCTTTTAAAACCAGATGACATGACATTTTATTGAAATGTTAAACCAAGTTGCAACCTATGAACAAAAAACTTGTGTACTTGCATATACTGTATGTAGAAATTTGTTTAATTAGTTAATCTAACAACATGTAGATAAGTGTTTTAATCCTTATTTAAAGCCAGCAAGGTACAAAATGAAGTCTTAACCAAAATAAGATAGCTTAAAGTGCATGCATGATTTACCTCCCTTTGAACATTATCTCTATTATCCATTGATGCAGCAGGCAAAAATTATGTCACAGAGAGAAAAAAAAGACACTGATATCTTGTTTATTTCGGTTCACTTGGCATTAAACTCTTTTTCTCATTTTAATCATAAAAAATGGCTTTTGTTGTTGATGGCACTACATTTATTTTTGTTCATTGTGGAAGGTTACTGAAAACTTCAGGTAATATATATCTGCTAAACTTTGTCAACCAATTTACCTTTCAATAATTGTTTTTAATGATAAATAAACCAAATATATTTTTAGCACAATTGCTATATGAAAGTTAAGAACTTTTGTTGGCAGACATGATGTGTCTGCATTGACTGGTTAGAGCCTGGAAGCAGGTTCTTGCTGTTCTTTAATCTTTTTCTTTGTAATAATGGAAGGGTATTATATATACTTATTTATAAATCAAGCCCAGCTGCCATCTACACGGATCTAAATTTACTGTCACATTATGTGCCAGCAGGCTTAGTGTCCATGCAATTCTGTTAGGAGTAATTGGTAGAACAAAACAACACAGACCCTGACTGTCGGCCCATTATGTGATGATCAGAATTTGTGTTGTTTGCAGTGTGAATTGATTATAATCAAGGTGTTAGCATTTAATTCATAAGTTTGTCTGGGTTTCATCTTAAAGCAGAACAGAGATCCTCATATCTTACGCAAATCAATCTTTCATTCTCAGATTGTTAGAATCGCATCATAGCTCACTGTTGTAGGAGAGTCATGAGCCTTGAGGACTAGATGAGTAACATATCACTGACCTGAAATTAGATCATGATAACCCATATTTCATTCTGTACTTATTTAAGTTTCCTCTTATAAATAATGTCTTAGAAAAATAATCAATCTTTAGCAGATGAAACAGCATGAGAAGAATTATATAACAAATCATTAAAAAAATGTCTTGTTACACTTTGATAAACTTTTTTGTATCTAAATTTCACAAGTGTTATCTCCAAATAGGTTGATCATAGTTACCCAGTGGTTTCTTTTTGCAGTGGAGTTAATTTATGAGGGATTTGCTGATTTGACAGGTTAATGAGATGTACTTGATCCCTTTTTAGATTTTTTGTATATAATAATAACAATAATACTTTTATTAATGTTGACTCATTTAGTCAAGGACTTTTCTCCCTTGAGGTCCTCATGAGAAGAGTAAAACAATGTGCATTACACAAAAGATAATAGTAATTACTATTCATTTGAATGTGTTAGTATTAAAATACTAAATTTCAGTGTAATCTATTAAAAATGAATACATACTCATGGTACAATCTCTCTTAATAGTTTTCAGCAGATTTTACATGCAATGGAAGCTTGCTCCACATAACTATGAGATTATTGGAAACTTTTTTAAATTGCTCTGTTCTTGGTTTTGGTGCTTGAAGGTTTCTATGTGATGTTGATTTTTAACTGGTAATATGATGAAAAAAGCCTAAATTAATCCTGAAGATACTCAGGTACAGTTCCATGTAGACATTTATGCAAAATTACTGCCTTTTGAAAATATACCCTTTCATTTACTGTGAACTTCTTTTGATGAGTGATCAATAGATGTATGTAAAATAATGCATGCTGCCCATTTATGAAAGCTTGTAAATCTTGATTTGGCCGTTTACCTATACAGCTAAACAAATTAAGTTGGAAGAAATTATGAATTATAGCATGTATTGCAAGTTTCTATAGGTAAATATTTCTTGATTCTGCTGAGAAGGCAATTTTGGATGACTGTTTTACAAAGCTTATCAATATGGTCATCACATTGTAAATGATTATCTACAGACACACTTACAGGCTTTTTATGTTTGACATTTTCTGATGGATGATTATTTATTGCAAGAGATAGTTCTGGTTCCCTGACTTGTATAGCTTTTGTGATGTCCCTAAAATCATACATTTTGATTTATCTTCATTAATTACCATCCTATTTTGTTGTCCAATTTTGAATTCTGATAAAGACTTGGTCTAATCATTTAGGATAACTTCAGTGTCGAAACTAGATGTATACAATATTGCATCAGCTGCATACAAATCTGTATTTGTGGATTTATTATTTAATGGTAGAGAGGTTACATATATAGTAAGGAGGATAGGATATGAAACAGCCCTGAATTAATAGTGTGAGTTTGAGAGCTAATATTGCCAATGCTTGTTGAGACCTTTGTTTTTATTTTAAAATAATTTGTTCAATAGTACTAAAATCTTTAGGGTGATTAAGGGTATTAGTTTTATTATGACCCCATGTTTGAAGCAAAACATATGAACTTCTCTGCTAGTGTTAGCTGCAGTGACAGTATCAAAAGATTGTTTAGGACTAAGTTGCTTTCATATTTATATTTCCTTGAAAATTCTCAACATACTTGGCATGAACAATTCCTTCTGTGGCAATTGCTCATTCTTGTGACCTTGGATGTGAGGTTCCAGTGACTGAAAATTGGTGTGAGGATTTTGGGTAAAGTTTTTCCATTTGGTGAATATTCTAAATCCTTTGGTAAATTTTCTACGTGCTTTGCTTCAACTGTTATGAAGTGAAAACAATTCATTTTATGACATGTGACATTGGAGTCAGTGTCCCAGTTGTGGATGTTTCTGGGTAAAGTTTTTACATTTGCTTAGATTTCCTCAAACCTGTGATGGATTTCAATAATACTTGACATTAATCATAATGACACTGAAACAATTTATTATACAGCATGCTTTCTCACCCCTTTGACCTTACATATGAAAGTCACAGTTTTGGGAACTTTGCATTATCATTCTGATTAAAATTTTGAATTCACTTATATTTCCTAAACTTCATGATGGATTTTCATCATGCTTAGGATAAAATATATTATGAAGCCAAGACATTTAATTTTGCTACATGCATGCTGACCAATTTGACCTTGTAGTCAAGGTCACAATCTTAGAAATATTACATTAAAAGTTTGGTTAAATAGAGTATCTTTGCTTGAAACAAGTGAATAACAAATATTTCCTTGAATGGGTGAAAATGTCAGCGGTAATAGCATTTCTATTCTACTGTATTTTGTGATTTTCATATAAAAATAAAAACAGTTTAAAAATTCTTCACAATTCAAATGACACAATAAGAAAAAATAATTTGTGTCATGTTGAATTGGAACTTGTGCCATTTTTTATGGGAGGCCACCATATTTACCTTATGGTCACAAAAGTATCTAAGAATAACTTTGAATGTACTGCTCCGGTGGCCTAGTGGTTAGAGCGTCTGCAACAGATGCAGGATGTCGTGGGTTTGAACCCCGGCCGTGTCATACCAAAGACTTTAAAAAATGGTACTAACAGCTGCCTTGCTTGACGCTCAGCTTTAAGAGGTTAGTGTTAGGACTGTTTGGCCTGGTGTCAGTATAATGTGACTGGGTGGGACATCATGCTACATGTCTGTGGCATGATGCCCCAGTGCTAGACATCACCACACTGCAGACATCATAGCAATATGACTGAAAAATTATTAAAGCTACGTTAAAAATCAAAATCTCTCTCTCACACACACACACACACACATAACTTTAAATGTCATAATTATCTTGTTACTGATATAGCAATGAAATTATTGATCATGTTTCACTCAAGTGAGTTACAAGTTAATTTTCTTGGAATATCCAGTATTTCACTGCCATGTGTAAAATAAAGTATATTAATTTGCTTATATTTTTCTGAACTTCTTCATGGGTATACTTCATACGTTGGATGAATTATTATGAAGTTAAGACAATTCATTTTGCACCATGCTCTCTCAACCTTTTGACCTTGGGGTCTAGATCATGTTTTATAGCAGTCCTTTGATCATGGGCCTTACATACAGGTCTAGGCCTTACATACAGATCCATGTATTATGTACAAGTCCAGGCCTTATATACAGGTCTTGGCCTTCATTTTTGCTCAACATGAGCTTTACACACAATTCCAGGCCTTACATACAGGTCTAGGCCTTACATACAGATCCAGGTATTATGTACAAGTCTAGGCCTTATATACAGGTCTAGGACTTCATGTTTGCTCAACATGAGCTTTACACACAATTCCAGGCTTTACATACAAGTTCAGGCCTTAATGTTTACTTAACATGGCAAAGATTCTCCTTGTGTGAAACTTTGTCCAATATCATCCATACTTTAAAATATTTAAATCTACCAACTTATATCAGCTCTCATTACATTGCATCATGTATGGGACTCATTATAATTATATACTACTGTCATGATAGTGTTTAAAGGCCCTACGAAATGAATTTTTTTCAGGTTTAATAGCTTTTACATTGGGTGTATTATGAATTCATCCAGTCATGCATATGTTAACATTTGCTTGTACATAACATAAATTTGTAACTTTTTGAGAGATTTTCATGAAATGTTTGCCAAAACATATATGATGAGTTGATGGTATATCACATATAGCCAGTTCCTATGCCAAAGTCAAGGTCATGACTTTTGGAAAATGTAATTCTGTGACATCTATAAAATGAGTTCTATTAGCCACACCTCCCTCAGATTCAAGGTCACAACAATGGAAAATTGTAACTTTGTGACCTACATCCACATCCTTTTCTTAAATATAAACTTGGAGAACTGAAGATACTTAAATGAATTTTTCCCCAATAAACATGATCGGGAATTGGTGTTTTGTGCATCATAGTTACATACTCTCCCTCAAGGTCAAGGTAACATCAAGCGCAATTCTGTGACCTATATCCTTTTCCGAAATATAAGCTTAGAGAACTAAAGATACTTGAATGATTTTTTTTCCAGTTATATATATATATATATATATATATATATATATATATATATATATATATATATATATATATATATTTATATATATATATATATATATATATATATATATATATATATATATATATATATATATATATATATATGGTGTTTTGTGCACCATAGTTACATCCTCTGGCTCAATGTCAAGGTCACATCAAGGGTATCTGTATCTGTATATGAAGTATAAGTTTTGAGAAACTAAATATACTTTAAAGATTTTTTCCCAGATATATATCATCATTTTAATCTGTTGCCTCTTTTTAATCCATGCAAATATTTTGAAGAAACTGTACCCAAGTCCACACATTACCATACATTATATGCATGTCCCGACCTCAATGGTCAAGGTTATTAGTAGGATACAAGATCATAGGAGGGGCCCTGAGTGGCCGAGTGGTCCAAAGCACTCTATTTATGAGCACTACCATCTCGCCTATGTCTGTGTTCAAGTCTAAGATTCGGTGAATGTGAATTTGTGAGAAAGCTTGCCAGTAGCTTCTCCTGGGTTGGTGGTTCTTTCTGCGGATTTCCGGTTTCTTCCTTTATCATTAATACTGGCCACCATGTATAGCCTATCATGTGCTGAAAAATGGTGTTAAGCCCCACAACAACCAGCCAACCAACCAAGATCATAGGATGGGTGTATTGTGAACTTTTTGCATTACACTCGTGTCCTTGCATTACACTCGTGTCCCAGTGGCTTATTAAGTGAAACATTTGCTTTACTATGTAGTAGGTTTAAAGATCTATTATTTTACAGAGTTTTAAATTAAACAAACATCTTGCCCTGTCCTCCCATGTTTTTACATTTTGCATGTTCCATATTAGAAAATGCCAAACTTTCACTGAAGATTGCATCAGTTTTTGAAAAATCTTTGAGCTGTTAATGTTTTAAAATTATATCATTCTTCAAGAACATTAATACAAGTGGATGTGCCTGAAACTTTCACTAAGTAAATTTATTTAACATTGTAAATACTCTATCACCTTTTGTATAGGACTTAAGTTATGTTAGTTTTCACTCCTCTTCCATGTTGTTATATAGTAACTTATATCATTTGTTTGATTTAAGACCAATATAAATAAATTGTTTCATATTAAAGATGGTTATGTAAGTTTATTTTGGCTTTTTGTTTTATTGTCCATTCAGATATGATTGTGAAGTATATCTCACTGATTTGTTGTTTTATTTTGTTGTTGTTGTTAATGGCAATTTTCAGCATACAATATTTTTCCTCCTGTTTGTATGCCCCAATCAGACAGGGGTAGGAGTAATATTATCGGTTGTCATTGTCCCTGATTGTTATACCCCACCCTGAGAGCATTTTTGAAGTGGTTGGGGTGGGGTATTTGCTTCTGATGAGGCATCATGTAAAGCAGAGATCAAGATAGTTAATGCCAATCATTTTTTTTTACCTAATATTAATATTTTGGCATATATTTGTGAAATTTAATCTAAATAGATGTAATAAGTTGTGACTAGAAAGAAAAAAATTGATATACCTAATTATTAAATATTCAGGAAAATGTGCCAATTTTTGTCTAAGATGTAATGTATCTTGAGTTATAATATTATCCTACCATATTTAATTGGTTTCTATTTTAACTAATTATCATCTTAAACAAATTACTTTCTCTTCCATAGAATTTCACCTGACAACAGTTTCCTATTCCAATTAACAGTTTTCAAAAATGAATTAATAATTGAAACAAGCATACTTTACTCAAAAAAATATGTAACACCTAAGCAATGGACATTTCTGGTATAATCAGATGATAAAATTTTTTTGAGCAGTTCCCCAAGTAAGCCTTGGAGGGTAAAAGTTGATTTGGGACTAGGTTTCACATATTTTAGTCTGACATTAACATTGCAAAACAAACCATATGGTGTGAGAGACTGACATAATATATAATATACCTTAGCACAAGGGTTGATTTGTAAGGGCTTTTCATAAGTACAGAAGACAGGCTTTCACACCACTTTTTTCTTATGTTCTGTTGGTATAGAGTGTTTAAACATTGGGAAAATGAAATGACCAAACAAACTTTATTGCCAGCAATATTGTTCAACATAGAAAAAGTATGTAAACTTAGGCATGCCACTTCTGAATTAAATCTAGATGGCTGTATCAGAGAAACAATCAGTGTAAACTGGACCCAGAGACCTTTAAATGTTACTTCGATATGGTGGGGGTTTCTTTTTGAGCACTTTTAAAAATAAATAATGGCACTAGGACCTATCTAACTTAGCGTTCAGCATTAAGAGGTTAGTGTTAGGACTGGTGGACCTAGTGGTTGGGGTGGAGTTGATGCAACATGTCTGCTGCATAATGCCCCAGTGCTAGACATCACCATTAGCTGCCTTACTTTGTAATGATTTAACTGAAAGTTGTTAAAGTTATGTTCAAAAATCCAAATAACACACACATAAACAAGGAAAAGACAAGCTGATGAGTTTCGAGAACTCCTATGACTTGAGTCTCCTTGCTTAGAGTAAGAGTTGTCAAAATCTTTGATCTACCAGATATGTCTGGCAAATACTTCAATTTTAGCTTTGTCCACTATCACTACCCTATCATCAAAACTTGAGAAAGTTTTGTCCATTCATTTGCATTATTAAAAACAAATTACATAAACAGACATATATAATTTAATTTTTTGTACTTAAGGACTTGTCACATATTTGACTTCTCAGTAGTGTCTGGTCTCATGCAGGGTGTAAAAGTAAGGTCCCATATACTTTTAAGCACAACCAAAACAGATAACAAATAATATTTTGATGGATGGTGTACTGTTAATAATGAAGTAATTATGATCAAATGGTATGACAGATAATGTTATGGGAAATCTATGTTTAGATTTTGTGAAAATGAAAGTACAGGACTATAGTTATCCAAAAACTTGAGACTTCAATGTCTAGAACACATAGGCCATGTTTTTAAATACTTTGAGTTTATGACTAGCAACTGGAGGTCCTTGAATGGAGATTTTTATGATTCGCAAGTTTAGAATAGAATGCAAGATCAGTACACATGGTTGAAACAAAGACAAAATACCTTGTGTTGGTGTGCACATGCAGAAGGTATTTTTACCAAGAGTGACAGTACCACTGCTATTGCAACTGCTGATCATCACATGCATGTTTGTCACTATCTCCTCCTTCACTACTGTCATCACTACCAGACAGGAAACAGAAGTCTTTTTGTGAAAACCTAGGAGGTTTTAACAGTCTTCACAACCTTCCATGTCATCGACTATATCAACGATCATTGAGACGCCAGTAGCAGCAGCAACTACGACAAAACAACAGTGTATTACCTCCACGGTATGAAGATTTAAGGCAATTGATGTTGAAGTCCAAGATTTATGTTTCGAACATAAGGACGCTTTTCAGAGAACTTGAAAATAAAATCCTTTACAGAAATATACGTGAATTTTAATGTCTTATAGATAAAAAGCAAATCAAGACTTGGATAAACTTACATATATTGTCTTGCATATAGAATGACAATGTAATTTCCAACAAATCATTTCTTCTGGTATGTCCATTGTTTGTTCATTTGAATTTTCAGTGTCTTAGAGTGAATTGATTTGCTTATTGAAGCTCACCCTCTGTTGTTTTTTACTTTCATTTGACGTTCAGGACAATCAGAAGTCCTTATTCCTGACAATGATAAGAGGTATATTCATTTACTTTTGTATCTGGATCTGGTTAATTTATTTCTTCGTCGTTGTGGACATTCGACAGGCCAATAATATCTTCTATTTTATCTCCGGACAAGCCGTCTCTCTCTCTCTCTCTCTCTCTCTCTCTCTCTCTCTCTCTCTCTCTCTCTCTCTCTCTCTCTCTCTCTCTCTCTCTCTCTCTCTCTCTCTCTCTCTCTCTCTCTCTCTCTCTCTCTCTCTCTCTCTCTCTCTCTCTCTCTCTCTCTCTCTCTCTCTCTCTCTCTCTCTCTCGAATCACTCTTTGTAAAAATTGGACAGAAGTGTGTTCTTTTGTGCCTCTACGAACTTCACAGGCTGTTCGTGTAATTGAATGATAGTATTATCTTATGTAGGTTGTTGTTGTTGTTGTTGTTGTAGGGTGTCATGCCATTTTTCAGCAGAAGATAGGCTATACCTGGCGGCCAGTATAAATGGTGGAGGAAGAAACCGGGAAAACCCCGGTTCGATTTATCTAGACCTAAGTAAGGCTTGAGTCTGTCAGAGGGAACCATTTTCATTTTACTTCTGCGAACCTTCTGGATCTGTTAAGAACATTATTCAATTTACAAGTGATTAGGTATGGACCATCCCAGTCACATCGTAACTTATACAGTTACTTTTACGTTGATGGGGATTATACAGTCTTACAGCATCACCTTTATTAAAGCTGGGTTTCCTTGCTCGGAAGTCACACTGTCGTTCATTCTCGATAGTTTGATATGTTCGCGTGCGAACTCATTAATTTTATATATTTTCTGCCAAAGTTCGTTTGCATAATCACTTTGAAAGTTTTCGTTTTCTTTTTCGGCCTCAGTACGGTCTAACACTAAATCTGCGAGTAATGACACCTGGCGTCCGAACATTATTTCATAGGGAGAAACTCCCGTACTCTCATGAAAAGCTGATCTGTAAGCCAGCACAAGTAGATGTATATGCTCATCCCAGTCCTTTTGCTGTACTGAAACATTGGCAGACAAAATATTCTCGATAGTTCGATTAGTACGTTCAACCGTGCTATCAAATTTAGGTCGTAGTAGGGAGGACCTTGTTTTTTCAATAACCAGGATATTACAGACCTTTTAAATACGTGTGACTAAATATTCGCTCCTTGATCGGAGTGGATTTGCATCGGGACTCCGAAGATTAATATGACCCGCTCAATGAACTTCCGGGGAAACCGTAACGGCTTCCTGATTTCTAATGGTAATTGCTTCTGTCCATTGTGTGAAGTAATCTGCTATCACTAAGAGATAGCTATTATCTTTCATAGATGTCGGTAAGGGACCAAGTATATCTAATGTAAATTGTTCAAAAGGAGCGCCAATATTGTACTGTTGCATTGGTGCCCTTGATTTATTTGGGGAAGGCTTCCTTGAAACCCATTTGTCACGAGCTTTAGACAAGTGTTTCACATCAGTGCGTTGCTGATACCAGAAGTACCTACGACGAACTTTTAAGAGGGTTTTCTAAACCCCAAGGTGACTACCTGTTATTGAATTTTGTAACTGTTCGAGTACAACATTTTTTTTAGAGAACTTGGCAGCACTGTTTGCCTATATGCTTAAATGCTTGCCAGCATCTGATTTCCATTTCCGACAAAGAATTCCAATTGCAAAAACAACGATACTGATCGAGACCAATAATATTTTACCGCTACACCTAGGTGTGAAATTTGTTCCCAAGAAGGTTTCTGCTCTAACATCCATTTCCTAACATGACAAAGCGCTAAGGCTTGCCTCTACAACTTCCGCATCTTTTCTTTTGAAAAGAATCTTCCATTTTCGCCTTCTACCATTAACTTTCTGTATTTTTCGGGTCATATAACTTACCCGACGGATTGCAAGCTTGTACTGAACAGAGGCGTGTTTACCATTTGGCCAAAGTGGGCAATTGCCTTGGGCCCAAAACTACCAAGGGCCACGTAAAACGCCTCATAAACTTGTGGTTACGATTTGTTGTCTTACTTTTCACCAATTAAATATATATCTAAACATCGATACGCTGTGTGAAGACTGGTAACAAGTTAAAAGTACAACTTTCTCAGATAAATAAAGACTGAAAAGTTGGAGAACAAGGGTTGTGGAGGGCCCCACGCCTGTGTTTGCCTTAGGCCAAAAAATGAATACGCTATTGGTACTGAACTGGTTAAATTCACCTCGGTCAGTAAATGTGATCTCGAGGAACATTTACGTTTGATTTCTGTTGCTAAGATAGTACCATGCAATATATCGTCAACTTATAGACTTGTGTCTTTCTCAAGTAAGCCTCAACGCCTACACCTGCGCAACTGTTTTAAGAATTACGCGGTTTCTCGCCAGATGAGCCTCGTTGGTGTATCTTGTCTGTTGAATTACCGGTTTCGCGCCTTATTGAGGATACTTCGATCCTTTTCCTCATTATAGATCTGGCGTCTGCCAGATCCAGATACAACTCTTGTGCCTTTGTACAGAAGTTACAACTATTCACAAAGCACGGTCTTCGAGAAAGACTATCGACATTACCGTGAACACGTCTCGGGCAATGTTCAGCGATAAAATTATACAAAGATAAGACTTCACTCCTTCGGGCTTAGGAATCATCTTAAAGCTTTAAGGTCATTGCGGATCTTAAAAAAAAAACAAACAAACAAAAAAAAAAAAACGTCCATACAAGTAGTGATGGAAATGTTTGACGGAATATGCTATTGCTAGTAGTTCTCATCTGGTTACACAATACCTTCTCTCTGCTTGACTGAAAGTTTTACTAAAGTAACTAATCACATTTTCGACTCCATTTTGCTCTTGTGACAAAAGAACACCCAAACCTTCATTACTCGCATCAGTGTCTAGAATAGACCTTCCAGTTTAGGGTAAGAAAAAAATGGAAGCGCTTATCAAACATTGTTTTAGGGTCTCAAATGCGATTTGGCACTTTTCTGACCCGTCAAACGTTTGCCTAGCCTCGATTAGTTTGTGCAACGGTTTTGCAATATTAGCAAAATGATAAACAAAACGCCTATACTAGGAACAGAGACCTAAAATGTTTTAACATTTTTACGGTTTTGGATCTAGGCCAGTCTAACACTGCCGATATTTTTGTGAGATCTGTATGGATTCCATTTTTATTCATAATATTTCTAAAGAAGGATACCTCTTTTTGAAAAAGTTTTTATTTCTGAAGACTGGGTTTTAAAGATGTTTCGCAAATTCTTTAAAATACCTGACACATATTCTCTAATTGCCCTTCGAAATTCTTTGAAAAGACAATAATATCATTGAAATAAAAGATGCAGTTTTTCCATGATCACCAAGACAAGGCCTTTTACATCAATTTGACGAAAGACGCGCGTGCTTTGTTCAGTCCGAAGGCTATAACAGTAAACTGCCATAAATCTCCACCAGGGATGGAAAATGTAGTCTTTGGACGGTATTCTTTTTGCCACACAAACCTGCCAATACCCACTTTTGAAATCAATAGTGGAAAACCAATTTGAGCTTGAAAATGTATCCAACGTATCATCGGTACGGGAAAATGGGTGCGAATCTTTAATTCTAATGTCATTTAGCTTCCTGTAGTCAACACAGAAGCGAATGGTCTAGTCCTTTTTCTTGACAAGTACTAGCGGGGCCAACCAGGGGCTAGAAGTAGTCTCGATGATTCCCTTGATCAGCCACTTTTTGAATCTCTTGTTCAGTATTATTGACTTTCCCAGAGGTATATACCTCGGTCGTAGACATATCGGTAGTTATTGCCAGTGTTAATCGAATGTTCTACTAAACTTGTACGGTTCATGTCAACTGGTGACTTGGGAAATATACTTTGATATTCAGTACGTAAATACTTCAATGCAGCCTTCCCCACGCCATTTAAATTCTTGCTACTCTCGTCAAAGAGATTCATCAAATGTTCAGGGAGTTCTATGGGCGTGAATTTAGTACTTTACTTAGCCGTAACGGTATTAAAATTCTCGGGTGATTAGACCATATACTCATCTTTGCATTCTGAAGTAGGGGCAACTGTATTTTTGTAGATAAAGCGCCGTTCGTCGCTCAAATTCATTACGCGCAATGACACATATCCACGAAAAGAGTTCACCAGAGCCTTAGCGACAAGGAGACCACATTTCTTTGTGAAATTTGAAGTTGGTGATACGAGACCCATATTTTTTATTAGATATGATTCCTATCGGTTTCCCCGGTATCCACACTTCGCTGTCTGGTGGGATACACCGGAGAGAGAGAGAGAGAGAGAGAGAGAGAGAGAGAGAGAGAGAGAGAGAGAGAGAGAGAGAGAGAGAGAGAGAGAGAGAGAGAGAGAGAGAGAGAGAGAGAGAGAGAGAGAGAGAGAGAGAGAGAGAGAGAGAGAGAGAGAGAGAGAGAGAGAGAGAGAGAGAGAGAGAGAGAGAGAGAGAGAGAGAGATGTATTTTCAGGTGAGATATAGGAGCGCGACGTTTCTTCAAGCTTGTCAAAAAAGTATTTGATTAATATTGTAACATTCGCTCCGGTATCCACCAATAAAGTTATTAGTTCGTTTTACACTTTTGCGTTCACTAATGAACCTACCTCATTTACAAATGAATTACCAGTTGTCAAAGTATTGGGCTGCCCATTATTATCCGTTAACCTCAGGCCCTCGAGTTCGACGTTTAAAACGTTTAAAAGTTTCATTCAGATTTTGTGTTGTTATTCCCCTCCGGAACTTTATTTTCTTGGTGAAAATTACGCCATTTCCAATTTGCCGTTTTCCCGATAAACGCCTCGGTTTTGATTTGGGCGCTGCGAGTTGTTTTTGTCGTGGCTGAACTGCTTATTGTGTTTGTTTGGATTTGCCAAATGTCTTACTTCTTGAACTAAATTTCCCATTTCTTGTTTGAAAGAGTCAAATTCTTTATGAAGATTATGCAGATGCTATTATCCATCGTTTCCCCTTTAGTGTCAGATAAACTTTCTGTATCTGAGATATTACTTTTATCCACAAGTCATACCGCTTGCGGTCCCTAATCAGTGAGTCTCTAATTTAACGACCAATGTTTCAGCTTCGTTTATGTCTTTCGGTCGCGCTTCTCGCAACCTCATTGTTGTGTCAGACTCGGCTATATCATCGAAATAATGATCAAACGAAACAATATCGATAATAGCTGAACTAGCTCCTGGATAAGACAGTCTTGTTAATTTTTTATTAACAGACTTAATTTGGACAAATATTCGTCTTTACCCGAAATCAAATTTGCAGTTGTGCTAGGTACTATTCTGCCTTATTAACCGAAACCATACCGGGTATTCAACGCATATACGAGTGTGCCATAGTCACGTAGCCAAAATTCGCTAAGTTCGTTCAATAGAACACATGCACTGCCACTGAGGATACTTGCCACGTAAAGTGATATGGCCATATAATCCTATCTATTTATCTCCGCTAAAATCTAAAAATGTGATAGGTATTCATCAAAATCATCGCTTCCATCGCACTGCTGAGGTTTCATTTGCAAATTTTGTTTATTAGTATTGTTTGGCGTTTCAAACAGTGAACATAAATCTTGATTTTGATTTCTATTTACACCAGATGCATGATCAACTGGAATATTGACGTTTTCACATCGTACTGAAGAGCGTCCCAGTGTAGTTGTTGCAGAATGATTTCCCCGTGCATTCAAGTTTGATTCAGATTTTGTAATTCGAAGGCCAAAATCTTGTCTCAGATGATTTATCTGCTTAGCTAACTGATATTTGACCTTACAAATATTTAGAACTTTGTATGTATTTCCTTAACACTGTTACATATTTCATCATTCATCATTATCAATTCATTATTTAGTACGTCTGTTCAGAGACCAGCCACAACCAATTGCTAACTTTCGTTTGTTTATTTTTCGTCGACAAATGAATAATCATTGATATTTCTTTCATGTACCTCATCTGATGATGGGGGCGAGTTTGGGTTGAATACAGCTTCACCCAAATCATCCATCTTGGTGAAATATTTATCATTAAAATATGGATATAATACTGTCTAGTTGCTTTATAACAAATAAGACAGATAGCAGCTTAAAATTCTTTCTAACCACTAGAATACATGACTTTAATGATCCCTCTTCGTTGTCACCAGTTATAACGCAGTATCCAGGCTTCAGTTGTTTTTGGGTCCTCTTGTCAAGAGTTTTGATTAGAAAGAATAATACAAGAAGGTATAGAATCAACATCGAAATTATTTATTTGTAACTTACCTTAGGTACAAGAGCAGGTGAACATGCAATTACTGAATGTCAATACAGTTACATACATATAAATATTTAAGATTTAATACTAGACTTACGTAAACTATAGAATCACGGGAAACAATTGGGATGGTGACGGACTCCCATGGGGGGGGGGGCGAAGGTGCAATGGAGCTTCAACTATAGTTGCAGCTTTTCCACTTCTGAACAGATTTCAGAATATATTTGTAATGATTTATACCACATAGAATATACATTATTAAAGTATAAGAAAGTGTTGCTTAAGTCGTGGCGGAGAATGAGGTGAAGGTGAAGTATTAACCTTCAGGAGCTGAAGGTGCTTAGTATCGTAAGGTGAAGGTTCAACGCGAGTTCGCTTTCTAACGAAGGTCAAGTGTAACGGACTGGTTTAGTGCCGACTTAATATTAATCTATTTATATATCAGTTCCTGAGGGAACAATATGTATGTTTCCCAGTATTATAGAGATTGTATTGATCTTTCGCCTTCACTTACGTAGGTTTATCGCGTTGATAATTCATTGAAGGTGAAATCATATCAACCACTACAGTAGCAAACATGATCTTGTGAATAATAAATAAATTCTGGAATTAACCCATAATGTCAACCAAGCATAACAAATTTCATTAAGTGCTAACAATTGCAACTTGACTATGTTTTTCTAACATAGCTTGAGACATAGAATTTTGATGAAATGGTTGCAAAGTCACCCGATACTTTACTTTTGTGACCAATAGCCAATCACATTCCATAGCACTCGCTGACTGAAAAAGTGAACATGGCGGATTAGTTTGAATTTAAGTTATACATGATGCAAGGTAATTTCACTATACTGCCATGTCTAACACGTAATCATCCAAGGTTACAATACACACTGAATCGGTTTATCACAGAGTGTCAAAACAGCTTGAGTCTGCGTGTTCCAATACACAATGCAGGTAACAAATTTCACTTGTTAAACGCTGAAAGATGTGTCCTCCATAAGTACATTATAATTGTTGCCATAAATCAAGCACACTTCTCATTTAGGAAATGTTGCATACATTGTATATTCGTAACGGAGGTATTGTTCATTACATGTACACGAAATATTCATACTAATGACAACAAAAATCACACGTTTTTCCAAGAAAGATATTTATTTATTGTTAAGTCGTCGAGTTCAATCGTCAGTATTACATACACAAATATGGCAACAAAGCAGACGAATTAGCGGATGACTAGAAAAGGAGAAAGAAATGGGAATATTGCATATACTTCTTATGTATTGTTTTTCTTTTCTCTGTAATCACAAAAACGAGAAAAACATACAAAACAAAATTCACATAAAAGGATCCAAAAGAAATTATCACTCTATGAATGTTGTTGAAACGTATTGAAAGGAACGGTTGCCATGACCAAGAGACATGAATATTTATCAGTACGACATTGTCACCTTATTCTTTAAACTGCATAAAGAATATTCTAGTCTAAAGAAAATGTTGATAGGTCCGTTGTTAAAAATTGCTGCTTCCTTAGAATTGATCGCTCGTCCTATTATAGGAGGAGTGGTGGGGTAAACATATAATAAACAGGTCCTTAGGAATGTCAGACTCTAAACAGGAGTGGCAATGGATCCAACAGATTTGTCAGAAACGGAAAACTCAAAACTGAATTAGAATGTCTTCAACTGATTCGCGATTAAAGATTACACGAGACTGCCACACCTACTCAGACAGACAATTCAAGACTGTGATGAACACTGAAAAAAAGGCAAAGAAAAGCAGGTACAAGATGAAATATACGGCCACTGCAAAGGAATGGAAAGGCAAAGATTTTGAAGACAATATCTTCCCACCGCCCCGATAAAATACCCAAGCTGAAATCTACATCTAGGATTGCTATCCACAATATTACGCAGATAAAAGATCATCGGTAGTTGTTAGACTTAATGATCAGCAACTATATGTACACACTTTTGTGGCTGGATGAATTCAAACAATGCCTCATGCAACCTAAACGAAATTTAAAAGTGTATGCCTGCAAGATGTAAAACAGTGATCTCAAGAACAATCGATATACATGTTACACAAAACCCATTCGAGGGCACTATCCAAGAAGGTAAACAAAAGTGGCAGAAATCAATCATCAATGACAATCCGAGCTGTAGAAAGTACCAATTCTCTTTAACAATTCTCAATGACAATTGAAAAAGCGATACGTTTATTTTTCACTGCTGATAATCATGAAACCACAACCAGTGTCGTGGAACGATTTCCAAGAACCTTGATATAATATGTATGGAAATATTTTACATATTAACATACTCGGCAATAAATCGACTTGTTACCATTTCTGGTGACAGTTTACAATTGATTGAACCATCGTAGCATCAAAAGTGAAACGCTACCCCTTTTCCCCCCAAAAAGAAAGTGGTTGTCTCGATCCATTGGCATAAAAACCCTGAGATGTTTTCCAAGAAAAGGAAAGAACACAAGAGTTTTGCCTTCTTATTGGAACAAAAAACCAAAACGCATATTTTTGAGCGGATATATACCGAATTATACGACTGAATTCAGAAACATGGACGTTATGAACCAGACTAAAAATTGAAATATGTGAAGGGAGAAATGTTAAAAGATATTTTGATTTCCGATTCGCAATGATTCATCAATAACGAAGACTATGTGTGCAATCCTGAAAGCATTCTTGATCAGAGAACATGCAAAGTGGGAGTACAGTGGAGCACTGTAACCAAGAAGTCAACTCCGTTGGAAATAATAACCATTTAGCTTGATCGTTGGACTATAGCTTCACACACAGGAGTTTGTTACAAATAAAATTGGGAACCTGAACTGTAATAATATAACACAAGGGAAGACGAGTAAGTACCCATCGGTAGTTCCAACCCTGCTAGTTTATCCTAATTGCACTTGCTAATTTCCAACTTTAGCAAGTCGTAATCAAGAATAGTTCAATTTTCAAAATAGCTCGATACACTTCGTTCAGTTTATGACATATTGGAGAAAATACAATAATTGTTCTCCGATTTAGACGTTCTTGCAAGTATCTGAGCAGCAGTACCGTTTTCATTCGGGTAGTCTTGAATTTCACCATTGACCGAAAGGCAAGATCCGAACAACCTCGAGTCCGCAGTAAATATTATTGTACATTGTGATGCGTTTTAATTCTGGTGGCAAGAACAAATATTGATTGTGGTGAATTGATGCTGATTTGCCACAACCAATATTTGTTCTTGCCACCAGAATCAAAACGAATCACAACAAACCCCTGTGGTTTCACATGTCATTGACAGAAGCAAAATGCAATGAACGTGCATAGTTTCTTTCTCTTCTCTGAGTTCATCCCTTCAACTACAAAAGAAAACCAATAGTGGGCATGATGTGAATAACATGTACCTCAAAAGCAGATTTTTTTGTTTCTTTCAGAAACTTGTAGCACATTGTGTAGCACACATTGGAAACTTGGGCTTGAATAAGGGTAAACAACGTATTAATGTCTTTTATATGGTGGACTCATTTACTAAGCAGTGTTAGGTATCGGCTCGTTCAAAGAAATACTAAGAGTGAAGACAACAAGCTCTGTAAATTTCAACAAAAATAATTTATTTTCCTAGAAAACATGGAGAAATGGTACATATATGAAACAAGATTTACGATTTACGAAGGAGACAAAATGTTTTTAAAGATATGAAAACATAAGTCCTGTGAACCAACAGTTCTAAATTGACACAGTCTGAACCTCAGTTCCGGTCCAAGATGGCAGATGACGTCAGACGAAGGCTAACACGAAATTCCAGAATTTTCATAGTGAAGCACAATTTGTATTGTTCTGTTCCAATTTAGAGGTAATTTCAGAAAATGTCTTTGCCCAAACCAGTAGTGTTGATCTCCATGGAATATAATTGTTTAGAAAGTAGACGAAGTACAATTATCTCCACTAACAAAACACATGTTTTGATACGTGGACATACAAACAGACAACTTCTTCCAGCACAAAAATACCTTTTTAAGGTAATAGAAGCAATGTGACTTTCTAAGGTTGAAAACAGTGACTGAACTTACAGATAACAAAGCATATAAAAGAAACTAATACGTCGTTTCATGTACACATGCACGAAGGACACGTGTAATTTCGCAATCTGTCTGGACATTAGGAAAACCTGAACAAGTATAAGCCAATCATTCACACAGCTACAGCTCAATGTTTACTTGCGATGAATTTACTATCATACAAAGTTCGTGCGTACATGAGTCCCATTTCCTATTTAAGTAAACACGCTGTTTCTAACAAAACACTAAACCATGCTAACATAATAATAATAATAATAATAATAATAATAATAATAATAATAATAATAATAATAATAATAATAATAATAATAATAATAATTACATTTAATGATATAAAAATGAAATAAAAATATTTATACAGAATTCATTCCATGACAATATTAATTTAACTACAGGGTCATAACAGCAATTATATTAGTTATTTTTCCCAACCCCCCGTTGAAATATACCGACGAAAGTATCATCAATAGCAGCTATAACCACACCAACTCCAGTCACAACTCATTCAGACACATCAATCCTATGGAATGGCTTCATAATCATTCATCTCCGTTGATACCAAGCGATTCTTTATACACGAGAATCATCGAACTATGAATAATACATTTTATATGACATGACCTAGTGACAATTTTATGAATGTGTTTCTTAACAACACGTTTCATGACCGAATTGACTCAAGCAATACAATTGTACCACGAACTTCATTGTGAGGTGGCTATGTTAGAAATCATTCGTTCATGCAAATCTTGAATATTGCCGCTGATCAAAGTACTTAGTCGCATTAATAACCAATTAGTAATTACAAGAATACTGGGATAAAAGTTATCCTGATGTTTGCGAGAAAAACAACCACCGGTAACGGCCATACCTTGAGTTTTCATGAGAATTCCTGCTTGAATTTGATATTTCGTCTATACGATTTTAACTACTGTATATTCAGATAACGGATATGGCCAAGAACTCAAGTAAATCTAAAGAACATTAAAGATTGACTACCATTCAATATATCATTTAAAATTGGATTTTTCGAAGAGAAAAAGTCTGTTTAAATTATTTTCATCTGAATATATCTGCTATTCTGGGCGGAAGTGCAACCCTCACTCCATCAACAGATAACATTAACAAGAACCAATACTTCAAGTATTTTAAAACTCTATCGAAGCAAACGACGGGGTTAATTTTATGTGTGTGTACTGTGATATCATCAAATGCATTATGCTGGTAAGCATTCCTGTTCAAGTGGGTGCTGCTGTAGCTTCTACAATGAAAGAAAAATCACGTTTCATATTCACCAAGAATTTGTACATCCTCATTATTCTCCTTTAAGAAAATTCTTTTTGTTGACAGTGTGAATATTGGTATAAGAGGAGATCTGAGAAAGAATATTATATTCTCCAAAGGAAAGTCATGGTGAAGATACGTTTTTGAGAACGATTATCGACTAAAATTGAATTGATATATCATATGTACAGAGGAACAACTCGATATCGAGGGCACGGATTGGGGAGAACATTTTTAATCGGTCTTTCCTACTGTGGCATTCTTTCTGAGATACAGCCTTGTCGCATGGAAAAGAATAACCCCAAATTGTGATCATTAACAAACATGGTCCCAAACAAAGTGTTACTCAATGCAGGGAAAATGTATATTATCAGACAGGAAAAGAGCTCTTGAGATCCTAAGAGGTACCTGCAAATTTACTGCGTTCGAAACCAATGAGTCATCCTCTATGATGCATCAAGACCATGAAGAACGTAAAGAACCATGCAGACCTTACAGATACAATAAGAACAACAAAAAGTGTAGCAGTTGAACAGTTGTTATATACTGGGACATTTTTCATTGCTGATAAATAATGCACCGTGATTCTTGAGAAAGTTCCAAGTATAGATGCTAATATTGAGCAGTATTTCTTTTTCTAGAACCTCTTTGTCTCTGAAATTGACATTTGTGGTTAACAAAGGTCTAGGCTTTTAGCGCATACTAAACTTTATTTTGCTGTAATGTTAGGGATGATGATTACTGGCACTTAATGACCACCCGTCACCCACCTTGTCGGTCTAATATCCCTATATACAAACAAAACAGACATTGGGAAGATGTGTTACGTAATGATCACTAACACAAATAATTGAAATTAACCACCCACATTTACAAATAAAATATATATGATAGAATTGGCATTGTTGAGGGTCACTCACCATAAACAAACCCTTACTATATATTTTACACACACATGCATGCAAAGTCATTTAAAAGGAGACAAAAGGTTTGAAGCTATTAGGACTCATTATTACAATTAAAGACACACACCAACTCGTGTGAAAGTGATTAAAATTATACAGTCAGGATGTACTATCGCACTTAATTATAATTCAACAACCTTTATTTATTGTGCATCTATATCTAAACTCGTGCGAAAGGGAATGAAAAATGTTTCATATGTACGACCACTGACACTCGTACTAACAAACGAATATATATTGTATCATCTAGCATTTGCCTTTACAGAGTAGATGGCGGCAGAGAACGGGTACGTATGGTTATTACTAGAGAAATGTAATAAAGACAAAACATCAAATCCTCGACGCCCTTGAAGGGATAAGAGCGCTGTAAGAAACATTTTGGCAAAGTCCAGGGGATACTAAAATAGCATTATCATCAACTTAACAGAAAGGACGACAAAGGCAGCAGCTAAGAATCGGACAAGGACTTGGAAAAGGCCTTAGGCTATTATAGTTGATGTTTGAAGATTCACATTTTTTTTAAGTCAATATTTTCCAAGCGACACCTACTGTTTTTGTTGCACCTGTTGTTTATGGGATTCATAGGAAAATAAGGCTGACTAAGGTGACACAGTGTTAAAACACAAATTCACGAGTTCTTATTCTTTTTATAGTCAATATCGTGCGATGCTGCAATCTAAGAAACAAAACTGGATGTTAATCTTTTCCAACTTACTTTGAGTTCTTTTATACTACTTTTTATAACTTTATTTATTCTCTGACCGATAGTGCTCTCAATAGTTGTACATGTCGTCTTTATTGGTCACTAGGTGCAACTCGAGCACCTTTAACACTTCTCTGATCATGTCTTCCAAATTATAAACAGGACTGATTTTAGGCTTTCACCAGACGTAGGAACGCGTCAATGGATTTAATAATATCTTGACATATAAAATATTTCCCATACACGTTCTTAGAAGGTTCCCTGAAAAGGTTCCACAGCACTGCCTTTGGCTGAATGGCTTTTAGTGATAAAAATGTCCCATTCTTTCTGTAATTATTGTTTAGAGATCAAATTACCATTGCAGAAGGTGCTGACTACAACGTTTCAAGAGGATTATCAAAGCTGACATTAATACTGAACCATTTTTGGATGTCAAAGGGACATAAGTGGTATAAGTTAAATTGTATGCATAAATCTTGGATATATGCATGTAGTGGCTAGGAAGCAGTCTGATCAAGAGAGGTCCCTTCTTCTGCTTGGAATGTGAAAGGGTGCATGAGTGTTGGATTGTGATAACAAGTGATTGTCTGTCTAAATTATGTATTAATCAACATTAGCTTTGCTATATATATATATATATATATATATATATATATATATATATATATATATATATATATATATATATATATATATATATATATATATATATATGTCTTGCACTTCCTAATGCATGATTTTTATCTATTTTTTTTTAAAAATCGTTTTATTCATAGCTGTAGAACGAACAGATAACCTATAACCTTTTGTTTGATGTAACCTACGTAACGTGATATGTAGAGAGCGTAAACTTACATTGAATATATAAATACATGATTACGTATGTGTTAAACAAGTACAAATAATCTTAATAATAAGACCAATATAAACTTTGGCGGAGATTTTCATTGACTGAAGGGGTTTAGACTGTTCTAGAAGAATTCGATAACTTCAATTTATTGGGCTAGATCAGAAGAAAAGGCAATTTCGAGAAACATTGAGGTGTAAGATCCATCACATGGGGTATGTTTGGAAACATAGTCGTAATATAAGGTGTATATAAAATGAGAACTGAGTAATCAGGTTAATTCAAAGTTCGGATTCATCCACATTTCTCGTGTTCCTGTTGTAAGTGTTTTTGTGTTGTGCTTAGATATTATTCAAGAAGAAAAACATGTATCTGCGATTTTCAGTAGAAGTAGAAAGTGCTCATTTTTTAACTAAATGGTATTTTGGAACTATTGTGAATTATTCAAAGGAGTTCCGGATGACGCCATTTTGAAAACGTTATGATTCTTTGCAGACATTTCCAGTTCTGAAATTTATTCAGAACTTTTCATTCACTTGGACTTTCATAGAACTTTATCAGAATTTTCTTTGATTCACTTCATAATGCTGTAATTTCCTCTCACATTTTCATTTTTAACTTGATAATTAAATTGTTTCTTAAGCTTTATAAAACATTTTGGTATCGCCTCTTTTTGTTACTTAGTTTATAACCACTGGGTCATAACAGCTCAACAACTGATACCTTCGCGCATATGTTTCCACCTGGGAGCCAATAAGTAACACAGTGTATTGGTTCGTATACGTAGGTGCTGGTCAGTAGCTTTGGGTGCTGGTCATTAAGACTGAACAATGGTCAATAGACGGATATTTTGGTTAGTAGACCTGGGTGTGGGTATATGTGTTGGTCAGTAGAGATGGGTGTTAGCCATTATTTATGGATGATGGTCAGTTAGATAATGTATTAGTAGGTGTATATTAAACTTTTATTAAAATCGCATTTCCAATTTTCCATTACATTTTTCAACATGGAGGCCTAAATGTCAACTTTCCCTTTATCTATAATATTATTTGCCCCAGAAAATTCACGGCGAAAAGATAGAGGAGTAATATTCATTTTGTCTTGTCCCTTGTCCCCATAGTAATATTTTCACCAGAAAATGGGGACAAAACAACGACATCTCTCCTTTGTCCCCAGTTGAATTTTTGTCTAATAAATTCCATACTATACTACTACTGTAAACTGTAAAATATACAAGCTTGAGGTAATTATACTTGACAATTTTTAGATTTTCTCTGTACTTTACACGTGTTCATTTATATTGGAATTCAAAGTACCTCAGTCATATATATTAATTTTACTTCCAGAGGTATTCATCCTTACCTGGTCGGAATTCTTGCTTACCGCGACGACTGTCAAATACACATAAATGAAATTTCTAATGGTCTTTTGCCCCTTTGTTTCCGTACATTCAAGCTGTCGATCGGAAGGTAAGTGGGTCAACTGTTTGAGATGTACTTTAAACTTATCAGGAAATAAACATGATTTTTAAATACAAAAACAATCATATAAAATATAAAAAAATTGCTAATTATTAATGGATCGTTTACTTCAAGTCAGATTGGTTAGCTGCACTTTATGAATGATGACCGCGAAGTACCTTATTTGTCTTGGATATGATGAATTATATGTAATATATCCATGTAGAATACAGATTGACATATATAATCAAATCGGTTATACCCACGTTTACCATATATATATATATATATATATATATATATATATATATATATATATATATATATATATATATATATATAACAACATGGTTTTTAACGTGTTGGTATAAAACAAATCGATATACTAATAATACTGGTATATCAAATTGTGTGTGTGTGTGTGTGTGTGTGTGTGTGTGTGTGTGTGTGTGTGTGTGATTTGGATTTTTAACTAAGCTTTAACAATTTTTCAGTCATATTGCTACGATGTCTGCAGTGTTGCAGTTTATAGTGATGTCTATCACTGGAACATCATGCCTCAGACATGGAGTATGATGTTTACCATCCTGTCACATTATATTGACACCAGGCCGACAAGTCCTAACACTAACCTCTTGATGCTGAGCGCCAAGCGAGGCAGCTGTCAGTATCATTTTGTAAGTCTTTGGTATGACTCGTTTGGGGATCGAACCCACGACCTCCCGCATCCGAGGCGGACGCTCAAACCACTAGGCCAATGGAGAGGTTGGTATATCAAATTGTGATCCGCCCATGACGCAATAATACGAATATATGAACAATCTTTCAAGTGCAGAACTGTACATTATTTGTTAATTTCCGCTCATCAATCATTAATGATGTATGAAAATGATGATGTAAAGTATTAATAGTCATTAATAGTCCCAATTTGCTAAATGATATTAACATGACAGACAATTTCATCTACAATCCTTTTTTCCCGTTCCCATCTTCCCTATCATGCATAAGGGACAACATACGCAGAAAAATGGAGTGAGAAAGAAAAACAATTTGTACTTTAAAACGGAACTTGTACCATGTAACATACAAGAATACAGTTCGTCCTAACGGTATATTCACATTTCCCTTAGGAATTATCTACAGTGTTCATAATACCAACAGTTGCAATAGCCCGTCGAAATTATAAATTAAATTTGTCGTTCACGAGACACGCATACTGTAATGTATTTAATGCTTTGTTGTTGTCGTTGTTGTTGTTTCTGAAACCTATTATATTGTTCTAAAAGTCGATAAATATGAAAATGTCCACTCTCTCTCTCTCTCTCTCTCTCTCTCTCTCTCTCTCTCTCTCTCTCTCTCTCTCTCTCTCTCTCTCTCTCTCTGAACCATCGTAGCAAGATACGGGAGAAAATCCATACAAATTACGAGCGTTGGGGTCAAAGTTAAGTCAAACAGCAAACAGTCCAACATCCAAATGAGAGAGAGAGAGAGAGAGAGAGAGAGAGAGAGAGAGAGAGAGAGAGAGAGAGAGAGAGAGAGAGAGAGAGAGAGAGAGAGAGAATTTTAATGTAGTAATGTTAATTAAATTTTAATTAAAGCAGAATAAAGACTTAGAATAACTGTCAATGAATTAAAATATTTTAATTACTTCTTGTTGGTTCGTAATTTGCTTGGATTCTATTCCCCACTAATTTGCATACGCCAGTACGTGAATGCCAGTATTCAATGTGTACCAGAAGCTAACGTGTTTGTAGTGTTCTACTTTTCTTCATAAAAACAAATTTTCATACTTAAAGCATACGTGTGTATTAGATTGATCTAATCAATGTGAATAAAAATAAAAACTCTAAAAGAAAACGATTAACGTATCAATTTGCAAATATGAATGTAAACAGCAAGAAAAGGCTTAAAAACTATATTTTGTGCGGACACACTCGCAGGGATGAGAGGAATTGATTCAATTGGTCAATACTCAGTTCCCCGGCGCATATCTTATCTCCGTTCAATGATTAAACGTGTGTTTTGTATGTTATATAAATACAATATATGTATAACATGTTCGTTGTGTCAATGATATACCATTCGTTGTAGGGGCCCATAGTGACCTAGTGGTCTAAAGCACTGTCCGTTACGGATCACTGCCATCCCACCTCCGTCTGCGTGTGTTCGAGTCTAGGATTCGGTTAATGTAGATAGGTGAGAAAGCTTGCCAGTAACTTTTCGTGGGTCGGTGGTTCTTTCCGGTGATTTCCAGGTTTTTTTCCTCCACCATTAATACTGGCCGCCATGAATAGCCTATCGTGTGCTGAAAAATGGCGTTAAGCACAACAACAACAACAACAACCATTCCTTGTAAACATTTTTCACAATAAGGAAACGAGACAAGCCTCGTTTTCTTTTAATTAAAAATTTATACATCTCGTAGTATATCATTGATACAGCGAACAATATCTATCTATCTATCTATCTATCTATCTATCTATCTATCTATCTATCTATCTATCTATCTATCTATCTATCTATCTATCTATCTATCTCTCTCTCTCTCTCTCTCTCTCTCTCTCTCTCTCTCTCTATATATATATATATATATATATATATATATATATATATATATATATATATATATATATATATATATATATATATATATATATATATATATATATAGAGAGAGAGAGAGAGAGAGAGAGAGATTATTTACTTCAGAATTTATACAATTCACAAATATGTGTATGTACCAAGGCACACGTACATTCATAAATACATACATACATACATACATACATACATACATACATACATACATACATACATACATACATACATCCATACATCCATCCATCCATCCATCCATCCATCCATCCATCCATCCATCCATCCATACATACATACATACATACATACATACATACATACATACATACATACATACATACATACATACATACATACATACATACATACTCAAGCGTACATGAACAGGAAAAATATGTGTTCAAGTTTTCTGAAAGTGAAACGTTTCACTTTGCACAGATTTATTGATCAAATCAAAATGTGAAAACATCTTGAAGCATGCGAGTCGATTTGCATCAGTCCGAATCTGACTGGAATAAAAATACGGACACTATCACTGTCTCTTGGATTCCATATTAAAAAAACCCCATTACATGCTTTAAAGAACCTCGACCTTTTAGGTTGTTGGTGGTGCAAGACACCGTGTTTTGCCCTTCATTTCACTCTTCGTGCCCAAGGACTGTACTGTAATATCCTTGGATATGAATTATTAATCAACATTAATTGTCAGATGGTGTCCTGCCATTTACCGTATGTATCCACTCAATACACACTTCCTTCGATATCGCATACACAGAATGCGCCAGTGGATCAGGGTCAACAAAAACCTCTCTATTTAAGAATTTTTGTGTAGATATTGGGCTGGCGGTACATAAACTGTGCTTAGTTTATTGCGCGTAATACTGTGGTACATGCTCTATTTCTTGTCTTGAAGATTTATTCATACCTGTACACTAATGTATTGCTCCCAGCAAGTATTTTATCCTGAACGTAATACAGAACTCGAAACATGGTCATTCGATGTTGAACTAGTAACATTCATAAGCAACGTAGTATTTGTTACTATTAATGGTAACCGCGTGACAGAGTTGCTCTCTTTTATGTAGAGTTTCTTTGAAAAAGGGAATGACTTTTTAGCAGTTTGAGCTGGAGGTAAATAAATACATCTCTCAAACAGTGCAACTCAAAAGTTAAACAGAAATATCCAAGAATTTCTTTTGAAAGATTTTTTTTTTGTTTCTAATTTCCTTGCAGTCTTCACGTAAATTTTATACTGGTGAACAGTTTAGATACAGTCCCGTTGTATCGTTTACAATTACAAAGGTTTTCTATTCCTGAATAGCGGTCTATTTATTTACATGAGAGCCAACATGAGTAGGAGGGGCAACCAGAGATATATCTCCAGGGTTCAGACACGTAGGGATGCCCAGGCCGAACAACACCTTTTCATTTTATAAAAAACCCAAACAATTGTTTAAACAAGAACTAGGAGAGGCCCAGGTGTTTCTCATGATCGCTTTATACAGTCATTTTTTTTTAAATGTGTTGTATCTCATATTCCTTGATTTTGTTAAAACTAAAAAAAAAAAGTTCAACGCCACTTCCTTTTGATATTTTGAACAAAACGTCATTTGATATTTTGAACAATCAAGGAAACCATAACGCCATTGGAACATAATATTTACAAATACGAATCCCCTGGCCAACAAGAGTAATTCTTTGGTGACATGTACTGATTGGTATGAACGATTGACGACAAGGCTGCGGGAAGTAAGAGCCTCGCGAGAAGAGATCCGCCAAGACAGTTGATTTCTACTGATCTGGGCATAATTTTAACCTGTTAGTTCTGGTTATGAGTCCAAGCCAATGCCACGTGAGTTCCAAGTTATGTAGAGTCATCCTATGGGGTCTAAGCTAATGACTAAATCACTTCGTCTAGTTTAAGGTACCGTATGGGGGAAGGAAATGTTACAACCAGTTAGCATTGGTTACGAGTCCAACCTAAAGAAAAAGTCATCATGTGTAATCTAAGCTAATGACATCATCGTGTGGTGGAAGGAAATGATTCAGCAATGCGCTACTTATTAAGATATATAACAAAGTTTCATCGCTGTCAAATATAAGGTTGATTCTTCTAGATGTAATAAGGTCACAGTTGCAGAGAGTGTAATAAATAAACTTTTGACAATTCAAACATCACTTAAACATTGCTATTGGTAGTCCGCAGTAACCTAGTGTTGGTATAACAGAGTTATTCTTGAGATTGTTCCAACAATAAATTTTCAAAATTGTATGTGCATTAAGGTTATCTCTATTACGGGTGCAATTTTCAATTTTTATGAGTTCGGTTTAAATTAGGTAGGCCATTTTCCTAGTGTCAAACAAATAACTAAAAATATTAGTTACTCAAGCGTTCAAATTAGTTCACATTTGCCTAGTTTTGGTGTGCTGCGGTTAAACACTGTTTGATACACCCATATACATATTTTCACAAATGTAGGACACAATGCTTCCAGGAAGTTTGGTGTTACTAACAGATATCTCAAAACATGGGTCACTCAAGCTTGCGAATTGGTCATTGTTTTGTTATACACCTATGTTTCATCCATGCACGGATTTGCAGCAGTGTATGTCAGAATGAGATCATGAAGGCGAAATAGGCAAATTGTGGAAAGTATAAAATCACTCAAGCGTAAATGTTAGACCACAGTGACCTAGTTTAAAAATGACTGAGTAGCTTTTATTAGATATATTCACATGCCAGTTTTCGTGAGTGTAGGTAATTAAGGGTCCAACACATTTGGGGTTTAATGAACGAATAGCTGAAAATACAAAAGTGCATTAACCGTTCAAAATATGTTCTGAATGAATTACTCTTTATGAAATGCATTTACAAACAGCTTTTCATGACTACAGTTTGAATAAGGTCCAAGACAATGCCAGTGTAATTAACTACTGACTGGAAATAAAAATATCACACAGGAATGAAAATGAGGTCACAATGAATTAGTTTTTAATATAGTTAAGTCACTCTCCTTTACATGCATTGAAAACCAGTTTTCATAAGTAATTGTAGTATGGACCATGATATTGACAGCGTAAAGAAGAATGAAGGAAAATATAAAATAATTCACTCAAGATTTAAATATAAGTTCCATTGACCTAGTTTAAACATAGCTGAGTTATTCTTTCTGAACATTAAATGACAATAGTGTGTGAACTTTATTAGTGATGTAGTTTTGGTGTGACAAAGTGACTCTCTAATGATGCATCCATGTATAAAATTACATTAGTATAAGTGAAATAGGGTCTATGATATTACACAAAAATGAAAACTGGGTCACAGCGACTTTGTTTTTACATACCGTTTTCAAAATGCTGTGCAACATTCAGTGAAAGTGTACGAACAAAGATATGAACGAAATTAAGAACGAAAGAGCGCATGCGCAGATGGGAAAAGTAAAAGGATAGAAAATCTGGAAAGTAATTAATAAATATTAATATATTTTTTAAATAAAAAAAAACATTTCTCCAAAAATATATTGCAGTTTTGTGTCAACCTTGTACTTGTTAGTGAATTTAGTGGAGCCGCATGAGCGATTCATAGCAAAAAAAAACGTCTCGAGTATATTTTTGGTGGGATGTTTTTCGATATTTTATACTACCGTTTCTCAATCAACCTTCTTTATTAACAGTAACTGTGCGCACGCTTAGATGTGTAAGACTCTTCTCGGTGCTAATAACAATTTTGTAGCAAACAACAGAGAAAGAGGCACAGAAATTAACGAACAAGGACAACCAGTCGCACAATTTTTAGAAGAAAAAAACCCCAACTAATTTTTGGTGCACAGATTACCTTACAAATCACGCAGGCGTACATGATCCAATAATATATCTATATAATAATAATAATAATAATAATAATAATAATAATAATAATAATAATAATAATAATAATAATAATAGTAGTAGTAGTAGTAGTAGTAGTAGTAGTAGTAGTAGTAGTAGTAGTAGTAGTAGTAGTAGTAGTAGTAGTAGAAGTAAGATTTGGTTTTCACTTCTTAATACACGGGCTTAGTTTTCCCTGTATGATACAAAATATAAGAATCGAAAATTTATAAAAGATATTTTTTAAAAAAATCATAATGTCATATAATATACACATTCAAGTAAAAAATCGGTCAAGAAATGATATTTGACATACTGCATGAGACATAAATGTACCAAACAATTCGAGCACTTCAAGATCTCAAGTTTAAATATGAAATGTCTACACTTTTCATTACAATGTGTGCACATTTTACAAACTTTCATATATATTTATCTAGTTCCTAAATTCATGAACTTCCTTGCTTGATGCTCAGCATTAAAAGGTTAGTGTTAGGATTGGTCGGCCTGGTGTCAGGACAATGTGACTGGATGGGACATCATACTACATGTCTGTGGAATGCTAGACATTACTATAAACTGTCTGTTACGAATATGTAATTAAATTGCTTGTATGTTAGATTTTGAATTCTTTTTTAATATTATTTTTTTGTTTAGTTACATTTTATTTTAGTATTAATTTTCACGGGTATTTTGATAATTTTTAAAAATATCAGTTTGCTTAGAACGTAAAAGTATGACTTAAGCACTATTTCTAGCTCACCTTGGTTCATATATCTTGTAAACATAGAGTTAAAATGAGTGGCTATTACCAAGGTCATTTTCTGATTGCGTGATGGCTCTAATTTGTAAACAACTTTTTAAAAATTGAATTTTATCATAACGTTAACTAAGTTCTTCCATGACGGACGTGCCCATCGTTGTATGCGCTTCTATTACAATGTTCAAATTAGTGTCATATACTCAACACATGAGCCACCATGTGATCTAAATTTGAGGCTTAAAACAGCCTTTATCTACTAAATATAGTCAGAGTCGTGTTCATACACCTCAGAGCTCAAGGCGTTTCCTCTTTTGCTGATATCAGATTGTTTGAAGTTCGACTATTTTTTTTATTTAATAATTCATATTCTCTAGCAAACATACCATGTGTTTCATATTTATTAAAGATCTAGGAGAAAGATAATCATTCTGTAATTCTAAAGAGAACATTATAAGTCGTGTTTCAACCAGGAATTGTTGCCATTTGTACAACGACCTTATCGGATGTCATCGCCTTCCATATTGGAATTTCATCGAGAATCAAACCTGGATTCAGTTAGAACTGCTTATTGATATGACTTATATTTTTCAACTTTAGGAATAATTTTGGATTATATTCACAACACTGTAAGTCTTTTTTCCTGTTTATACATGTTTTCTAGGGAAATAAATTGTTTTTTGGTTAAAATTTACAAACCTTGTTAGAGTCACTATTTCTTTTGTTACTTTTGTACGAACCTGCACATAAACATGACACACTGCAGACATCGCAGCGATATGACTGAAAAATTGTTAAAGCTACGTTTAAAAAAAATCTAAAAAAAACCTATATAAAAAATCAACTCCAAATAAAACTCCAAAGCCATCTAAACAGATGAGCTAACTATGTGGGTAGCTTGTACCATACAGTCAACTCAAAAGACGAAGATGAAATTCAGGTGCACCTGCACACCTTTATTGATACAATGGAGCCCATCCTTCTTGAACATCGCAGTCGTTTGGTGTTTGTAATCCGTATCCACCTACACAGATATCACACGCCTTTTTTAAATACACTTTTTCGGTTATACATTACAGTTTTATAGGTAATTATGTGCGATACTAATCAAAAAGTATATCTGCAACGTTGCTTTACTTTTTTAAAAGATTATCAGAAATGATGATATAAAAGAAAGGAGAGTACGAAACTTTTATCACATATATTAAAGTATATCAGCCTTGGATTACATGTATGGATGGAGCAAAAAGTTCTTAATTGGTTCTTTCCTCTCCAAAACAAATAAACAAGCAAGAACAACAAAGTTCATTAATACTTCGTTCTGGTCTCTGCATGGTTAACATGACAAGAAATAAATAAAAACCTGACCACTGGCATTAATTTTACACTGCTTAAGATATTAAGGTTTGAAGCTTATCAGGTGAGAAATTCGTGTAACCTCGGAGCGGGCTTTCGTCTTACACCGGGAATTAGAATTAATTGTAGTCCCAAACACGCACCTAGTGTTTCACTGAGCCGTGAACCTCACTGTCGTCAGGATGTATACGTTTATGTCTTTCGTTTTATAGGACTCGGATCACAGTTAAGAATATCATGCCTAGAAAAAGCAGTCTCAAGGTATGTATGTATGTATGCATGTATGTATGTATGTATGTATGTATGTATGTATGTATGTATGTATGTATGTATGTTAGCTTGTATACAAAATATGCAAAAATCTATTTAGTCTTTTTAAACAGCTGCGACTGGAACAAACAATTCAATTTCTGTTAGTTTGCATATTTTGGAAACTTCACAAAAAACTGACAAAGAAGAAAAAAAAATCATCTTTAAATTTTGAATTCTCTTTAAATACGTGGTTCTAAAGCTGAAATTTACACCCCTGACCAACATAGTTTAAATAGAAGACCACTCTGACAAAAACTGTAAAGATAACCGTACATGTCTTCTTACATATATTTGTAAAGGGGTTGTGTTTTGCAAATGTTTTGGACTTCATAACTTTATTGTGATTTTTAAAACAAAATTGCTTAATCTACTGCAACTGATTAAATATGTTGACCTATTTATAACTACAATATTACAATCTGTGTACTCCTATCAATTAGAACACTGTGCACAGGTTTTGTTGTGCTAATTTTAAGTCATATGGCCCATACACATGAAATCGCCAGATGGGGCCGAAACTTTCCGTCAATCAACTTCTTTTCGGCTGGGGTTTTGGGGAAAAAATAAACTGTTGCTGTGTTTCTAATGAATGATTATAGCCAAGTGCTCAGATATGTCCTTGTAATTCTGCAGTTGTGTATTGGTTGATGTAAGAAGATGCACTAATTGACCTGTTTCGGTTACTCTTTGTCTGATTTAAACAGTCACATCCCATACTGATACTAGATACTTGTACTAATAGTATTGGCCTACTTGTACCAAGGACTATTAGCCTTTGCTGTGAACCGAGACTTGGGAATTGTCTTTTGTTTAACGTGAGATTTGGGGTAGGACGTATATTATGTGCTGAAAAATAGCCTTAAGCTCAGAAAACCAAACCTAATCTTTTGTTAGCATACCCACGTATCTCAGACGTTATCTTGACTTTTGGTTTGGCACACTGAATGCCCACGATCCAAGAGGTACACTTCCCTTCCCAATGGTCACTTAAAGGAATGAGAACTCACTGTAGAGCAGGTGACAAGTGTTTCCGTGGGCTAACTTTAGGAAGTTTAAAAGTAATAAAAACAAAAGCAATTGCTCTTAATACTACCTGACTTGTTAGAGTAATGGAAAAACAAACGTTTGAAAGTTTTCAATAACCTTACAGTTAGGACAAAGGAAGAATAGAACGGGATTAGCGACAACGTGAACCGTCAGAACGTAAACTCAGATAAATATAATTACGCTAATCATAACATCGGGATACTACTCTATACGTTTGAATAAATTGGCATGCCACTAAAACAAACAATATAATTATTTTATTTTATAAAGCTTCACCAGAAAATTACAAATGCGGAAAGATTTCAAAACTGTTTTTTTTTTTAAAAAAAAAATACCTTTAAATTTACATGAGAACAAACACAGTTATCTTCACATCAAAATGTTAATCTATTCAAATCAGAGATGTATCTTATGTTACAGGTCAGTAACATCAAAACAACAACAACAATAATAATAATAATAATAATAATAATAATAATAATAATAATAATAATAATAAATATAATGATGATGATAATGATAATGATGCTAATAATAATAATAATAATAATAATAATAATAATAATAATAATAATAATAATAATAATAATAATAGTTATAATATTTTTTTGTCTGTTGTTATAGGATTTAATGCCCTTTTCAGCACAGGATAGGCTATACATGGCTACTAGTATTAACAGTGTAAAAAGAACCCGGGAAACCCCCGGAAAGAACCAAATACCCACAATAAGCTAATGGCAGGCAATACTACTACTACTACTACTACTACTACTACTACTACTACTACTACTACTACTAATCTTGTTAACGTGGATAACACATTTGGTCATGAAAACTCCAGTTTCCATATGGTCCTTAATTTTTGTAAACGGTTACGCTATAAAATAATTTGTAAAAATGTCACTTATACACTCAAATATCTTCGCACAGGTATTCTGAAAGATTTATAATGTATTAATGTGCTTCACTATATATGTCATACATATATACAGTTATAAACATTCAGCATGTCCTATGGTACATATCCATATATCTAATATAACAATATTATTTCTGGACACAGACACAATTCTTTTGTTGGGAGGCTTCAATATATCATTCTAACTGGTTAGAAAAATTCTTAATGAGGTTTTAAAGTAAGCAAGTGGATTTGAATCACGTGTCCTCTGTGACAAAGAATTCCGAAAGGTAGGTGCTGATATAGTGAATGAGCTTTTGAAGGATTGTCGAGGTCGATTTGAAGTTTATTTTCAATGGAGTCAAGAGATTTACTTGATGGATACAATGCAGAGTCATCACTAAAAACATTCGCGTTGGAATGCACTAGATACAAAGCTAGATCATTGATACACAGTAGAAAAAGTGAGGCCCTAATATGATCCTTGAAGAACACAACTTAAGATATGACTTGATACAGAAGTATATTTACCCGTGCAAATAACCTGGGTAAATCTAGAGATACGACGTGAACAAAGTAAATGCGTTTGAAGAAAACTTGTCGACTGAGAGTTTGTCAATGAGCACCGAACAGTCAATCAAATTGAATGGGTGGGGGTAAATCAAAGAAGACTTTTCCAGGAAGTTGGCTTGATTCGATCTCTAGTAGCCATTCATCTATAAATTTCGTCAATGCAGTATGACATGAGTGTTTATATCGAAAACGCGATTGTGATATGTTGTTGTTATAGAGATTAACATAATTTTTCATCACAAGAGAGGCTATACATGGCTTCCAGTATTAATAGTAGAGAAAAAAACCCTGGAAGAACCACCGACCCACGAGAAGCTACTGGCAGGCTTTCTCACTTACCCATGTTAGCCGAGTCTGGACTCGAACTCACGCAGACAGAGGTGAGATGGCAGTGATCCGTAATAGTCAGCGCTTTAGACCACTCGGTGATTGTAATATATCGAAAACGTGATTGTGATATGTCAAAACCGTGATTGTGATATGTCGAAAACGTGATTGTGATATGTCGAAAACCTGATTGTGATATTTCGAAAACATGATTGTGATATGTCGAAAACGTGATTGTGATATGTCGAAAACGTGACTGTGATATGTCGAAAACGTGATTGTGATATTTCGAAAACGTGATTGTGATATGTCGAAAATGTGATTGTGATATGTCGAAAACCTGATTGTGATTTTTGGAGTAGCTGGCAATTGTTAAGATATCACAAAGGATGCCTGCTTACATCATTTTTTTCAGTAAGTTTTGAAAGTACAGGTAGAACAGATATACGTCCATAGTTGCATTGGGCCATTCTCTTCATTTTCGTCAACCGTTCTGGTGGCCTAGTGGTTACAGCATCCGCCTCAGATGCGGGAGGTAGTGGGTTCTATCCCCGGTCGAGTCATAACAAAGACTTACAAAAATGATACAAACAGCTGCTTCGCTTGGCGCTCAGCATTAAGAGGTTAGTGTTAGGACTGGTCGGCCTGGTGTCAGGATAATGTGACTCGGTGGAACATGATGCTACATGTCTGAAGCAGGATGATGCCTTAGTGCCAGATATCACTATAAACTGCCACAATGCAGACATTGTAGCGATATGACTAAAAAATGGTTAAAGCTAGGTTAAAAATCATAATCACACACTCATTTCTGGCGTGAACTGCAAATTCTTTTGCTAATTTCAATAACTTCAAAAAATTACAGTAAGTGAAACTACAGTTAATTTCAATGGCACAGATACTGATAAAGCCGACACTTTCAAAGATTTTGGGGTGAACTTCATATAGATCTAAATTGCTAGTGTCAATTATATTAATAATATAAAACTGTATATTTATGGATTAAATTCACTCCTAATGGGGAATTTTTAGAACTTTGTCAGTTGGTGGGCAATTTGGGATTACAAAAAATAAACTTGAATTATTTGTTGTAGTGACATTTGATTAACTGTTTATTCTTCTTTGTGATTACCATAGCGCAGTCGAGGTACTAAAGTCAGCTAGGACTGATTACTATATTGAGCGTCGGCTGTGCTCCTTTCAAGTCATTGACCAAAATACACGGGGTAATGACCTAAAAGGGCATTAAAATGTATATCATAAGGCTGAAATAAATAGTGTAATGATCGAGAAGGGTATATAAAACTTAACCCATCTGCTATGAACTCGTCGTATGGTATAAAGAGAAGCCAATTTGTGTGTGGCAAACTTGCCGTTTTGTTAAAGTTTAAAAGATGAAAACAAATTAAATTGCTTGTTCAAGTGGCAGCTGATTAAATAAATATTGTAATTACAATACACTTATAATCTAGATACTCCCATACGTTGTACTTAATTGCAGTATATATTTTCTATTGCGCTCTTTCATTGGCCTAAATATATTTTAAACTTTAAGTGAAAAAACAATCGCATGTCCGCTGACGCGACGTCTATAAGTAAATGAAAATGTCACTGTTACAAATTTGCTGAACCGAGGAGATGAAAAGTCAGATGTATTGCTTCTCCTTTTGCCATGAAAGGTAGTATAAAACAATCTTGTACTTAACCAATGACTCATAACTATATAATATAAACATAATATCACCAGACTAATTAAATATAGCTTTATAACAAAATATTAGACAGTTGGGACTATACTATTAAATCATAACAATATAATATATAACATTCTTCTACTAGGCCATTAGATAATAATTATATAATTTCTGTTATGTTCATTATTTCTAGTTGCTATAATTTATCAACATGTTATCACGTTGCAGAAATTTAAACATTGCACATAACTTTACATTATTGTCCATTCATAAAAACTTTGGAAAGTGACACAAAATTTTCCTGGTCCAGAACACAATATCTATTGCTGACCCTCTTCCGAAAAGTAAAAATAAAACATATTTCACGTTTGAGTCGATATTCTTGACTTGAAAAAAAAGATTTCATTTAGTTTTCTTGATTGATCGATAAATAATAGATAATAAACCATACCTTTTTGTAATATCCGTTTGTCTTTCTTTAAAACAATTTAGACATTTTATTCCTATACCTCAAGCGCAGCCCCATGTTTCTCATTTAAAACCCTGACCAATGTTAGATCATATAAGAAGTAAGTAATATTACCAAATGGATTAAATAATAATAATAATAATAATAATAATAATAATAATAATAATAATAATAATAATAATAATAATAATAATAATAATAATAATAATAATAATAAAGAGCTTCTGACCACCTTCCGCTCGATTTACGCTGTTGTAATCCACTTTTTAAGCACACAACGTCAAAAAAAAATAATTTGGAAGAAATTCATTTGTGGTCCTGACGTTGTTGTTGTTCTGGGGCTAAACGCCATTTTCAGCAAACGAAAGGCTATACATGGCGGCCAGTATTAATGGTGGATGAAGAAATCGGGAAATCCGCGGAAAGAACCACCGACCCACGAGAAGCTACTGGCAAGCTTTCTTACCTATCTGTGCGATGGCAGTGATCCGTAACGGAGAGCGCTTTATACCACTCAACCATTCAGGGTCCCTGGTCATGACGTAGTGAGCATTGAATTCTTTTATGCAATCGAAACGTTTCCATTTATAAATTACTTAAACGCCAGTTTATACGAATGTTAGAAGAAATCAAGATAGTAGATCACAAATTAATGTAGAATTGCTTATAAAAATAAAAAACAAAATAAAACAACAACAACCCCCCAACAAACCTTAACAATATAGTCGATTAGCCATAATTTTATTGTTCAGTCTGATTGAAAAAGTAATGGAATGTCAAAGTACGATCGAACATCGTCTGGTGGTTTCCACCAGTTAGTGATATAACCTCTGAAGTAGTTGTAGGAATACATGTCCATTTGATCTACCGGGTATTTTGATCTACCGGGTATTTAGCCTCTGACGGAATGCAACACATATGTTATGTCAAATTCTCAATGGCGAGGAATTATGGGCGTCTGCAGGAGTTTTTGTAAAGGGTTGGGGCTATCAATTAGTCACGGCTGGGAGAGTTAGTAAAGTAAGCTGAAATTTAAGCTAATATTTACTAAGAAACTTGAACAGAATCTTGGAACATATTTTCAGCTTCATTTGCACGATTAAACTGGTCGAAATATATATATATATATATATATATATATATATATATATATATATATATATATATATATATATATATATATATATATATATATATATATATATAAACTCGGATATAATCGGAATATCGCTTGGCCATTTTCGTCATGTTCCCGATTTGTCGAAAAAGGAAGAAGATAATCCGATTGTTAGATCAAATTGATGAAAAATTTTAATTGTCACAAAGGAGTTGGCTCTGTTATTCAGCATTACAACGTGTATGATAAGAGTTCATCACCATCATCATCAATCCCTTAATCTAATAGGTCGTTGGGGAACCACAGTTGACCTTACAACCAATTCTCTCCATCTTTCCCTGTTCTCTATTGGTCTTTGGCAGTCTCCAAATCCCATGCCTGTTCACTCTTTTTCTATCTGCCTTTTCTTCTGCACCCTCGCACTGTGCCTTGCAAGAATGCGTTTGCCAGTCAAGATGATCTTGAGACATGACCATACCACTTCAGTTTCGCTTTCTTTCTGTGGTCAAGAGTTCTTCATAAGATCCGATGGCTAGTTGGATCTTGTTATGAACTTCTTCGCTGGTTATATGGTCAATGTATTAGATGCCCAAGATCTTGCGGTAGTATCTTAGTTCGAAGTTTTGAATCTTTCGTTTTAGATCTGATGTGAACGTTCATGTTGCACAAGCATACCGAAAGACTGATATGACAATCGACCGCACCAGCCCTCATTTGGAACCAAAAGCAATATTGGTACCTTTCCATATTGGTCTCAACATTGCTATTGCTGCTGTTGTTTTGGCAATCCTGCAAAGTAGTTCTGGTTTGGAGCCCTCAGCTGTGATAATTGATCCCTTGTACTTGAAACTCGTGACTCTTTATAGCTTCTGTCCGCTGACCTTATTTCTGCACTGATGCCATTGGTGTTGTTTGTCAGTTTGGTCTTTTTTTGGCGCTAATCTTCATACCATATGCTGTAGAGGTTGTGTCGAGGTGCTGAGTTGCTTGATCTTTCACCGGTTCATGTGCCATTTTGCATTCATTTCTACTCACTGTCTTAGATTTTGCAGCATTGTCTTTCCGTCCATGATTCCTTTGCCCATTTCATGCTTTTCCCGATCATGTTGATTATCTCTGTGTTTTCTAGCTCCTTCATTGTCTCTTTTCCCTTTTTCAGTTCTCTTCTTTTTTCGCATTGTTCAAGGATTTCCTTTGTGGTCCAATGTTTCTTTGCTAGACGATATTTGCCAGTGATCTCGCTAGCTGTGCTAGTCACAGCTGAGTTGAATGTAGTTGTTAAGGACTCTAGGTTGGTGTCTTGGCTGTTAAGGGTTATCAAAGATGCAGATTTATCACCTATCATTGATTGGACGGTTTCTGCGACTTTCGAATCTTTCAATTTTTCTAGGTCAAATCTGTTTCTCTGTTGATAGGCTGGTGGAGTTATCTTTCCTAAAATGAACCACTGAATATTGCTGTTGTGCATAGCCCGAGGGTGTTTACTGATTCGACGAGACTCGTTGAGTGGTATTCCAGTCGGTAACGAGCAATATAGAGGTTTGACTATTCGCTTTGGAAAATCTAAGGAGACAGTTGAAATTGTATTGTGTGGTTATGTGATTATGATTTTCAACGTAGCTTTAACATTTTTTTCAGTCATATTGTTACGATGTCTGCAGTGCGGCAGTTTATTTTGATGTCTAGCACTGGGGCATCATGTTCTACCCAGTTATATTATCCTGACACCAGGCCGACCAGTCTTAACACTAACCTCTTAATCATGAGCGTCAAGCAAGGCAGCTGTTAGTACCATTTTTGTAAGTCTTTGGTTTGACTCGACCGGGGATCGAACCCACGACCTCCCGCATCCAAGGCGGGCACTCGAACCACTAGGCCACCAGTGCGGTCTCAATAGAAATTGTTATTTCGCATGTAAGCTAGACGATTTTTTTCTCGTGTGAATAGTAATTATATACTTCTAGAAGTGGCTGCTGACATTTTTATTTTAGCGCAACAATTTATTAACAAAGCAGCACAGTCAAGCAGATAAATGATGACCCAGATCGAGCGTATTTGTCTGACGCGAAGAAAAGTCGCGTACATTTTATTTTCTCAATTGTAGAAAGCTCTGTAGAAGCTTGTCGAAATAAAAATCTCCATTCGCATTTAAAACTCGCTTTTCTGTAAGCGAATTTTTACATAATATTAACTGACATTTTGTAAGTAAGGTAAAAAAAAATCTCATTGAGCGTGAATGCTGTTGTAAAGAACAATATAAAAAGGATATAATCAAGATAGTCGCCTGGAAGTTGCAATTAGATTCTGTAGCAAAGATTACATCTATTTAATAAAAACACGTATGAGACATTTTACAAGATAATGAGACAGTTCATAGAACCGAGAACGTAAACAAGAGAAATACATCGTCAACTGACACATTTACAAGCTGAAATATACAAATACACACCTTCGTATAATAATCTCTAGGAAATGTTGGAACTATATCCTTGGCATAATATGGCGCCAATCCCATTTTTATACATATTTGTTTGGAACTGCTAATGTCTTAGCAAATATGTAAATCAGTAATGTATTCTTACACTATTACAATAACATTTTAATCGAACGAAATCGATTTTCAAACGTGTTTTTTAAATTAAATATTACAATTACGCTATAATTAATTCTAAATCTGATGGCTCATAAGTTTAATAAAATATCCGTATCTAGTCTGACAAAATAAAAAGAACCAGGAACGTTTTTATGTATGTATGTATGTATGTATGTATGTATGTATGTATGTATGTATGTACTTACGCATGCACACGCGTAACTACGTACGTATTTATGTGGTAGCTCGTTAGGTAGAGAATCAAATTCTTAATACAAGTGTCTTGCATTTGTTAGCCGCTCAGCCAGACCTAGGTGGCTGCCTCTGTGTGTCTTTGGATACATTACTATTTCCCATTTCCTTTCCGTGATATAGTCATTATTGTACTAAAATTGCATTTTAAACAAGCAGAAAAAAAATAAATGTACGCTTGTTTGAACTGAACTCTATGTATATGCGTGTGGATCGGGGTAGGGTGGGAGAGTAGATATCATTTGCAATTTTTAGCAAGTAGATGTAAGATGAACCAACTGGTAGAGATGTAACAATTCAAGCATTAAAATTAAGATATGAAGCCACCAAATTTTGCACCATCCAACTCTTGCATGGCAACACTACAATTAATACAAGCCATGTTAATAAAAGAAATGAAGATCATACATGCGGTAAATGTGGCACGGGGAAAAAAAATCACTTAACCTGATTGCTTGAAGCGAATGATCGTGCCTGAGACAATGCGCGTCTAAGGAGCAATTGTGTTTTGCCTAATATCTAATAGTGTACAGGTAAAACCTACATAATTTATTTTATACAGTGCGGTAGTATATGAACCAGCTTAATTTATGAAAATATTGTGGAATTACAGATCGATAGGTCAAATTCAAATTTTGGCAGAAATCCGGCAAAGCTCCAAGATTGATGTTTGATAGCATTAAATATTTAATATTGCACATATGTATAACTCGAAAACATGATTCTCATAAATGTGCTTGAAGTAGTTCAAAGCAAAAAGAAGCTTGTCTTGGGCAAAGACGAGAGTAACATTATTTCTTGTTTCTTAGTGTGGAATTAGTTTTTAATACTTCCAAATAGATCCATATATATATATATATATATATATATATATATATATATATATATATATATATATATATATATATATATATATATATATATAATTAAAATATAATTTAGATACAGCCATTTGTTTGCTAAATGTTTTTGTAAAAATAAAGATATTAAATATTTTAAATAAGATTGGTATGTATATAAATTTGTATGATACAGGATAACCATCGTATATTAAACAGGCCAACCATCGTATATTAAACAGGCTTGAATAACTATAACAGAATTATATCTTGACAGTTATATTTCAGGTCAATGGCCCAGAGTATTATAAGAATAAAATGTATCCATTTGTTGAAATAAAATAAAATGTTTTGAAGAAAAGTATCATACACACGTATCAAGAATAGAAAAAAATACTTGAATTAAATATATATCAAGCAAATCATCAACGCAGAAAATACTATAAAATTTTGTGACAAGCTACATATACATATACATAGAGCACGGAGAGGGTACAGTGGTAACATTTGCAAACTACTGTCACCACCAACAAAACAATCAACAATAATTCTTATCTCCATATTTGATTTATTCTGATTTTATAAGTTTGACCGTACCAGAGGAATAACACAGTAAATAACAAAATAACGATGTTCTCTCAGAACATGTCGCCACTTAAGCCGTTGTCTGCTGGAGACAGATCACATATAGTGATTAAATATCTTGAAAAATCAAAATAGTTAAACACATTTACTCAGTTAAAGTATATAAATATGAAAATATATTTGTCAAGTGTCAAAAAGGTCTATCATTTGTAAAGAAAACAGTTATCGACGATGACTTAGTGGGTTTGAAATACAAGAAGTCCAATTTTACCGAGGATTACCTGTGTTATATAACTACCTAGTTATGGATATTACCACAACAAGCTCAGAGCATATACAGCAATTTGATTCTTCAATCAGCTCATAAATGATACAGCTTCACTGGATGTCTGCTTTTGGACAGAATGTATTGACAGGAATATAAAGTATAACACTATCCTCCATGAGAAGTGTGTCTATCTAAATATGCTCTATAACAATTATGAATATCCCGACATATTCTATGGCAATTGTGACTATGTAAATATACTCTATGACAATTGTGACTACGCAAACATGCTCTACGACAATTTTGACTATGTAAATATACTCTATGACAATTGTGACTACGCAAACATGCTCTACGACAATTGTGACTATGTAAATATACTCTATGACAATTGTGACTACGCAAACATGCTCTACGACAATTGCGACTATGTAAATATACTTTATGACAATTGTGACTACGCAAACATGCTCTACGACAATTGTGACTATGTAAATATACTCTATGACAATTGTGACTACGCAAACATGCTCTACGACAATTGTGACTATGTAAATATACTCTATGACAATTGTGACTACGCAAACATGCTCTACGACAATTGTGACTATGTAAATATACTCTATGACAATTGTGACTACGCAAACATGCTCTACGACAATTTTGACTATGTAAATATACTCTATGACAATTGTGACTACGCAAACATGCTCTACGACAATTTTGACTATGTAAATATATTCTATGACAATTGTGACTACGCAAACACTCTCTATGACAATTGTGACTATGTAAATATACTCTATGACAATTGTGACTACGCAAACATGCTCTACTACAATTTTGACTATGTAAATATATTCTATGACAATTGTGACTACGCAAACATGCTCTACGACAATTTTGACTATGTAAATATATTCTATGACAATTGTGACTACGCAAACACTCTCTATGACAATTGTGACTACGCAAACATGCTCTACGACAATTGTGACTACGCAAACATGCTCTACGACAATTTTGACTATGTAAATATACTCTATGACAATTGTGACTACGCAAACATGCTCTACGACAATTTTGACTATATAAATATACTCTATGACAATTGTGACTACGCAAACACTCTCTACGACAATTGTGACTACGCAAACATGCTCTACGACAATTGTGACTATGTAAATATACTCTATGACAATTGTGACTACGCAAACATGCTCTACGACAATTGTGACTATGTAAATATACTCTATGACAATTGTGACTACGCAAACATGTACGATCAATTGTACTACCAACATGCTCTACGACAATTTTGACTATGTAAATATACTCTATGACAATTGTGACTACGCAAACATGCTCTACGACAATTTTTACTGTGTAAATATACTCTATGACAATTGTGACTACGCAAACATGCTCTACGACAATTGTGACTATGTAAATATACTCTATGACAATTGTGACTACGCAATGCTTACGACAATTGACTAATATACGCATGACAATGTGACTACGCACTGCTCTACGACAATTGTGACTGATGTAAATATACTCTATGACAATTGTGACTACGCAAACATGCTCTACGACAATTTGACTTGATATATTAAATATACTCTATGACAATTGTGACTACGCAAACATGCTCTACGACAATTGTGACTATGTAAATATACTCTATGACAATTGTGACTACGCAAACATGCTCTACGACAATTGTGACTGTGTAAATATACTCTATGACAATTGTGACTACGCAAACATGCTCTACGACAATTTTGACTATATAAATATACTCTATGACAATTGTGACTACGCAAACATGCTCTACGACAATTGTGACTATGTAAATATGATCCATGACAATTGTGACTACGCAAACACTCTCTATGACAATTGTGACTATGTAAATATACTCTATGACAATTGTGACTATGTAAATATACTCTATGACAATGTGACTACGCAAACATGCTCTACGACAATTGTGACTACACAAAAATGCTCTAACAATTGGGACCGTCCAAACATGCTCTGTGAGAATTAATACTATTCAAACATGATGAATGACCATTGTGACTATCCAAACATGCTCTGTGACAGTTGTGACTATCCAAACATGCTCTGTCAATTGTGAATATGCAAATATGCGCTGTGACCATTGTGACTATCCAAACATGCCTTATAACACTTGTGACTATAAAATATTCTGAAATACAGTTGTGACTATCCAAACATGCTCTATGAGAATCATGGCAATACAAACATGCTCTGCGACATTTCAGACTATCCAAACATGCATCATGGTAATTTTGACCAGCCAACCATGCTCGATGACACTTGTGACTATCTGAACATGCTTGATGAAAATAATGACATCTACATACATGCTCTATGACAATTGAGACTATCCAAACATGCGCCATGACCATAGTAACTATTCAAATATTGGACATTTCAAAGACGAGATAAATGTCGTTCCCATTAAAGAGTTATTTACTCCTCTTTGAAAAGAGTAGTAAATATTTTGAAATAACAATGTTCGTTTAAAAAGTTTAAATAAAATTTTAAAGAGCTTACTTATGTACAAGGAACATCAATAAATAAATAAATATACTCAGCTCATAGGGTTATGGCGCAGAGCTTTGCAATGAATAAAGTCACTGTTTATGATGATAAAATAAATAAAACTTATGTATTCTATAGCCATCAACTTGACTCACCGTTCCTAAAGGACATCTCAACTTTGTCGAAGCAGTCTTTGTATGAAACAAAGCCAAACGGATTTTCGAGACTATTAAAAAAATGTTTTTTTTAAAATTCTGTTTGAGGGTTAATCTGATTTTTTAAAATTTAATTTGCCTGGAATATTTTGGATATTGTGGTTTTAATAAAATATGGTTTTCATTGCCTTTAGTGCATTTAGTAAAACACTGTTTGGAAACTTGTAGTTTGTATATAATCATTGATTTCGGAGTTGTACGTTTATGCAATTACCCATATATATATATATATATATATATATATATATATATATATATATATATATATATATATATATACACATACACATACATATACATATATATATATATATACATATATATATATATATATATGGGTAATATATATATATATATATATATATATATATATATATATATATATATATATATATATATATATATATATATATATATATATGGGTAATATATATATACATATATATATATTTATATATATCTATATATATATATATATATATATATATATATATATATATATATATATATATATATATATATATATATATATATATATATACATATATATATATATCGTTTTATATATATATATATATATATATATATATATATATATATATATATATATATATATATATATTTTTTTTTATTTTAAAAATTGTCTACTTTTGAAAGCCGATAAACAAATGCGCCACGCTATTGGATAAATGGTATTATATACTAAGGGAGGCAACTCATGAAATCCAATAGATGTCGCTAAGACAAAGCACCAAAATTTCTGTTCAACCTGCCAAGGTTTAGATAGAGTTATCATATCAGTCGGATCCATGTCTAGCGAAAATAAAAAAGCACCGCCATGTGCTACATGCTCATAACAAACAACAAAAGAGGTTTGCATTTACTATTTTAAACAATAAACACAATGATACCAAATACAATTGCAGTTTACTTTTATTTTACATATAATTGAGAAGTTTGATAGAAATCATCCAGTTATGGCTGTCATGGTGTTTCCAGTTTTCTCTTGCCATTGTGATCAATTAGAACCTGCGTGTATTACTATCAGCTTAATAGGAAAATTTATATTGGACAAGTTGCATCCCTACGTCATACACGTATTAACCAGTAAAACCTTTCTTTTGTTTCACTAAAGTAGCCAAGTGTCCAGTCTTTGTTTACAGTGAACTCAGCAGATTTTGGATCTATTATTTTTCTAAGTTTTGGTATGTCTTCTTGTTTCTTCATTAGATCAATGAGGAGTAAATAATTTTAATCATTAGTTTCTTCCTGTAAATGCTAGACAGTCATCTGTTATTATGGTATTACTTCTACTACTGTTTATTGCGTCTAAGAAAAAATGCTTAATTTTGTTGATAGTGCGTGTTTTTTTAACATCATTACCGATCATCCCTTAACCAAAATATTATTTTTTTTATAGATTATATGTACGTGATTCTTTCACGCGATAATGATTAGCATATCCTTTAAAGCCCGAATTTGTAGTCGAAACGTTTCTTGTTAGTTTTAAAAACATAAAATCCTAACTTTTTATTCCAAAGACATTATATTATGAATTGTTTATTGTAGATTATTCAACGAATATGTTGGAGTATATTAGACTCTGTAAGTTTAAGTTTAGTACTAAGTTGATTTTTCAAGCTTCAAAACGTGTAATAAAACGTTATGTTTAAAATAACATTACTTAACCCTTAATCTGAATAGCCAGATAATCGTTAGTTAGGACTTAGCAACATTCGAAAGCCGTAAACATTCAGGCATTTGTTTTGTTTATCTCTTGAAGTAACTTGCTGTTATTAGCAATTGAATTGTGAAGTTCATGCATTTTAACACCCAATGTAAAATTTGTTATGCCTAATTTCTTGTTTTATTAGTGTTGAATATCTCTTATATTTTATGTTAGGCCTATTTTAGCTTTTAATGCATTTATGTTCCTCTTAATATGAATGTCCATTTGACTCTTTCACTCGTAATACATCAACTCTTTCCGTTGTAAACCCTTGTTCCAAATGTTTTCTTTTTCGTTTAATTCTTTTTTGTCTGTTTTAATCAATAGAAAGCTACCTTAATTACACTATAATAATATTACTGTTTAATTTTTGTATATTCCTGTGTATCTAATTTAACTGTTCAACTTTTAGCATCTTAGTACTTGTAACCTCAGCGCATGTGCTCAGCGTGTAAATACTTGCAATCTCAGTAAATGTGCTCTAGGTGTAAGTATTTGCAACCTCAGTAAATGTGCCCAGCGTCTGTGTAATTACAACCTCAGTAAATGTGCTCAGCATCTCTGTACTTGCAATCTCAGTGCATGTGCTCAGCGTGTAAATACTTGCAATCTTAATAAATGTGCTCAGCGTCTACGTACTTGCAATCTCAGTGCATGTGTTCAGCGTGTAAATACTTGTAATCTCAATAAATGTGCTCAGGGTCTACGTAATTGCAATTTAAGTGCATGTGCTCAGCGTGTAAATACTTGCAATCTCAATAAATGTGCTCAGCGTCTACGTACTTGCAACCTCAGTAAATGTGCTCAGCGTTTAAATACTTATAATCTCAATAAATGTGCTCAGGGTCTACGAACTTGCAATCTCAGTGCATGTGTTCAGCGTGTTAATACTTGTAATCTCAATAAATGTGGTCAGCGTCTACGTACTTGTAACCTCAGTAAATGTGCTCAGCGTTTAAATACTTGTAATCTCAATAAATGTGCTCAGGGTCTACGTACTTGCAATCTTAGTGCATGTGTTCAGCGTGTAAATACTTGTAATCTCAATAAACGTGGTCAGCATCTACGTACTTGTAACCTCAGTAAATGTGCTCAGCGTTTAAATACTTGTAATCTCAATAAATGTGCTCAGGGTCTACGTACTTGCAATCTAAGTGCATGTGCTCAGCGTGTAAATACTTGCAATCTCAATAAATGTGCTCAGCGTCTACGTACTTGCAACCTCAGTAAATGTGCTCAGCGTTTAAATACTTATAATCTCAATAAATGTGCTCAGGGTCTACGAACTTGCAATCTCAGTGCATGTGTTCAGCGTGTTAATACTTGTAATCTCAATAAATGTGCTCAGCGTCTACGTACTTGTAACCTCAGTAAATGTGCTCAGCGTTTAAATACTTGTAATCTCAATAAATGTGCTCAGGGTCTACGTACTTGCAATCTTAGTGCATGTGTTCAGCGTGTAAATACTTGTAATCTCAATAAATGTGGTCAGCATCTACGTACTTGTAACCTCAGTAAATGTGCTCAGCGTTTAAATACTTGTAATCTCAATAAATGTGCTCAGGGTCTACGTACTTGCTATCTCAGTACATGTGTTCAGCGAGTAAATACTTGTAAGTAATCTCAATAAATGTGCTCAGCGTTACTTGCAATTTCAGTGCATGTGCTCAGCGTGTAAATACTTGTAATCTCAATAAATATGCTCAGCGTTTAAATATTTTCAATCTCAGTAAATGAGCTCAGCGTATAAGTACTTGTAACCTCAGCAAATATATCATCTTTTATTTTTCGGATCGTTTTCCTCAAATGTGTAACATATAAATTATAATATTGTTTGTAGGTTTTTCCCCCGATTTTATTAAAATTAAATTTTTGTTATGTCTTCTTTCTTTTGAATTATTTTTGATGAATCAGCAGATATTTTATTTCTAGAACGTTTGAAACGATGTTATTCTAGTTTTGCTTGATGATGTTATACTTTATTTCTCTATCTGTTTATTCCCCAAAAGATCTTTTCTTTTATTATCTGCTTAATTGCCAACAGACTGTCATGTATGACGTATACCCCTCTACTATTTCTCGTCTAGCCTGCATCATACTGTTACAAGCCAGGTTTCTTTTGTTTGACCGAGCGGTGTCAAAACCCTGACGCGAATCCCTCTAGAAGTCATGTTTACACCATATTTCGAAAGACTTCTATACAACTTCAGTTATAAGTTAAAAAGCCCGACGTGTCCATTCTATACATAAATTTGACTCTAATCAATGTAAGACCACATTATTTACAATTTGCCAATTAACCATCAACCGCACATCCGCATAGTTTCTCTACATTAACTTTCCGTTCCGCCAGTAGTTCACACCGTAGAAACTCTACAACTATCCCTAACACGGTGGACTATTTTAACTGTGCCATCTGAGGCCAGTCGATCTACCGTTTCAAGATACATCACACCAGTAAACCTACATCACATTTGCCACTATGGCGACATAAACGGTATCTTCCGAGTCCTTTCTCATTTATTCAGTTGTGTAAGTTACCGGTTTCCTACCATAAAAACTGCCGCAGCAGTCACAACACCGATGTCACCACTAGGTTTTATAAAGTGCTACATCACGACAGGGACAGTCATGCGGATTGGGCCTGAGTTCGCCACTCATTGACCTTGGCATCTTAGAAACTCACTAACACTTTTTCTCTGTGACGTTTCCTCCTAATAATTGACTAATTATTTCGTGCTAAGGAATATTTCCCATTGCACCGACTTCCAATAATCAGACATGTAATCGAACAATCCTACACATTGCTTAAACTAAATGCACATCTCCTTAATTTTATTACAATATGTATACCAGCAGATATATCTCTTTGTCTCCGTGCAGATTAGGCAATTCATTTAATTTTTTCCTGTTTTTATATATCTGTTTTGTAGCTCTGAGATTCTATTTCAATACGATCCCGTCCATTTGCTTTCATTTAATTGTCAGCTTGATTTCGTAAAGTTTTATTGTTTGAAATTATCATCCAAAATCTTACGTATTTGAGGATCAACTTGTTTCAGACAAACTTGTTAGTAGTTAGCCTAACACACTCACGTAAAATTATGAAACAATTGGTTATTGTTGATGTTCAAGTAATTATTAATCTTTTAATCTACTTTTGTATATAAGTCATCAGGACTTCTTAAGGATATATTTAATATCCTACTCATCTATTTTGCATGATCATATTATGATAATGTATACCGTAAAATGTATTACTCTCCATTTTCATCTTTAAGATTGATATTTGTTATTTTATCCCTAATTGCTTGCAGCGACTATCTTAATATTTTTTAGTATGATCAGGGAGGATATATAAACAATAAAGTTTAAAAGTTCCATTATATAAGTCTAAATGGACTCTGACCTTCAGACTTCTAACACGTCTCATTTGTAGTTAGTCACATTTATATCTGATTGATCTTCTTTCACAATATCCAATGTTTATTGTAATATTAAACCTTATAGCTTAATTTCAGTTACAAATTGGTTAAAATGAACAGTCTTCGAATTTGCACTTCAAAATCTGTATATTTACACCCTGTAGATGTGTACTGGTTTTTACTTGCTCCATGTGTTGCAAAAATGCTTAGAGACCAATCGTTTTTTTTACTTTTGTTGTAACCAATTTGTTATGCTTTAAAATTGTAGATTCTAAAACGCTGAGTAGGAAAAATGTATATTTGATGGTATGACTTATGTATGTTCTTTAAATGAAATGTGCGACTAATTTGAAAATGTGTTCATGATTCCCTTAATGCTTTGCGATTTGCATTTTCTTAATACTTATGTCTATGCATTGAGCTCTCAACGTCACCAATGACGAGATGTATTTTTCGCACATCAATTATGATAATTTCATTATGTTGTCAAATAGTTCCCATTTGTTAAACAACTCGTTTTATCCTTTCTATTTCGCAAGTACTTTATTTTTACTGTTCATTCACATGGTCCTCATCTTTGTCTTTTCTGTAAAGACTTTCCAGTTTAATCTATAGAGATAACCCTCGTTCATAAAGCACACCATCAATATCGTATTATTTTTATGTCCTCCTGTTTGTAAACGAATAGATCACCTAAAATTTCCTGCCTGATTTTAAATATTTCGTCTGTGATTATTATAAAGTTTTCACTTTTGATTTTTTTTTGTATTGTGAAATTATTACTGTTTTCCTAATTTAAATGTCTTTGAGCCATTGTAACCATTTCTTAATTTGGGTAAAGCGTCTGAAATACTTTCACTGTATCCGTTAGTGTTCTGTTACATTTTTGAAATACAGATGCTTCCCTCTTTGGGTAGGTTAAAAAGTCGTCAGTTTTTTTCTCCAGCAATTTTTTATTTTTCTGTTGTTAAAAGTTTTTCTTTAAGCAAAGTGTATCTTATATTTTGTTTCTTTTCCAAGATTTCTCTAAAAGCATCGAATACAGAGTTCTAAAACGTAAGTTTTAGATAAATGACTCCGACCTCTAACTGTAGAATTAAAGAAGCCGTAGAAATTATGAATATGTATATAACTTCATGAAATAACTTTTTATTTTAACGAACATATCCCTCAAACAGCAAAAGCAACTATGATGTTCATTCTGGAACGTATGAGTACTGACAAAATAACAAGGGTAAAATATGTCATTATATCGCTTGTAATTAAATTGAAAATAATTTGAATACACACGTATGTGCAATACACTTTTACATAACGTTTAAATTTTCTCCTTAATATCAATTAATGGTGTCACATTTTAATAAATTTACTTTCATGAGTTAATTAATTACACTAGTTGACTATTAATTGCTGGTAATAAGCTCTGCCCCAACTTCAAAAAGTCCTTGAAATTGGGTTTAAATATAAATAAATAAAAAATAAAAAAATAAAATAATTAATGTTCATTATTTTAAGTATTTATGTATTCTTTTCCCATTCTTTAGTAAAGCACAATATATATATATATATATATATATATATATATATATATATATATATATATATATATATATATATATATATATATATATATATATATATATATATATATATATATATATATATAAACTGACGACGAACAGTACGAAACTAGTAACTAACTAGCCTAAGCGCTTTCGACTCTTAATGAGTCTTTTTCAAAGGCAAATACAAAACATATATACGACAAACAAATAAACACAAAAACGTTGTGTTTGTAAACCTCTACATGGCTGTCTTCACATGTGCTAAAACTATAAATACAACCAGCTTGTATAGACTAGTTGCGGAAACTGAAAACGTTTTCAGTTTCCGCAACTAGTCTATACAAGCTGGTTGTATTTATAGTTTTAGCACATGTGAAGACAGCCATGTAGAGGTTTACAAACACAACGTTTTTGTGTTTATTTGTTTGTCGTATATATGTTTTGTATTTGCCTTTGAAAAAGACTCATTAAGAGTCGAAAGCGCTTAGGCTAGTTAGTTACTAGTTTCGTACTGTTCGTCGTCAGTTTATTGCATCTATTTTAATTAATCCCTGATATATATATATATATATATATATATATATATATATATATATATATATATATATATATATATATATATATATATATATATATATATTTATATATTGTGTGTGTCTTTAATTTTTTTCCAAGATGGAAGACAAGGGTAAGGATCATTTGTAAATAACATATTACATATTTACTCTTTGTCCATGATCGTAGATATTACTTCAAGATAATGATCATTTGTAAACATGTTTACTTTAATGTGAGTTAAGAACTTTGATTTTACCCGTTTATATTCTATTTTCCAGCCTTATTCAGAAAATTTATAATGTTTTAGAAAGCGAACTTGTTTGCAAATGTAATGGAAAATATCAGGCATTCTGGTCGTCTTACTGTGTCTTAGTTGTTTTTTATTTAAGGTTCTTTACATTAAAATTATTCATTCCTATCTTACCATCAGTCTTTGTGGAATCGATTTTAGTTGTGTTCAGCTATAATTTGAGAGTAATTGTTTATTTAAATTATCGATTGGGATTACAGATTGCTCATTTGCGTTTGGACTGAAACATTATTTTATAATTATTGTCAATTCGTTCAAAGAAATTCTTGATTTAGATCATAAGAACAAGATTACAGGTACGACGGCACATTCAATGCCTTTGTCACACATGAATATTCAAGACTTGGAATTCATTTCGAATATTATATACTTTTGGACTTGAGGTCTTGAAATCAACATGGACAATGACATTGGCCTTTCCTTTCAGTTTTGGTACAGAATTTTTAATTGTTTGACCCCAATAAGTACAAGGACCATTTCTGAAACTTTCAGTAAAACGTAATAGTTCCACCAGTGACTAAATTTGTTGTTGCTGTTGTTGTTATTGTTGTTGTTGTCAATGATAATGAGAAGGAGAAGGAGGAGGAAGAGGAGGAGGAGGACGCTCTTGATGCTGAAAGTAAACTCCGTCACACAAAGTCTTTGAATGGGTCGAGTAAATTATGAAACATTGTATTTTCTAGAGACAGTCACATATTAAAACTGTTAAATCATTTCGTTGTTTACTCTCATATAAGGGGCGTGTTCAAAACGAATTGAAAGCTTTGGAACGTTGGCAATTATTAATGTTGACATCATGGCAAGATTATTCCTCGGACAAAGAGAGGTACATTTGGTGGCTAGAATATCATCAACACCGCGCTTGTTCAAAATCACGTGACAGTGCGTAGATAGGCTCAAAACAGCGAGTTAGCAGCGAAATTTCGACGATAGCGTGGTACTCTTTATATCCTATTTCTGCATGCTAGAGTCGTTGCGACATACAATTTCCATTTGAACGTGTACAAAAACCTTACATTTTGTTGAATTTCACTGTGATTGCGAGCCATTCGCTTTCAATTATGTCTGTATACATATGCATAAATACAACATGCATACAATTGGATAAGTATCTTACGTGGAGAAATACGGTAATTGTAAATCTGTCATTAATAGTACTATGTATAGACACGAACCTACCGCGAGGGGTCGACCTGAAGATAATATGATAAAATCATCGAGAGACACTGAAATAGAAGCCCAGTGAAATACTGTGTCAAATAAGTTCTCACTGGAGTGTTTTATTTTTGATGGGTGTATGTGGGGGTGGGGTGGGGTGGGGTGGGGTGGGATCCTGTGTGACGAGACGGTGTCTTGCTTTAGATATATAAAATTGAAGAAACAGTTGAATATGTCATAAATGTCTTTTAGCACGTAACTAGAACATTTTTTCGTCGTACGTAAATATATAATAAGGTAGCGAAAAACATGGAAAGTGGTTTAGTGTATTTAATGTAAACACCGATCATGAAATCATAGTGATTATTTTCATATCGAGGCTGATTGCAGTATTTGGTATCAAATCATTAAAATAATTGGTTTGAAACATTCTTTTTGTCAAAATTTTCGTACGAAGCTGAGTAGCTGCATATAGGCAACCAAGCGCCATCGCTTGAGGCAAATATTATGTGTTTTCTTTTCTTTTCAATAGCTTTATTATTATTATTATTATTATTATTATTATTATTATTATTATTATTATTATTATTGTTTGGATTAAAGTGATTTTCATTCATTAAGTAAATGTGCCATTGGTTAATTCCTGCCCCATGTTAATTATTCCTTGAGGAATGGAATCAGTACCACATTCCTCAGACGTTAATGCGCTTAAGGAGTGCTGTTAATTTTGCTGTCAGGCAGCAGAACAACAAGTTCCATGCTACCTGAATTTTAGGATCTTATGTGTAGGGATAGTCCCAGCACACACTCAGGTTTTACAGTCCACATCTAGCATGGGGTGAGTGGGAATAATACGATCACTCACTCAGTTTTTAGCTATTAGCCAGATTGGAATTGGTGGGCGCATTGCACGCTTATTAGTGTCCAGTTTAGGAAAAGAATAGCTTAGACCAGGAAGGAAGTCCACAGCCCCAGGATATTGTCTGGTGATTCCAGGTGATTCCAGGCGACTACTAAAGGTGGTCGTCTTGCACGGACTAAGAATTTTTATTAGGAACTCTGCGCTGTTTTTCTTTTTAAACTGAGGGATTAAGTGTTGAGTAGAAACCCCATATGACAGCCAGTTTGATACCAGTATTTTGTCATCTTGTGTGACGGGCCCTGATAGTTTGGGCTTAGACCACATTATATATATATATATATATATATATATATATATATATATATATATATATATATATATATATATATATATATATATATATATATATATATATATATATATATATATATATATATATATATATATATATATACACTGTTTTGGGGGTCTTACTGGATGTGCTTTATTTTCGGGCCAATCGGTTATGGGGTGTTTGACCTGTGGTTATTTATGACCGATTACTTTGCGTGGATGAGTTTTTTTGCCGCCTTGTGCAACGGGGCCTGATAGTCATTGGGCTTTTTGACCACTTTATATTGTTTGTTTGGGGCCCTATTGCTCTTATCTAATTTTTGTAGTCGCCTTTTATGGCGGACCCTCATGGTCCTGGTGTTACAGGATGAGTCAGCAGGTCATTTGGTAGAAAGCAATAGGCGAAAGAAGAAAGATGAGAATAGAGGTATAAAACATTTATTATGAAAGAGTTTGATTTGGTGACGTCTTAGTTTAGCTTACGGCTGTTTATTTCTGGAGGGTACGGACGTTTTTGCTGAATAATCAGGTCCCGAGGCAACATATCAAAGGCGTTTATCCAATGGTTTGAGCCGTATTATTGATTATCATATTAGGGCGTTTATTTGGGAAAGGATAAGTGACTTTGCGGAATAATCAGGTCCCTGTTTGACATATCAAAGACACAAATCCAATGGTTTGTATTTATTACGCATTTTAAGATGAATTTTGGTTCTAATTTGTTTCGTGATATTTGAGATGAGGTAAGGGCTCAAGCCCGGGCATAGGCTGGTTCATATCCTAAAGTAGGCCGTAAACCGAAGCCCCACCCCCATCTTGCACACCCTGGTTCGATTATTTGATGTATCGGCTTTTACTGATTGTAGTTTTTAGTTAGAGTTGTTTGCCTGACAGTGTATGCTAGTGTTATATTAGATTTTTTTCTTTAATCCCGGTTTCTTTATGTAATGTATGATGTTTTTATAGGTTGTATTTAAGCTGATGCTTTTATAAAGAAACTCTGGAAATGTTTTTGGCTATCCAATTTCTTTGAAATTTATTTCTGGCCAACTGATGTTTAGGGCACTGATTGAAAATATGTTGGAGGTCTTCTATGGTGCGGCAGTGGTAGCAGTTGGTGTTTGATAGTTTTGGTCCTAAATATTTACTAAAGCTGCCGGCTAGTTTTGATGTTCCCGTCATAATTTAATTTATAATTGTTTGGTCCGAGTTGTTAACTTTAGGTGGTTTAATGGACCTATTTACTTCATCAAGGGTGGAGAATAAATTTATGCCTTTGGGGGTAGCATTTCAGTATTCCTGCCACTTGTTTTTAATGGAGATTCTAACCAGGCTTTGGGCTTCGGTGATGCTATATTTTAGTGGAGCCGGGTTAGGGTCTCCTAATTTGTTTTTAGCGACTGGCAATGAACGTTTCTCCTGATTTAGTTTTCTTTGTTTATATTGATGCTATTACACTATGGGGGTCGCTGTAGGTGGAGCAGTGGTCTGGTAATCTGGTTTCCATTTGTATTTAAGTTCTGGGATTACCACTGTTGCTGCTGTTCTGAGTGGAGTAGGTGTCTAGTGTATGTCTGTTGTAATATTTGATTTTAGTTGATGCTCTTGTTCCAGTATGTTTCCATATTCGGTGACTTTGGTGTCAATCCTTGATTTCAGGTTTACCAAAGGTGCTTGGTCAGGGGTTTTGTGTATTCCTACCGTTGTTCCAAAATTGGCAAGTTTTTCCTTAATTCTTGGATTTGTTTTCCACCTGATAAGTTTGGTGCTAGGTTTGGATTAAAGGTTTTGCTACACTTGCAAATAGCCATTTTTGTGGGATGCGTATTTTGATGGCAAGTGAGCCGGATTGAGTAACTGAGTATCATTTCTTGTCGACTCAACCTTAGTGATAGTTCTACAGTGAGTACTTGGAGTTCGTCAGGTGAAGTTGAAAGCAGAGTTCCAGTGCAGACAGCTATTGCTTTTCTTTGAATAACATCTAGTTCTTTTTTCAGGTATGGATGTTTAGCAGTTGTATACTTGACAACCATAATCCAATTTCGATATTACAAGTGCTCCATAGATAATTAGCATTGTTTGTTGATAGGATTCCCATGTTGGTTCTTTAATGCTTCTTATTAAATTTATATCTTTCTTTGAATAGTTTTATAAGGTTTTCAGTATGATATTTCCAGTCAAGGTGGATATCAAAATACATGCCTAGGAATTGTACTACCTTGACATAATCAATGACCTGATTTTGAATGTATTATTTAGGGTAGATAAGCTTGTTGTTACGTTTTGGGTGAATATGGTAACTGCTATTTTTTCGTGTGAGATTTTAACACCTCTCCCATTTATCCGCTCGTCTCCCTATCTTGTCTAAACTTTGCTGGATTTCTGAGGTGACTTGGTTGGCAGCGGGATTTCCTGATCTCCAAATACCGCTATCGTCATCATACCAACTAGTCCTTTCTCCCCAATACAGTTCAAAACACCAATGTTTCTTGTTGTTGTTGTTGGTATTTAGAATATACCCCGTTTTGTCAGCTGTCTACTGATGGAAACTGGAAACATAAACATGGTGCGATGGACATTGAGTACGGATATACTAATAGATTGACATGGGTAACTCTATACCTGATCGTTCCGCATAAATAGTAAACGCAGAATCCTTTTAAAGTTCTAGTTTATAACGATTTTAGAAGGAAACCTAATTCAATATAGGTTGTCAAGATAAGCCATCCGCATTTTTTTAAAAATAGAATATATGCATCATGTATAAACGTCCGATTCATAAAGAAGTATAGGTCAATGTGTTCATCCGGGACTGAATTTAGGTGATTGCTCTTATAGATAAAGCAAATTATCATACGACCGTCTCTTTTTCTTTTCTTTCTTTTATAATGCGCATGCCTGTTTTCAGTCACACAAATAATAGGTGCCACCTCAGATTTTTTCTATGTTCAGAAATATGAAACATAATACGAAATATAATTTTCTCCATAGGATGAATATACGATTATATGTATAGTAATCCTAATTTGAAGGCACTAACTTTGGATGCTAAAATTGACGTGTTTAATGAAAACATGGTCACAACATGGGGAGGGGTCGGTTTGCACATAATGACTTCTCTAAGTCAAGTTTACTTTTATCTCTATTTAAAAAATCCAGTTGATAGCATAAATGTTACACTAATTTATCGATTTAGTGAATAGTCTAAATTTTTCTCGTTGGACTCGAAAGGATTTCTATTACATGTAGTCACGCAATTCTATGAAAACCAATGATTGCTTAAAGGTTGTATTTATCTATCGTGTTAGTAAAGACTCCATTTTCTTCCACTTGACACACATTACTTGAAATTTTGAAAGTATTTCTGTGCCTGTGATTACACAGGTTTATAGAAAACAACGATACTTCTTCATCTATAAACTACTTTTCAAATGGGTATTTCACGTGATGGCCTCTGAACTAGCATGAACTAGTGAGCAAGGTTAACGTCCGGATTGTCAGTGATATATGTACTTACATTTTTGTATCCTCATTAAGTCCGTTATTTTCCGTAACTTTGTAATGTCATATATCATCGTACAAGTCTACGCCGTATTATAGCTATACATGTGCCCCAGCTTTAGAGTGTAAAGTTTCAATAATATACACAGATCATCTGCTCTGTACATCGGTTGTTTTAATTAATTTATTCCTAACTTTTTTACATGTATGACCTGACATACGGCTTCCGTGTCTGTCTGATTTCTAATTTATTGTTATTTTTTTAAAATCTTTGACACGAGCCTTAACAAAATGAATGACTTTCATAATTGCATGCGGCTTTAACTCTGCATAAACAAGGTTGTCACGGTTCAGGCAAACGTCAGGGAAATTTCAGTTTTCAGGAAAGTCAGAAAATTTAACGATACGTCAGGGAAACTTTAAACATAAACGTCAGAACTTTAAACTTCAGTCAAAAAATCAAGGACTCGTGTGCTTGCAGGGATATGCACGTGATAGACTATGTTGTACTGCTTTTGCATTTTCTTCAGTGCAAAATGGTTTGCAATAACTCCAGATTACTTGCACTTAATAAATATAAACTATTCTTATTTTAGAGAGAGAGAGAGAGAGAGAGAGAGAGAGAGAGAGAGAGAGAGAGAGAGAGAGAGAGAGAGAGAGAGAGAGAGAGAGAGAGAGAGAGAGAGAGAGAGAGAGAGAGAGAGAGAGAATAAAATATACCTACTGATGAAGAATGAACATATGATTCTTTAGTAGGTTAGTTGTTTGCAAATAAACAAACATTTGCCATTTTTAAAGTAGGGCTACCCTTCCATCTTATCTAATTACAGATTAATATCACTTCTCAGTGTTGTTGTTTGAAAGATTGATTTGCAAACATATTTAATTACTTAGATTAGTTAGGTAAAATAACATTATAACACCTTCCCAGTCTGATTTTAGTCACAGTTAATTAATTAACATACCTGTATTCTGTAAAGCTATATTTTCCCCATAAGGAAATTAGAGTTGTGTTTTGCGATATAAGTAGAAGTCTAGAGATAGTATGGCATAACGAATTCGTACACAAACTGCATGCTACTGACCTCACTGAAAGGCTTATGAAATGGTTCCCTAGCTATCTCAAAAGCAAGAGACAACGAGTGATACTTCTGGGCGTCTTTTCAGAGTGAAGGTTATTAGGCCTGGTGTTATCCAGGGATTCGTTTTAAGTCCATTACCTTTCTTGATATACATAAATGAAATTGTATATGAAATCCTCCAATATAAGTTCAATTGTAGATAATCCAGTCGTAACAGCTTATAACCTCACATCTGACTCGGAATACATTTTTCAGTGGGCAAATAAGTGTACTTGTATCATTCAACCCTTCTAAAAGTAAATCGTTGGTATTTTCTAGGAAAATTAATAAACCCTTCTATCAACTACTATATATGCACAACCAAAGTATCAAGGAAGCTGACGCGTACAAAAATCTAGGAGTTTTTCTTTCAAATGACTGCTGATCGTACAAACGAAAAGAATATATAAAAAGGCATGGCAAAAGATTAGTGTAGTAATTACACTTACGTTCTTACTTAAAAGGAAGTCTTTAGAAATTGTATTTACGTCTTTTATACCACCCGCTCTGGAATAGGCCAGCGTGGTTTGCGACAACTGCACACTACTCGAGAAAAGATAAATCTTAAAAATACAAAACGAGGCAGCCAAAATTGTGAAGTACTACACCGAGAAATAGGATGTGAAAATCTCGAATCCAGACAACAAATCACAAATTATTCTTGTGCAACGGTTCAAACCCACCCTATCCCACACCTATGATTCCATCAGTGATATTGCTAATTGTGCCTTACACAATGTAAACAATTCTAATTTGTACAGGCTAGAAGAAGTCTTTATATTATTTATTGAGACTGGTTAGAAAGACTCCATTAAAAAATTTAAAAGCACATTAAATACGACAATTACGTTTCCACATACTTTTTTGTGAATAAAGGAAAATATAAAATTCTTCATGCCCGACTTGGGACAAATTGAAGTGAACGTAATCAAAATTTATTTACATAGAATATCATCTGATCACCACTATGTAATGTGAATCTGTAGAAAATACACAAAAAGGTATTTAAAGCTAAATTACTATATGGAGTGAGGGATTGAAACAGTTCTATGCTTTGTACTTGGTAATAAACGCAGGATAAGAAAATACTTTTTTGTGTCGTGGTACAACGCATCCATATGAAGTAAACATTTTTATTTTGCATGTCGTTCATAAATTTATCGAAAAATCAAAATGATGATTTACTTAAGCGCACAACTTCCACGTGTCATGAACAACTTCCACGTGTCATAAACAGCTACAAACAAACTATTCTTCATCTTTTCCGCAATGGCTCGCTCCAGATGAAAGCTCTGTTCACTTTGAATCCTGCTATTTTGTCCCCTTTTTATCTATTTAGGTTAATTTGTTTTTCCGATTTCATTTACACCTATTTTCTCAACTTTCTACGCAATTTTTTGACACATTTTAATTGATAATTTCTCATTTTAACTTCTTTCTTCCTTTGTCATCCTCTTTCACGTGCTCTTTTGTCGTTTATTCTACTGCTTTATATACCTGGGCTAGATGCTAATGTTTAACCAAAAGACTCTTCACTCTGGCTTTTTACACGTTCAGCTTTTCGTTATTAAAACTTTAATATCAGCAGCCATATATATTAATATATGTTTACATTTCTCTTGTAATACAAGGAGAAGAACAGTATCAACCATTGACTTTAGTTCTAATCTTGTACATTCTATATTGTACCTTCTATCCCATACCTTCTAAATTGTACCTTCTATCACGTACTTTCTATATTGTACCTTCTATCCTGTATCTTCTATATTTTACCTTCTATCCCGTACCTTCTATATTGTATCTTCTATCCCGTACCTTCTATATTGTATCTTCTATCCCGTACCTTCTATATTGTACCATCTATCCGTACCTTCTATATTGTACTTTGTATTCCGTACCTTCTATCCTGTACCTTCTATATTGTACCTTCTATCATGTACGTTCATTATTGTACCTTTTATATTGCACCTCTTGTAACCTCCAATTACAAATTTAAAAAAAAATCAAACATGCTCAAACAAAATCATTTTTCTCTATTCCCTCAATCTTTTGTAGTAAACCAAATTTACGCGAGGTACATATAAATGTGTACTGACGAATGGTTGCTAAAGTATAAGAGAAAATTTATGTTTAAAGTACAGCTTTTATGTTTCAAAATATATTTAAGACCAGTCTCCTCGTCTAGTGAGCATTAAAGTATCTCTCTATGGTGGATACAGATATCTGTCGACAGCGTATAAAGGTATATTTCTACAGTACATAAATCATCCCTCTACAGTGTATAAATGTATCCCTTTATGGCTATAAAGATATTCATCGACAACGTGTAAACGTATCCCTCAACAGTGTATAAAGTATCCCTGTGGAGTATATAAATTATCCCTCTACAGCTTATATAAAATTATCCCTTGAGAGTATATAAAGTATCCCTCAATAGCATATAAAAGTATCACTCGGCATTGTATAAAGTATCTCTTGACACTTTATTAAGGCATCTCTATACCGTAATCAGTATTATTATACAGTATATAATGGCATTACTGGAAAATGTATAAAGTATCCCTCTACAGCATATAAATGTATCCCATTATAGCATATACAAGTATCCCTCTACAGCAGCATATTAAAGTCTCCCTATATGGCGTATTAAAGTATCTAGAATGTATTAAAGCAAATCTCTACAGCTTATGAAAGTATCCTTGTACAGCTTATAAAAGTATCCTGTACAGCGTATAAAAGTATCCATGTACAGTGTATTAAAGTATACTTCTACAGTGTATGAAAATATCCATCGTATGGAAGTATCCTTCTACAGCGTATTAAAGTATCCCTGTACAGCGCATAAAGTATCCCTGAATAGGGTATTCAAATATCACTGTACAGAGTATAAAAAATATCCATGTCCAGCGTATTAAAGTATCACTGTACAGCGTATTAAAGTATCCCTATACAGCGTATTAAAGTATCACTCTACAGCGTATTAATTTATCCCTCTTCGATAGCGTGTAAAAGTATTCATCTAGAAGGTAAACATTTTCCACTAGAACTGCCTTCAGACGTTTTCAAACACTGAGCTATTCTTATCTGGCATTTAAGGCAAATCCCTTATTTAATAATTCTAATTCTATTTTGTATCTCTCATGTACATGAACCACATGAAAGGGTAGCTTTCATTGATAAAGGATAGAAATGTCCCCAACTCCATCATTCAGTGGGTAGTAGCTGAATCTGAATGTAATTATAAACCCATTAAAACAAAATTTCAACAATAAATCATATATTGAAGTCTTGTTTCCCAAAAATTCTTTTCATGACTCAGTATCAGTGATTTAATATTAATCATTTTACTGCAAATATCGAGGTTGCTTAGTGACGTTTAATGAAATCTATATAATTAGTTTCTTTGGTGGATTTGATTCAACAGCCCGAGGTATCAACCAGCAATGTACCTGCCGAATAAATTTAAATTTACAGATAGCAAATAGATCTTTATTGTTGTAAATTTTGCTGCTTATGTAAAGATACAAACCTATATAAAACATTGAACAGTAAAACGCACAGAGGCGAAAACGAGTTAATAAATACTTTAGGTAATTGTTGAAACTGTAGCTGCGTAAAAAAATCTATGTGAATATTCGAATAGGAAAAATTGCAATATTATGGATAGGATTGTCAAATTTAAGTCATATTTTTAATTCAACGGCACAGTATAGCTACCTTAATTCAACGGCACAGTATAGCTACCTTCTTACACTGGCCAGCTGCTTTATGTTTTAAATATTCAATAATTTGAAAAGTTTAAATGCACCTGGCGTTTTTCCTGTAGTATGATTTAACGTATTGTTCTCTCATTTCTATATACTTTTCACGTTTAAAATAAAATATATTCATTTTCAGCTACATTAGAGCAGCAATTTTGAAAAATCCTACAAACCAAAATAGCATTTTTACAAAAAAGTTTAAATTGAATAACTGTATGTAGTAATACTAAACACATCCATTTGATATCTGCATAGTAGACATTCTAAAAATAAGACCTAATTTCAACTTATTTTGCACAAATCTACCCATTTCGGCCTCAGTTTTTAATAAAGGCCATACCAAGTTCTCGATGCGTTAAAGAAGTATATTGTGCCAATTAACGTTAACGCTTAGATCAATTTAAAATAAATATTGATAACATTCCTTCAAAACACATTTTATCAATATTAATTGTTTTAAACAATATTTAAATATTCTCAATTATCTATTTATTAACAACGGAAACACCCAAGAACTGAATATTTTGTGAACTTTTGTTATACACAAATAACGTTGGTGCTTTCGGGTAATATTAAGAATTTGTTGTGCGCTTTTCAAATTTATTATCCACGAATCAAATGCGCTCTAAACTGTATTGTCAATATAACGGACTTGTACATTTCTATTTTGTATGGACACATCCATCACGATAATGGTATCATGGCAAAGCCAAGTCTCATTGTTGGATATATAGAGAATCTAATTCCTGAACTGTGGACGAATATACGATTTTATTTATCATCAAAGCACGTGAATATTTTTAATAAATCCTTTGAAATTTGCATTCGTTTAGCTAAGAAATGAATCACAAGATGACACTCTCTCTTATTATGACGACACGAGCGATATTGTACATTTTAAGATATGAAACATCTGAAATGGTCAAAAACAGAGTTATTACGATTATGACCTCATTTGGAGCGTCCTCGTCCTTTTCCATTCATCCTAAAAAAAAACATGCTACAAAAAGTACCTCGGATGTAATATTGAACTGATCTCAAGCACGCGGTTGTTATTAAGTAATAATAACTTTATTGTCATAACAATTAGAATACCGGTCATAAATTGCAAGTTTTCTTCAAATTTGAGTTATTACAAAGTTGCATGAAGAACATTAAACATTAAAAGTACAGAGATTTCATTGATTGTTAAAACGCCATCGGGTGTTTTTTTTTTAAACACCTATTATTGAATAAGAACCTGTTTTTCTTACATCTTGCCGGGTATTTGTCCACCAAACCTCACTAATTTGGAAATAACACTACTATTACATTTTGAGTCTTCTTCATTAATCGAAGTTATTCAACTCCTATAGGAATGAGACGAATGTGTTCCAGATGATTTTGTCTTTCCACAAAAATTATATATCAAGCATTGTTCACAGTGCCGTCTTAACAATATTGTAGGCTCTGGGCAAAGCAATGCACTGGGGACCCCTACCGGCCCTACTGTTCATTAATAATATGGGCAGCATAATGCCCCTAGAAGCTTGAGGACCTGGGCATCTGCCCAGCGTACCCATACCTTAAGACGGCACTGATTATTTTTTACGATAAAATTTATTTATTGCATATCAAAAATTTTAAACTTTGTCCTTTTGGCTGAAAAGGTGATCACGTAGTATTTTAAAACCATTTTACGGTATATATTCTATAACTTTAATTGTATGTTGACGTCACGTCAATTACGAACGCTTTGCAAAACATACAGAGGTATTGAAAGAATTTGGTAATTGGTCCACCTCAGCGGTTGACGTCAAGCAAAACTCACTGAGAGACAAACATAGTGAAAGAATTTGGTGATTGGTTCACCTCAGCGGTTGACGTCAAGCAAAACTCACTGAGAGACAAACATAATGAATAAAGAAAACGTTTGCTGACTGCAACAGAAAGAGAAAGAGACAGTGTTTTTGCATACTTTTTTTGTATTGTTTGTTGACTTTCTCAGTGATTACATGTTATGTATATCCGTGTTTTGTACTTGGCTTTTGTCTAAAATCAAATTAATGGTGTACTTGACCAGTGAAAATTATTTTTTAAACATCATAAAAGACAGATAATATTTCTCTGTGGTATAGATTAAACATCCAGATCAATATCAATGAAGATAAACATGCTTACTTCGTTTTAAATGTAGGATATTAGTTATTCGCTTAAAAATTCCTAACTTTGTTTTGCAAATTAGAATGGTGTAGGAAGGAAACTAACCTACATCCTAGTTTTGTGTCTTAGCTTCTTATATGATGTTGTTTACCTGAAAAATTATGCATATTTGCTTTTATATATGATGTTCTTGGAAATATTTATTTAAATTATTGTTCACTGAAATTACAAAGTGCCCAATAATATTCTTGGACTGAAACATTAGTTTACATGTGTGAATTCAGACAAGGTCATTTTGAATTATATTATTGTGATACATCAAAAGACTGTTTATATTATTGTGATACATCAAAAGACTGTTTAACACATTCCCACATTGCAGCCATTAGCCCATTCGTGACTACAGACACATTAACACATTCAATATCTGAATTTATTTGGAATAACACTTGAATTCAACTGGAATTTAATGCATTTGAACTTGTGATAGAACATTTAGGATAATTTGGGATTTAATTCACAATACAGTAAATTCTTTTTAAATTTTCACTTTGCATTTTAAGACAATTAATTATTTTGTTGCATTTTACAAAGCTAGCTGGTTTTCGCTTTTTTTTAACTTAGTTTAAGATCATAGAGTCGATACTTTTGACAACGAAGAGGATCAACGAATTAGTTTTTCCCCAAGAGAAGTACTCCATACTTAATGCAGTAAAAACTATGTCGGTTACTCTTTAGGTTGAATAACTCTTGCCCACTATCTTTCAAAATAACAAACTCCTCTTCATGCACACAAAGACTAATATTCAAAAGACCATTTTGTAACTCCTAACACGTAGCTTGCAACTGGGTTGGTTTGCGATCCTCTGGAAGTTTTTCTCCTGCTGTACTTGGCTGCCAACAGCCACTAGCGCCAGACAGTTCAAATTCACTAAATCAAGACTCCCCAACTTTACTGATGCTGTATTCAAAATTTTGATGAATTCGAGCTTTGGACGTAAATGAAACAAGTGATTTATCGTGGTTGTTATGTTTGTGAAACTTCCAATGCATTGCGTTAGCATCAGAGACTGAGTGTGCTACACTTATTAACCTTCACAAGTTGGACCATCTCCAAGATATTTTCCATTTTTAAAATAAATAACGAATGACTGCAAGTTTTGTATTTATAACAGTCCAGGTTTTTTCCTTTTTTGTTGTTGTTGTTTTGTTTCGTGTTTTTTTTTCTCATATCGAAGGAGACTTAAGTTCTTAAGTATTTTCCTCTTAATAAGCTATTTGACCGCTCCGGTGGCTTAGTGGTTAGAGCGTCTAACTCGGATGCGGGAGGTCGCTGGTTCGAACCCAGGCTGAGTCATACCAAAAACTTTAAAAAATGGTACTAACAGCTGCCTCGCTTGGCGCTCAGCATTAAGAAGTTAGTGTTAGGACTGGTCGGCCTGGTGTCAGGATAATGTGACTGGGTGGTACATCATGTATGTTGTTATAGACATCACTATAAACTGTCATACAGCAGACATCAAAGCGATATGGCTGAAACATTGTTAAAGATATATTAAAATTTAAATCACACACACACCCACACACAATAAGTTAGTACCCTATATTTCTGTCTTTGAATTCTTAAAACTTCCTTTTCCATCGAGTCTTGCTGTTTTGAGTAAGTGCTTCTTTAATTTTCGGTGGCTGTTTTCATTGTCTTTACTCTTTGTATGGAATAAACAAGATTGTAAGAAAGGATATCGTCTTGGTGCATTGCATGACATGAACCATGTTCTTGGATCTTTTGACTGTATGAATTGATTAAAATTGGCCTGCACGACGTGATCCATGTTCTTGGGTCATTTACTGTATAAATTGACAAAATAAAATTGCTACTCTAATAGCCACAAAAAAAACCTGCCAAACTTCTTCGGGTATTGAATTTTGTAATAATAAAGCTTGTAGATCTATTATAATTACGACTCATGTATACAGTTTCGTTTTGGGTTGGTTTTTTTTATCAGCAATAAGTCATGTTGATGTACGGTATCTTGCACTTCTTTGTAGCTAACATTTGCATTATTTCGTTTCCTGGCTAAAGTCTGATAACACTTAGTGTATGCTTGTAATTTCTGTACAGAGCATTGCCACAAGTAACGCAAAGCACTTTATATTATGTGATTAACAGAATCGGAAATTTGTATTTGTTTGATAAGAAATTTATTATTCGTCGAATAGTACAACAAATCGCCAACAGAAAGCCGTTCGCAGCATATACAATCATTCCACTTGTTTCATAAACTTCGTGTGCGCAACGATCTGGTATGTAAAGGATCTAAATCATTGACTACATTGTATCAAGTGATCCTGAATTTAACATGATCTCGTCCATGCTTTAAGCACAATAATAAAAGTGTTGGCAGCAGTTTGACATAGGCCTAATTACAGCATTACATAAGTTAAGACTGCAAGATTCTTTATTGAAACCATTGTCCATTTGACTCTGAAAACGTTAGCGTATTAATCCCGTTAAGTATTTTGCATTTTAAAAATTGCGAAGTAATTGTTAAATGTAAGTTAGCCATTCTAGGCAAAATCAATGAGTTACTAATGAATTTATCCCATCACTCATGTTTGTCTTTAGATGAAGTAAGTATGATATTGCATTTATATAACGGTTCTCTTATTTAGAGATTGCGTACCACAAATGCTATAGTCCACGTATGGAATATTATATTCAGAATGGCTGCCTCTCTATAGGAGTTTTCTTCGTCTACAATATTATATTATAATTAATGGATGCTATCTTTTTTATTTTACAGCATCTAGTAGCTGAGTCGTTGCTGCTGGCCAGATCCCATGCTCCGACTGTACTGCAAGAGACAGAGAGAAAGCTAGAGAGAGAATTGAGGGAGGACAGTATAGCCCTTCCCAGTTCGAAGATCGCCAGGTAGAGTACCAATACATGCAATTTCATTTGGGCAGCAACAATTTTTGTGGATATATACACCAATACAGAAGATATATTTTATACCTTAATGTAATATTCGAATCTTTGTGAACCGACAAAAATACAATTTCTTTCTTTGCAAAACCGAGAGAACTGATGTGCTAGAAACTAAATAAATTTGTTGAAGGTTCTCGTTTCTATGGAGATTCTTACTTCGGCTCCATTCAGACACACACTCATTAAATGACCGTTTCCGTATTCATTCAAGCTATTCTCGAGTTTAAAATGAAAGTTATATCTTAAAGGGAATTAACCGCATATAACCTTTGCAAGTAGTTCAGTCCTTTATGCCCCCTTGATTCAAAAGAGTGTTAAAAACTTTCAACAGGAACAGTAACTAGGAGAGACGGACAATTTTACTGTTAATCGAAAGTATTAGAATATACTGACACCTGGTCACATTTTTTTTCCAAGTGTATGTGCGTAATTTTATTGTTTTCTCCAAATTCTGTTTTGTGCATCCTTCAAATAATTTTGTGGAAACAATTATTCATCGTTCTGGAAAAAGCCTATTAACTTTGTCTCAGATCTGCAGTAAAGAAAAAGCCTGACATGCAGTATAAATCCAGCCTGATATGCAGTATAGATCAAGCCTGATATGCAGTATAGATCAAGCCTGATATGCAGTATAGATCAAGCCTGATATGTAGTATAAATCAAGCCTGATATGTAGTATAGATCAAGCCTGATATGTAGTATAAATCCAGCCTGATATGTAGTATAAATCAAGCCTGATATGTAGTATAGATCAAGCCTGATATGTAGTATAGATCAAGTCTGATATAGTTTAGATCAAGCCTGATATGCAGTTAGATCAAACCTGATATGCAGTATAGATCAAGCCTCATATGCCGTATAGATCCAGCTCTATACGCAGTATAGATCAAACCTGGAATCAGGTATAGATCAAGCCTCATATGCCGTATAGATCCAGCTCTATACGCAGAATAGATCAAACCTGGAATCAGGTATAGATCAAGTCTGATGTGCAGTATAGATCAAGCATGGTATATAGTATAGATCAAGTCTGGTATACAATATAGATCAAGCCTGATATGCAATTAGATCAAGCCTGAAATGCGGTATAGATCGATCCTGTTATACAAACGGATCAAGCCTGATATACAGTATAGATCAAGCCTAATGTTGTTCGTCCGTCGAGTCGACGAAGACCACTCTAGTCATCCGTGAGTTGGAGGGGCTGGTTCTGTTCTATGTGTTCGCAGGTGGCTGATAAGGCCAATCCTTCCACGGAAGGTTCGGTTTCAAAAGGGACAAGGGATGAGTGGGACATCTCCAGGAGGGTTGCTGGCACGTGTTTTTCTGACTTGCCTCTTCATATCTGCAGCTACTATCCTGCTAGATTCGCAGAGCTTGGAACCTTTGTGCAGATAGGAGTGCCAAGTGACTCGATCTCTAACTGTTTGCTCCCATGAGTCAGGGTTTATGTTGAACGCTTTCAGTGCAGCTTTCAAATTGTCTTTGAAGTGTTTCTTCTGACCTCCGTGGGATCGTTGTCCTTGATCAAGCCTGATATGCAATTAGATCAAGTCTGATATGCAGTATAGATCAGGTCTAATATGTAATATAGATCAAGCCTCATATGCAATTAGATTAAGCCTCATATGCAGTATAGATCCGGCCTTTCCAGCTTAGTCGCCCGCGGCACGAAACAAAACAAATCGAAGCAAAGCAAATGAAGCTCAACATCGTCAAACAGATTTTGACCTCTTCCGATTGTTCCAGCCATAACTCAAGAAGGCCTATATTAGATCCACTCAGATGTCATTAAGGACAAGAAAGTGGTCATAGATAATGTTAACTTACTCGTCATTCTAGCTCACTCTGTGTGTGTGTGTGTTTGTGTGTGTGTATTTATTGGGTCGAATACTTGTGCAAAAATGCAATGTAATTTTCTAAACACACTTCGTGTTGCAATATTTTTGAATCAGTTACAACAAAAAATGCGTTTTACCCTCGCCGCGCGATTAATGAAGATAAAGAATTTTAAAACCCACTATATATCACAAAAAGTGACATATGCTTACGTTTCAACACAATGGAGAATCCATAGGTAAGCATATAGACCGTTTATTGCTAAGGTATACATATAGACCGTTTATTGCTAAGAGACCTATAAATGGAGGGATACAAACCGACTTTTAGTGAGGCTTATACTGAAATGGGAAGACAAAACTCCCCGAATTGTAGAAATCAACTCTTGATGAAGTTTAATTGATTTAGATGGTTTTGAGGATGGGCAACTACTTTGCCTCGATACGGCAGAGACAGATACTACGTTCAGTCCGTATTGGTATTACTTGCATAGATACGGAAGAGACGCTACGTTCAGTTTGTATTGGGGAGACGGGTCCAAGTGGTTTAAAGCGCTGGCCGTTCGGTTTCAGTGCCATTTCACGTGTCTCTTGGGTTCGAGTCTTAGGCTCGGCTAATGTGGGTACGTGAGAAAGATTGTCAGTAGCTTCTCTTGGGCCTTCCACCACCAGTTATTCTGACCGCCATGTACAGCCTATATTGTGTTGAAAAATGGTGTTAAACCCTATAACTACAACAACAATTGTGGGTTATTATGCCTATAAGGGTTTTGAAAAAATTATTAAAATGATTTTATTTTCTATTTTAAAATTGCATATAGCAGAATAATTTTATAATTTGAGAATAAAATATACGCAGACAGATGAGATAGCAACGATCCATAACGTTGAGTGCTTTAGACCACTCGGGGCCCAGGTAATTCACTGTTATGTTCGGTCATCACATTTTAATCCTTGGATATAAAAACAATGCTGCTATGCAAATCCATATTTGGATGAGTCCACATACAAGGGGTGTACATGTTTGCTTCGCGCGCTGTTTGAGTCACACGTGCTCGTTATGATGTTTCCTTTTTGAATGACAGACTCTCGCGAGCTTTGAAGTTTAAATTAACTAATGCAACCGGAGCTGAGATTCCAGTGGCGCAATGGCCAGTATTAGACCACTAAGTTGGTGTACAATTGTTTTGGCTTCGTTAGGACATAGACACTTAACCAAAGGGGCAGGGTTCCTAAGACAGATAACTACAACAGTTAAAAAAACCCAAACAATCATTGTTCGTAACTCAGTTTAATACTTTAGTCCTTATCACTTACATCAGCATACTATTACCCTTCTTGTTTGTTGCAAACATTCATGACAAACTTTGAGAAAAAAAGAAATTGTTGTTAAAATCTGAAATCTTTTCGTTAATAAGCCAAGACAGTTTTTAGAAGCGAGAATAGTTACCATAGTGTTCTTCATGATTATTGTGAGAAGGCTATATGGATATTTATGAAGACCTTTCTTCTGATATATCATCTGGCGGAATTAAACAAAATTTGTTAATATATATTCCCGTATTTTGATATATTGCCAGAGGAAAATTATTATGGCTTCCCAATCGAGGCTCAAAAGAGGGTGGGGGTCAGGGTGGCGGCGGAAAAGATCACATGCTCAGAATCGTTCATGGTTGGGAACGGTGTCTGTTGGAGATTATCAACAACAGTATTTTATCTCCCAAATCACCTGCTGTTTTTTAAAATTGAAATAGTATGAATCGCTTCTTTATGTTAAACTAATAATTTCTAGTAATCCATAAGCTGCTAACATCTAAATTCCTTTACAATAATTTTTAATAAAAACTCCTTGTGTAATGTTTCAGTCAATATCTATCTTTTTTTATCCTAAAAAATGTGTAATTTTAGAAAACGACAGCATTTTTATCTTCTTCAGGTACTTTAATTTATTTTAATTTTATTTAATAATCTCTTCTTGAAGTTTTCATCACTTTCATCATGGTACCAGTATGCGAGTAATAAAGAATATTCTCTCATCCGTTGCATATATTTGGGAATTAATACACAAAAATGCCAAGAAAATGAAAAATATTGCTATTTATAATACAGTACTAAGACCAAGATTCTTTACCACTCATTTTGTTTTTGAATGTACGCCAGTATTTACTTGCTTGCTGCAAGATTCGCTATCTACTGCAAACCAACATGCATATTTTGCTCTCTGTAGGTCCTGATTTTCTGATATAAGCTTACAAATGATTTTCTTAAAGTAGACACTGCATATACATATCAAAATTTAAAACAGTTGATTTAAATATGGGATGTATTTCGTTGTTGATCTTAAATGAAACCATTGAATAAATTTTATGCCAGTTTCAATGATTGATAAACTAATAGCTCTAAGTGACGAGAGAGAGAGAGAGAGAGAGAGAAAGAGAGAGAGAGAGAGAGAGAGAGAGAGAGAGAGAGAGAGAGAGAGATGCTTTCTACATATAATAACTGGATGTGAGACAGAGAGAGAGAGAGAGAGAGAGAGAGAGAGAGAGAGAGAGAGAGAGAGAGAGAGAGAGAGAGAGAGAGAGAGAGAGAGAGAGAGAGAGAGAGAGAGAGAGAGAGAGAGAGAGAGAGAGAGAGAGATGCTTTCTACATATAATAACTGGATGTGCATATAATGTTGCGTAACCAGGACAACCTTTATCGGTTGTCGCGACGACTGTAAAACTTTCTGCCTCCAGTGAATTCAACACGGGTTTAGAACACGTATTCAACTTAACAGAGACGATAGGATATAAATTGATAAAAATTCTAAAACCACTCTAGTCTAGACAGTTTGCAGCTAACTATATCCAAATTTTGTCCAATATCCCTTGCTGCTAGGGGACGGAATCAACCGACTAATAGATAGCACACATGTAAAGGAGGACGATGACAAGGCGTGATGGAAGGCTAGAGAAACACTTCACTCTAAAGATTAATTTATTAATTAATAATAATAATAATAATAATAATAATAATAATAATAATAATAAAAATAAAAATAATAATAATAATAATAATAATAATAATAATAATAATTATTATTATTATTATTATTATTATTATTATTATTATTATTATTATTATTATTATTATTATTATTATTATTATCCTTATGCTGACTGCTTATAAATAAACACGTTTCAGATACAGACGTAAAGGTGGAAAATTGCTGCATACAAAACTAGTGCTGCTAATAATTGTGCTGCTAAATATCATCGACTGTATTCTCGTCCTAGGAGAGCTCATCCTGGACATACACTACGTAAAAGGTATGTATTCTTGTCATGGACATACACTACTACGTAAAACGTATGTATTCTTGTCATGGACATACACTACTACGTAAAAGGTATGTATTCTTGTCATGGACATACACTACTACGTAAAACGTATGTATTCTTGTCATGGACATACACTACGTAAAAGGTATGTATTCTTGTCATGGACATACACTACTACGTAAAACGTATGTATTCTTGTCATGGACATACACTACTACGTAAAACGTATGTATTATTGCCATGGACATACACTACTACGTAAAACATACATATTCTTGTCATGGACATACACTATGTAAAAGTCATGTATTCTTGTCATGACCATACACTACTACGTAAAACGTACGTATTTTTGTCATGGACATACATTAGGTAAAAGATATGCATTCTTGTCATTGACATACACTACTACGTAAAACGTATGTATTCTTGTCATGGACATACACTACTACGTAAAACATATGTATTCTTGTCATGGACATATACTATGTAAAACGTATGTATTCTTGTCATGGACATACACTACTACGTAAAACATATGTATTCTTGTCATGGACATATACTATGTAAAACGTATGTATTCTTGTCATGGACATACACTACTACGTAAAACGTATGTATTCTTGTCATGGACATACACTACGTAAAACGTACGTATTCTTGTCATGGACATACACTACTACGTAAAACGTATGTATTCTTGTCATGGACATACACTACGTAAAACGTACGTATTCTTGTCATGGACATACACTACTACGTAAAACGTATGTATTCTTGTCATGGACATACACTACGTAAAACGTACGTATTCTTGTCATGGACATACACTATGTAAAACGTACGTATTCTTGTCATGGACATACACTACTTTAAAGATATGTATTCTTGTCATGGACATACACTATGTAAAACGTACGTATTCTTGTCATGGACATACACTACTTTAAAGATATGTATTCTTGTAATGGACATATACTATGTAAAACGTATGTATTCTTGTCATGGACATACACTACGTAAAACGTACGTATTCTTATCGAAAATGAACTCATGAACATATACGATGTAAAAGGTATGTATTATCGTCCAAGGAGGACTCATCGATATACACGGTGTAAACAGTGTGTATTCTGGTCCAACGAGGACTCATGGACATTCGCTATGTAAAAAGTATGTACTCTATTCCAAGGAGGACTCATAGATATACACTATGTAAAATGTATGTATTTTCGTCCAAAGAGAACTCATGAACATGCACTATGCAAAAGGTATGTATTTTTGTCTAAGGATGACTCATGCATATATACTATATAAAAGATATATTTCCAGTTCTATGAGGACTAATGAACATATACTTTATAAAAGATATGTATTCTTGTCAGAGGACGACTCATGCATATCCACTTTGTAAAAGCTACGTATTTTCATCCATGGAGGACACATGTACATTCGCTATGTAAAAGGTATGCATTCTCGTTCGAGGAGGACTTGTGGATATACACTATGTAAAAGTATGTATCCTCATCCAAGGATTACTCATGAACATTCACTATGTAAAAGATATGTATTTTTGTCCAAGGAGGACTCATGGATATTCACTATGTAAATGGTATGTATTATTGTCCAAAGATGATTTATCGATATACACTATGTACAAGGTATGTATTCTCGTCAAATATATAGTGTAATCAATCAAATTAAAACACACAACAAACAGATATTTAAATTACATTATATTACATCCTGTAGAACTACGTTTTATTAATTTTCAGTGAATATCCGAGGGTTATCTATCCACAAGAAAACAATAACCGACCAGTGCCTTTTCTGAGATCAAAAGTAACTAATATGCAAAATGAAAACGAAGTGAGATAGTTTAGAAGTAAGACATCATAAAGTTAACCTGCCACCACTTAATGTACGCTTGCAGTAATTGTTTGCTCTTCACACACACACACACACACACACACACACACACACACATACATACATACATACATACATACATACATACATACATACATACATACATACATACATACATACATATATATATATATATATATATATATATATATATATATATATATATATATATATATATATATATATATATATATCTTTTACGCACACATTTCAGAATTGATTGAAACTTCCGATGAATCCTTTACTAAGTTTGTTGTGACCATGAAACAGCAATATCCAACAGAGCTGAGTCACTTTTCGGTACAGAAGATGGACGACTTCTTTGTGAAAATTGCATCTGGAAACTGCAGCTGGACATCACACGTACCTGTTGAAGATCTGCATGTATCTGTATACAGTAATGATACAAGAAAGCGAAGTGTCAGAGATACTGCTGATCAGAGCCGTGTGGCTGGTGTTAAGACCGCCAGAGAAAACGATGGACATGGGAGGTCATCCAATTCAAGGTCAGAAAACAGAACTATGTATGCTAGCAGCATGCAAACAGGAAATAGCACAAACTTTCAAAATAGCAGCAAAAGCAATTTTCAGCTTACGATAGACAAGTCACCACTTGATCAGTATCATATCGTGCAAGAGGAGGATGAGATCCAGCACGAGAGAAGTATTTATGTTGATACGCATCATTCAAGTCAGCATAAAGAACACAGTTTGGACGAGATCATCGCGCACGCTCTGCACAAAGCCAGTATTATGATCCTGTCAGTTCTGGTTTTGGAGGTAAGATAGGCCATTTTGGTTGATTTAGCCTTTTTTATCCTAAACATTCTGCTCCTTTGACTTTGAAAGAAAGACATGTTCAGATTTGCGTGATCGATCAAAACTCATGCATTGAAGACTAACAAAATTAGCAAAAGTAAATAAAAATGCTTGTAAACAATATAATCAACCTGACCAGTAGCTTCTAGCTGATGTATAGATAAACCATGTTTGCAATAAAAACAACATATGTTTGCACATGGAATGCTGTTGGTAATCTCATTTATGGACAGGAACACATGCCTATCTATCTAGGTTTTAATAACACCTATATGCTTAAAGTGTAAGACAAAAAGCGCTTAAAATTGTATCACCTACAGGCTTGGCCAAAAGTGTTTAAATTATTGCCTACAAGCTTAAAATGCAAGACATAAAGCGCTTAAATTATCACCTACAAGCTTAAAGTGTAAGACACAAAGTGTTTTAATTATCACCTACAGCTTAAAATGCAAAATGCGCTTAAATGATCACCTTACAAGTTAAAGTGTAAGACGAAAATGCTTAAATTATCACCTACAAACTTAACATGCAAAACAAAAAGCGCTTAAATGGTTTTGGATACAATGGTTCAACTGCAGTATATAGAAATTACAGTCTACAGTTACTTTTTGTCTTGAAAACTCATTAAGTAACACCTGGATTTTGCAATATGCGTTGTACTTAGCTTGAAAGGACTTTCTGATGCAAACGATATTTGCGGAGCTGAAAAGGAAATTGTGGAAATTTTCATTTCTGTAAGTAGTATTGCTAAAATTACATTATCAGGTAAAATAATATTAATTGAAATGTTTCATCGTATGTTATCATTTGTTTCAGATTATATTGATAAAATATGAAATTAAAACAAGGATTGAAGGTAAATTGCCTATAAATGGTGTTTTATTTTATTAATTTAAAACTGGCAAGTACAATATATCATTTTATCCATATTTGTAATTACCTTATTATATTTCAGACATGTCTGAAAGTTTTATGCCAAGGTCTTAGATTCTTCAGGCATAAACTTGAGGTGAGTGATAGCAAAAAACTTCTTACAAAATTAGAACAAAGATTTTTTCTGTTAATATGAAAATTATCCAATATACTTAGCTGTAAAAGGAACTAAAGTTTAGTTACTTTCATTTTGTTTTTTTTGCCCGTATAGTCAAAATGTCGTTCCTCTACTGCATGGTGTTTTTGCGTGTATAAATTGTTATTTATGCACCTTAAGTCTTTTCATGAGTCTGACGAATGCCGAATCCAATTTATTGTCTTTGGAATTACCATCCAGTTTTATTCTTCAAATCACTTTGGAAAAGAGAACAAACTCGATTTCGCAATATAAGTATAGAATTGTAATAACAAAATCAAAATATTTTACTCCGCAAATGTAGCTGTATGTGCGAAATTCACAGAAATGCTATAGCTGTTGTTACACTGTAATAGTGAAGTAAAGGTGACAGAAGGTAAATGTGTTTACAAGATCCACATAAACTATAATTAACAGGTAAACAATGAAGCAAAGTCCTGTTTAAATTGAGTTCAACGATGTCAACTTCATCGCTTTTTTAATGAAACCAATTAATTAAAAGATAAAGAGACAGGCTTAGAAGCAAAACAGAATACTAATAGTCTATATCTAAACAAGATACAGGAAAAGAAACTTCTACTATCACATGGTCACATACATTTCACCTGGTCCGTAATTAGCTTTGTCTGCCTTTGCATACCACGTATCAATTTACCTGTACAGTGAAAACGGTTTTATCCGGTAAACAAGTACATGTACATGTCAGGCTTATATTCCTTATACACAAAAATTTCAAAATGTTTTGAGACGCCATTTCGTTCACCATTGTAAGGGCTAAATGTATTCCAGCACTGATCAATACTCACTCTTTCAATATTGATACAACAATATCCATACCAGCATTATCGTGTCACTGTATGTATGTATGTATGTATGTATGTATGTATGTATGTATGTATGTATGTATGTATGTATGTATGTATGTATGTATGTATGTATGTATGTATGTATGTATGTATGTATGTATGCATGCATGCATGCATGCATGTATGTATGTATGTATATATGTATGTATTACGTACGTCGCATATATACCACTTCATCTAAATGCTATACTAGAATTGTTTACATTACTTGCACAGAAATACTAATACAGGAAATTATAAAGCGCCGTCTCAATATAAATGGAATTTGGCAGACAAGTATTTTTTTAGAATTCAAACTGATGTTCATTTTTGAGGTGGTTAGAAATTGCTGGAAGAAATATGGTTGATATAAAATAGGGATACTTGATGAAAAGCTGTAAAGTTCTATGTCTCAGTAATGATAAATCCATTATTGGTTTTTCATTATCACGCCAATGAGAAATTGTGAAATAGTAATAATTTAATTTATTTATTCCGTTTGATTAATATACAGACGCATGCACTCTAGGATATACAGAATTCTCGATTTTGTTCTTGTTACCCTAAAGTCACTCACTCTTGGCTATCGTGACCCTAAAGTCATTAATGTGAAATTATTATGCCATCTAATCACGATCGATTGATTTTTTCGTGACGTCATATTTTAGCATATGACATGTTACTAAAACCGTTATTGTTACTCCGTGTGATTGTATTCCATCTTGTTATGGTTTGCAAATTTTAATGTTATTGTATAATTATTCATATCGATATTCTACCAAGTAAAATTGCAAGAATATAGTTGGACTGAACACTAAACTAAGCTTTATTAGAATGAGTTTCCGATGCCAACGCTCTTCCATGCTGCTACGCAGACATCGTTATTAAAGCTGAAATAACCAATGTAAGCGTGAGACGCGTAATTTATACCTGACAGAAAAATTAATGTTATTTATATGATTATTATAAAATATAATTACACGACTACACATGTATCTAATTTGATTATTGATTACCCCAGGTACAAATTTGCTAAAATTCATTTTAGTAAATTCTGCTTTCTAAGCTTTATGTTTAATTTGTTATATCATGTTTATAACATATAGGTTTACTCGTAATGCTAAATATAAATTTTTGTTTTCTCTATATTTATTTCAATTTCTGTTGATATTTCCTTGTTTGTTTGCATGATTCATTTATTTAGCTTGGCTGGCGAAACATTTTCACACTTTTATGTGTTCTTTTATAAATTTGAAAGTATGAAAATTTGGCTGGTAAATATTCATCTGTTGTTTTAACGCAATGGGTCCGGGACCCCGGATGGCTGAGCGGTATGAAACGCTTGCATTTACACAGCCATCTCACCTCTGCCAGCGTGGATTAAATTATCGGGCGCAGTCAATGTGGACAGGTGAGAAAGCTGCCAGTAGCTTGCCGTGGGTATTTGGTTCATACTGGGGTTCTGGGATTCATCCTCCACCAGTTATACTGGCCGCCATGTACAAGCTATCTTGCGCTGTTAAATCCAAAACAACAACAACACAAGGTCATAATGTCTAAGTGGCTGCGCTCCAGTTAACTGGAGCCAGCGTGGATTAAATTATCGGGCGCAGTCAATGTGGACAGGTGAGAAAGCTGCCTGTAGCTTGCCTTGGGTATTTGGTTCATACTGGGGTTCTGGGATTCATCCTCCACCAGTTATACTGGCCGCCATGTACAAGCTATCTTGCGCTGTTAAATCCAAAACAACAACAACACAAGGTCATAATGTCTAAGTGGCTGCGCTCCAGTTAACTGGCTGTGCTGTGGGCTACTGATGTATGTAGCAGAGGTTGACACCATTCATTTACTTTTTGTTTCGTGGTGGAATGGTAGGTTTTCTAATAAAAAAAAATGGTCTATGTGCAGCTGAGTTAGAAATCATACTGCTTAAAATTATCTTGGGGAGCAATGAGTTGGCTTCTGAAAAAAATTATTTCGTGAAGGTGGAGGGCAGGGTGTAAATTTTTGACAATTAAATTATGACATTTTGTTAGCATTAGTCGTGGCCCAGCTAACACTAGTCATATATAATGTGTATATTTCTCATTTCTCTACAGTACAAATTCATATAAAAATCTAAGATAAGATAAGATAAGAAGAAAAGAATTCTTTATTTCAGACTGCATAGTCCATACATCTAAATTAAAATACGGATATAGAGTAAAACATTGTAAACATAAAAGAACACACACACACACACACACACACACACACACACACACACATATATATATATATATATATATATATATATATATATATATATATATATATATATATATATATTGCCGAATATACATTAACTGCATTAAAGGTCTAGAATCGTTATTTTCAACAAAGTACCATCAAATTGTCAGGAACAAGATTATAGTGTTTGGTTTGCTTTGTCTGAAGAGGAATTAGCTCACAAATTACGTCAGTGACACGTATGAGTGACGACGAATTAGCTCACAAATTACGCCAGTCAAGCGCTTGAAAGATGACGAATTGGCTCACGAATTACGCCAGTCCAGCGTTTGAGTAATGACGAATAAGATCACACATTACGCCAGTCAAGCGTTTGAGAATCTAAATGAACTTTTGTAAAATCTTCAAACTTCACAGATTTCAGACTTTATTCGTTACAGGAGAGAACATCAAAGATATTGACTTCGAATCTGGCCAATATGGTAGACTTTCTTCCATGTCAGTATCCATCTTTCGTTATGCATATTACACGCCACGTTTGGTAGTGAGTGAGCCGGTTTTGGCATAAAAATACGAGATACAAGAAACCTTAATTTTAACATAGATAATCGAAATAATATTAACAACTACAGCTCCACGGGAGCTGTTATACCAATAAAGCACATGTTCCTTTTACCTCGATCATAACAATATTTAGTGAAAGATAAAACCATACATATTGCTTTATTGAATTGCGCATTCTCTGAACATTGTCTCTACTTCTTTTCAGGTATTTGATGCCATAATTGTCATTGGATCCTTTGTAGTTGACCTGGTGTTCCTTAAGGGTCTTACATCATACAAGATACACATTTTTGTTTATGTATTGACCTTTTTGCTACCATGGCGCGTCATTCGAGTTGTCAACAGTAAGTAGAATATTTCTTGAACATTACCTCCAGAGAGTACATTTATACTTTATTAACGGCACACGAATTTATTTTCTGAAGTTTTGACTATTGCATACTGGTTTACATGCTATTATGAGGATTCAAAGCTATGCAAACTTTTTAATAAATATGAAGAAAAGAGATATTTAACTCACCTATCATTTATTTATATATTATTTTAATTTATTAAGTTCAGTAACAGTGATTTTCTGCATAAAGCTATTGGTTTGCTGTTAGTTGGATTTTATGATACTTCGAGCTCATTATCAAGCTGAGAAAATTAGTTTATTTATTTAATGCACTGAGAAAGACAGTGTTCATTCGGACTTCTTAAGCAATATGTATGCTTCTTGCATGTAAATGACATTTTGAGTTTTAATTAAAGTTATTGTATTCCGTAACAAATACTTCAAATATGTATAAAGAAAAACACCAAACATTGCTTCCATTTTTTGACAGTAACAAATTATTTTCTGTTATAAAAAAGTAATTGTTTCCAGAGGGGGGTTTACTCTTGTTAAAAGTGAGAGTTGTGAATATTGCACTCAGATAAAGACATTACGTCGCTTGCAAACAATTTTATACCTTAAAATCAAGAATTCAACATCAAGGATGAAGTGTGTGAATTTGAACTGATTTATTCAATTCGTGTAGCATAATATCAGTATTGCAAAAACATAATAACGGTAACAGCTAAAGAAATATTTTAGAGCTATCAGAATTATTCAAAAATAGATTCAATTGCTTATATTTGTTATACGCGGCTTGCAAACAGAAAAATAATGAGCAAATGATTTAAGTAACGTTAGGCAACAACCGATCCAGCAGAGGATAAGTGCAGTGATAGATGCTTTGGAAAGAAAATCTATAATTTTGAAATATCTCTAAATCACTATGGCACATTACAATCTCCAAAGGAATAGTTATAGAGAAATTTCAATAATAAAATATAACAAAATCTTATTAGGAAAGTAGAGACATTGAATGACTTGGGCAACAAACTCTACAGACCGATCAAGATAGCGGCTAAAACTAATACAAGAAACAGTAGTGATTCGAACAACAAAATCAGGGCTATCACTAATATAATTTAAGAGTTGCAGGAAACAATATTTTATAAAAAAAACCTACAGTTTGTCAAAAACCAAATGAATGTGAATAAAACCACGATTAGATCTATGAAAACAACTTGAGATTTATCTATAAGACTTGAGCGATAAATAACAATGATAAAATTGTAGAAAATAATTATACGCTTATGATGAATAAGTTTAGAACGGATAGTAAGGAATATGTTGATAGAAAATTGGTAATTATATCATAAATAGGGTCAGGTCAAGTGTTTGGGGGAGGGTGTTCATAAATTTCAAAAGTACCATGATTTTCATCGAAAGGGCACCAAAGCAAACGTTTTTGTGTTTGTTTACTCAAAATGTGCATAATACACAATAAACATGCGCAAGAATTAAACGATGACCCAATTTCAAGTGACAAGTGACTGTAAGTTTGTGTTTATGTACTTTTTTGCCGGGGGTTGTGGAGAACGGAAATCTTGTACCCAGCCCTGATATTCGTGTGGTGTAAGGCAGAATTCATGAAATAGGCAGAATCATGACACAAATGAGAAAAGATGCAGATTATTAGTAAGTAAGCAATTTTGCAACATATATAGATGCATTCAAACATGATTCGGATTTAAAGACTCTTACACTCAGAGATAACGCAAATAAAATTTAACATTAATGCAGTTAAAATCGAAATAAGCGAGACACAAATTAAAACCTGAATTGAACATATGTAAAGAGTATTGAAATGAGAGTTAGAATAGGTGATTCAAAACTGAAATATTAAAAAAGGGGAATTAAGTTAGAAATCAAAGCTAATCCCAGGAAATTTATTGCTTTACGATGTTGCTCTGTTGCACTTGTATATTATAGCTGTGTTGTCTGTGTAAGGGGAAAAAAAAAGAATTTTGTAATTTTAAGTCGGAACTTTATCTCATTGTTTTCAACCATGGACTTCGCTACGGTCCCACGCTGTTTACAAGTTACACAACAAATATATAAAATCAAAGTAGATCAATATTTAATTCAAATAGAAATGATGAATATACACAATTTGTTATCACACACACACACACACACACACACACAAACACACACAGTTCATTTCTTCTGTTGAAGAATGTATGATACATTCTTTTGGCTTAAAAGTAAACAACCAAAGTTTTACTTCACTCTAGAGCCCAGAACGTAACCTAAAGATATAATTTTTAATGCAAAAGAAACCCGTGCATAATATATGTAAGATAAGAATGAATAAATAATTGTATTAAAATTCCAATCACGTGAGATAATATGATGTAGAATAACAACTATCAGCAATAGAAAACTGTGCTACTTTTAAATACAACATAATAAATGTTTTGAAGATGCGCTTCTCATTTTCCATGCCATAAATGTATTGCTATTAATTGCCACAAACATAGCAAAATAGCCACAGTTATGATTGGAAGAACAATAGCTACCAATCTAGTATTTACAACAATCAACATTCTGTCCAATTTTCTCGACGCAGTCAACTGTAACTATTTACTTAATCTGATTCAGTGAACTTTCATTTAATATTTAGGTCTGGTTGTAGCTGTCAGGGATCATGAGCACTTCCGGTTAAAATTAATATACCAACAGAAGAAGAAGGGTTCCATCAAACTCAGAGAATACAAAGATAGAGAAAAGCTAACCAAAGTAAGTATCTTCATATGGTGTACATTAATTTGCTTTAATCTGTGTATATCAATATTGCTATCGATGAAACAAGTGACATTTTCGTGATAGCTTACATATGGAATATGGATGGTGTCATAAGGCTTTTACTTGTGGATCATTGTTCTCTGAGTTTTCCAAGCTGAAGCTTTTAGTATGCACAAAATCCAGGAAATTTGTCACTCCTTAAAATCAAGTGAATTCATAGTATGTTTTAAACCACCACTCCAAACCTCATTTCCTACCCACACTAACCATTTCTGAGATATATCCACTGTAGTGTGTTTATCAATCATCAACTTTAGTCTGTATCTCCCATCTCTTAAGCAGCAGCGTAATTTAAATAGCAAACATTATTCTCTCGCTTGATTAAGAAAACATCTGTAAAATATTGAACTCCACTTCCAATGCATGCAGAGCAGTGATCTGAAATGTAGGACAGACAGTTAAACATATAATGAATATTACACACACACACCAGAACAGACAGATAATGATATAACGAATATTGCACACAAATCTAAACAGACAAACAATAATAAAGCGACTATTACACACACACCAGCACAGACAAACAATGATACAACGAATATCACACACACACCAGCAAATACAGACAATGATATAACGAATATTGCACACAGATCAGCAGTGATATAACGAATATCACACACACACGTACACACAAACACACACACACACCAGCACAGACAGACAGTAATATAACGAATATTGCACACACACACACACACCAGTACTGACAGGCAATGATATAACGAATATAGCACACAAATCAGCACAGATAAACAATAACGAATATCGCACACAAATCAGCACACACAGACAATGATATAACAAATATCGCACACAAATCAGCACATACAGACAATGATATAATTAATATAGCACACAAATCAGTACAGATAAGAAAATCATATAACAAATATTGCACACAAAGCAGTACATATAAGAAAATCATATAACAAATATTGCACATAAATAAGCACAGGCATACATCATATAATGAATATTGCACACACATCAGTACAGACAGAGAATCATTTAACTAATATTGCACACAAATCAGTACAAGCAGACATTAAGAAGATTGCACGCAAATCAACAAATACTTAAGAAATAAAGTTTAAAATTTTATTTAAATTGAACATTAAGATACAGAGGAAGATCTTCTTTTACAAATATTCTCATTTTGTTTGATGTTGGTCATGCAAGATAAAACAGGTTAAGAAACCAGCCTCTACTGATGTATGACTTCAGTCAAGAATTCTTTTGATTTCAGTCCTATGTCAATACCCTGGAAGCAATGATGGATTCGTATGGAGTACCAAAATGGAGAGTTCAGAAAGAAAGAGGTAAAATTAATCTACAATCGTTGATATGTGTTGAATTTGTTTCATCAATATAAACCAGGCATGAACAAAGTACGTGTTTTTTTTTTCTTTTTTCTTAAGTCGATGTTTTTTTATGTTTTAGCAATGCAGAAGTTACATTTTATTCCATCAGATTTTAGTAAAAACAAGTGTCATGTTTTATCGATTACTGCAGTGATTCGAATGGTATAAGTTCTTCTTCAATATTTACTTGAATCTCGAATTTTTTTAAAGGACGGGACTCCAATATAACCATCTGAAACTTGGACTGCAGTATAATTACTTACGCATCAATTTAACATGGCTGTTGATATATAGAAAGAAATTAATTGGCCAAATTAGCAGACAAATCAGTGCACAATCTGCCGGTTTATAAGCTCGAAGTCAACTAATTCCAAATATAGACAAGTTATCCAGAATCCGTTTCTTCAGAAGTGATAATTTAAATTTAATATAGCTGTCTCATATTTAAATAAAATAATTTAACTTCGGAAATCCTAATGTATGTTTCAGAGTTAAAGAAGGTCATAAGAAAATTATTCAAGCTTCAGTCAAACCTAGAATTTTTTTTTTCGATTAAACGATGGCTTGATTTTTTTTTTATAGCGGTAGATAAATATGAACAATATGTTAAGCTGTCATACTCTGTCATATTTTTAAAACAACTGTCCGTAACCTTAATATTCACTGAAATCTTTGATTTCAGCAATCCATATGCGTCGGATGAGCAAACAGAGTCCTATCTCGGCGTTAGGTGCACTTACTGTCGGGACTATGCTTTCAGGTAGCTTTTGCAAGAAAATGAGTATACCTGGAAGTGAAAATAACAATGACAACGATGACGAAGAGAATATTGATGATTATAGTGATCTTGCATTCCTCCCGACTGAATCATGCGATCCTCTATCAGTTATAGAAGAAACCGATTCAATGTTGTCCGCAGACTTTGACTGTGAGATTGAAGTTACTGAAAATAATACACAGGATGATATACATGAGATTGGGAAAAAAACACATGATTCAAATTGATTTCTGCAGGTTTCTGACTAAAAAGGAATTTCTTTGTGGTTACCGCTTCCCGTTTATATCTAAGGTGTTTGTAATTTACAGGTGCTGTTTTATCTGTTTTATAACAGAAATTTTAATTCCACAAATGTCGTGTTGATATTTGTAAATATTTTAAGAAGAAAGTTGATTATTTTTTCATGTACTAGTTTATTTTTAACTTGTATATTTTCCTTGGGCTTTATTAACCATATAATATCAACGAAAACATTAAACATGATGCGAGGAACGTGTAAAAAAAGCATGTCTGTTCATTAGATAGTGCCTGAAAGAAGATAAGATATAGCTAACAATAAAATCTCATTGTCAGTAAGTATATGACTTTGACATATATCAAGGTGTCATTGTCATCCAATACATGACTATGAAATATATTAAGGTGTCTTTGTCATCCGATACATGACTTTAACATATATCAAGGTGTCATTGTCATTCAATACATGACTTTGACGTATATCAAGGTGTCATTGTCATCCAATACATGACTTTGGCATATATCAAGGTGTCATTGTTATCCAATACCTGACTTTGACATATATCAAGGTGTCATCTTTTTCCATGCTTTTTGTCATCATTTGCATCGAACTGAAACTATATAGATGTATCGTGGTTGAATGTTACTGAAGGTCTTATTTATTCATTTATTTTTTTATTTGTCGCACTTTTAAAAAAAATTAATTATCATACGATTTCCACATATAATTTCTATTAAGCGGATAAAGATGACATTGTACCATATCCCTTTTGTCGGATCGTGTCATTGTACCATATCCCTTTTGTCAAATTGTGTCATTGTACCATATCCCTTTTGTCGGATTGTGTCATTCGTACCATATCCCCTTTGTCAGATCGTGTTATTGGTACCAGATCTGTCTTGTCTCATTGTTTTGAAAATACTATATCTGTTTTGTCGGGTCGTGTAATTGGTGCCATATCCGTTTTATCTTATTGTGTCATTGATACCATATTCGTTTTGTCTCATTGTTTGAAAATGCAGTATCTATGCAGTCATATACTTGGTGTAAAGAAAAGGGCCATACATGTAACATAACATATATTGTATTGGGTAAGAACATGCAATTAGGCATGAAAATGCCAATATCGTCAGCCATTTTATTTCTTCTTTCAAGAACACTGCAGAGGAAAAACATATGCTGATCTTAGAATGGCAATTGACTTTGAACGGTTTTCGAAAGTTACTTTATGTTTTTGAATTGACATTGTATTAAATCAGTATTAGGAAAACCTAATTTTGCAGTTCTAGTGGTTTGACATTGCATAATGAAACAAATAAGAAAACCGTGTACAGTTCTAGTGGTCTGACATTGCATAATGAGACAGATAAGAAAACCGTGTACAGTTCTAGTGGTCTGACATTGCATAATGAAACAAATAAGAAAACCGTGTACAGTTCTACTGGACTGACACTGCATAATGAGACAGATAAGAAAACCGTGTACAGTTCTACTGGACTGACACTGCATAATGAGACAGATAAGAAAACCGTGTACAGTTCTACTGGACTGACACTGCATAATGAGACAGATAAGAAAACCGTGTACAGTTCTACTGGACTGACACTGCATAATGAGACAGATAAGAAAACCGTGTACAGTTATACTGGACTGACATTGCATATTTAGAAACATTTAGTTTACTATGTCTTTATCCATATTTCAGTGGAATCATCATACCTCTCCACGTTAATGCGCTTTTAGGAAGTACCCTATTTCTGAGCCTGTAGCATCAAGGTCATTTAAGATACACCAAACTGGGTCTTATTGCAGAAAAGGAGACATATGTAGCTCTACAAAGATACCCAATTATCTTGACTTTCTATTCTCATTACAAAATTCAGAGAGACAAATTTATCTTTCGAGACTCGATTTTTTTTTAACAAAAAATTCTCCCGTTGATGGAATTAGATTTTTCCGGATTTTAGACTTTTTTGAATCACGTCCAAAGCGGACCGGTCTGAACTGCACACCGTCAGTCGAACATTTGCGCTTCCAACGTTTATGTTTCTGCACATGCGCGAACGCAATAGCCAGTGAAAAACATATAACATTTATAACATAACTAGGCATCACGCAAAACGGAAATTTCTAACAAGCAGTTATTTTGTATGTATTCAGAATCAGCCCACAAAATGCGTTTCCTACTCGCATTTCAGTCGAAAATGACACAGATCTCCAGGGATTGAAGAGATAATAAAACTGGAGCAGCCATATACATGGCTATTTAGTAAATGAACTGTTCACGTTTTCTTATTTCATTAAATGTAACCAGGAATAAAACTATAAGAACTGGAATTTGAATCATAGCCGTTAAAACATCGATTGATATACATTTTAGGTTTCTGCACCAGTTTCTGACAAAAATTCCTCATCAGATTATAAGTTATAGAAACAATCCTTCTACAAACAGATAAGTTAATTATTTACTTAAATTTACTTACTTACTTACTTATCGCTATAAACTGCCACACTACAGATATCGTAGTGATATGACTGAGTAATTGTTAAAGTTACGTTAAAAATGCAACACACACATACACACACACAACTTATTTTTAGATATTGACTTACTTACCAAATTTTACTTACTTATCTGATACCTTGTCTACTTTTACTTACCTTTACATACTTACCTTTACATACTTGCTTTAACTGACTTACCTTACTGAATGACTCGCTTACTAATGTTTCTTATTCATATAATTACGTTACTTTTACTTATTTACTTACCTAATTTTTTCATTTTACTTACTGATACTTTTACTTATGTATTTATTCACCTCTCTGCATACTTACATAATTACTTACCTACTTAAATACTTAACTAGCTGAGCTTACTTATATTGAGTACTTAACTACTACTTACGTTTACTTACTTAGTCACTTTACTTAGTGAGTTTTACTTACTTACATATTTACTTTGACTTATCTACTTAGTTATATTTACTTACTTAATTTTACCTATCTACGTACTTCCTTTTACCTTCTTACCTTTACTTACTTACCTTTTACTTTCTAACCTATTTACTTACTTTTACTAACTTACTTTAACTTATTTACTTCTTTTGACTTACTGACTTAGCTTTACTTGCTTACTTGATTACTTATTTACTAGCAACTTACGTATCTAATTATTTACTTACCAACTTATTTACTCACCTACTTAGTTACTTTTACTTATGTACTTTAACGTACATAATTGCCTTCTTACTTACTTAATTGCCTTTTTACTTTTACTTACTTACCTACCTAATTACTTCCATTTACCTACTTCTTTAACTACTTAATTTAACTTATTTACCAACTTTGTTAATTATCCACTTACTTAAATACTTGGGGCCCCGAGTGGCCGAGTGGTCTAAAGCGCTGTCCGTTACGGATCACTGCCATCTCATCTCTGTCTGCGTGGGTTCAAATCTAAGATTCGGCGAATGTGGATATGTGAGAAAGCTTGCCAGTAGCTTCTCGTGGGTCGGTGGTTCTTTCCGGTGATTTCCCGTTTTCTTCCTCCACCATTAATACTGGCCGCCATGAATAGCCTATCGTGTGCTGAAAAATGGCGTTAAGCCCAACAAGAACAACAACAACAACTTAACTACTTAATTACTTTTTCTTACTCGCGTACTGTAACTTTCTTACCGACTTAGTAGTAATGGATTATGGAGATTTTTGACACAAGGACTTCTCTCCACCACATCTACACCCTCAAACAAATACAAATTACCCTCTCAGAGACCCTAAAATTCCCACCCCAAAACGATTTTCTCAAAACCAAAAGGAAACTCCTGGCGCAGATATAGTCATAAACTTTTTACCCTGAAATTTTCAAACATTATTTTTATTGTTTCGATAAAATTTTATACGTTTTTGATAACCTTTTTCATACTTGCTGACTCTCATACTGGACCGTATAATCTGCTTGGTAAACAACATGACAAGAATGATAGTCCACTGCCGAGACAATAGCCTTACAATCAAGTGGATGCAATATCGATGCGTCATAATATTTGTTATTGTGATCACGAAAACTCGAAATCAGACTGTGATAAAATAATGTCAGACGATATACGTGATATTAAACCTATAAATCTACGAGAAAATTTTGATAGAAGGCTAGTGCAAGATTTTATTGGAGCAAAATACTAATTAGGACTTGGGAAGGAATTGTCAGAGATGAATTTGCTGGTAGCCGAACTACACAAACCTAAAAAATGTTTACGCGACGTAAAATTGTGGCGAATGCCTTTGACGATATCTGGGCGATAAATTTAGTAGATATATCAATATATCAAATCTTGCTCAGTTTAAAGATAACAAAAATACTTGTTCAATGTTGCAGACGTTTTTAACAAATAAGCTTTTATTGTACCTGTTTCAAATAAAACATGAACGTCAATCACTGTTGCGCTAAAAGATATTAAAACAACTGCTGAAAGAAAGCCAAATAAAATCTGGACTAATCACGGAGCGGAGTTTTTAAATAAAACGTTCAAGAAGTTGCTAAAACAAAATAATAACAAAAAATATGTTACAGAAAACGAGGGTTAAATGTCGTTGAGCGATTTAAACGCAAACTAAAGGAAAAAGTAAATATTTGACAGCTAAAACAACGAACAGATGTATCGATGATCTTGCTCAAATCGTTGACGAATATAGGAACACGAAACATCGAACCATGAAAATGTCACGCAATGGTGCTATTAAAAAATCCAATATTAGCAAATAAACCGCAGGCATAAATTTAAGTTGGTCATCAGGTTCGGATATCTCTGACGAGAAAGGTATTTGAAAAAGGATTTACTGGACCGAAGAAGTATTTGTAGTTGATAAAGTACTTTTGATAATACATATGATAGTCGCGTTAAAAGATCTGGCAGGGGAACCATTAACTGGTAGTTTTTATGAACAAAAACTACAGAAAACTGAACAAGATGTTTTCGTAATAAAAAAGTGATTAGGAAAAAAGGTAGTAAAAGTTTTGTCAAATGGCGTGGGTATAACCATAAATTTAATAGTTGGATCCCAACCAAAGAAAATACGAAAAAAGTGTTTATAAACCTCTTCGTACTTACGTTTAATATATTTACATTTTACTGGTTTACATAACGATATTAGATATTGTCTTCAATTGTCAGAGATCGACATCAAATTTAATTTATTTTTTTACAAATATGAAATCGAATTTTATATTTTTCTGTCAACCTGGAATTTTGATGTTCAAAAGAAAAGGTTCGATAAGCTGCCAAAATATTTGTTGTTCGGCAACATTAAAATTAAATTTTATTATTGTTTTGGCAAAGTGATACTTAACATTAAATCTTCCAGTTGTTTTTCTGCTATAGTTTGATCTGTCAGCGACGGTGACTATTTCATCATCATCAGATTCGTAGTTGTACAAAATATCATCTTCGCTATAACTAGCAGATTTGTATGTTGTTATATGGTATAACAATCGTAGAAAGGGACTGGATCCTCCTGGAGACATTGCCTTGCAGAGAAGTATTTAAGACTTCATCGTCAAATTCTTACTATGTCTTCCTATTGTCCATCTTTAACCATTCGACTTTTACCATTCTTCACATCTCAACTACACTAGGTGCTTCCTGTTGTTGATCTTGGACTTCGACGACAAGGTACTGCAGTTCAGGCTGACGAAAAGCGTCAGATGCTCCCTACTTATATGGCTTCGATGTGTTTAGTAGTCTCTCTTCATTCTATCAAAATTGTCCTGTCTGCTTCTTCTCCACTTCACCTGTTGCACTTGCCTGAGACACATCAGCATAGAGATGATCAACATTGTAGTGTGATAACTTTTTAATATTTTCCTCGGTCTCAGCAGACCTTGGATCTGCGTGTAATAACTGATTTCTAACAGGCCTTGCACCGAGACCTTTTTTTACGAATCTTCAGATCCCTCGAAATCTCGCACAGTTTGTCACAATGAGATCTTGTCTAATCTACCCCTATCTGTCAATGTCCGTTGAATCACAGCAATTTCAATAAAGTTAAATTTATCGTTTCGAGACATTTATCCCCACCCCCTCGAAAGGCTCTGGGAATGTTAAGCATTTTTATGTATAGGACTGCATGAAAGGATACCATCCCGCCTTACCAGTGAGGTAGTCTTTCCCAACTGTTTTTTGTCTTTCCATCATGGTTGCCATCAAGCCTTACCTGAAGGTCACTAGTTTCCAAAAGTAATCAATATTAAATATGTTAAATGCATATTTCTCTTGCCAAGGATTTTTTTTGAATGGGGTTCGTTTAATAAGAAATATAAAGGACATGAAGAAAAACTATAAACTCTCGCTAATTTAAAATTTTTATCGGAATAGGAGATGGACAGTAACAAATCAGAGTTTACAAAAATATTTGGAAGCCAATGAGTACTTATACAAGATCAAGAAGGAGATTGAGACTAGAAAAAGACACAAATTTAACATTATGTTGTGGCTCAGTATTGGCATCTAATTATCGAAGGATTTAATCAATTGTAAAAATTGAACAGAAACAAATAGTGAATTGAAAACTTATGAAGCTGTCAGTGCAAATCAAGTGGCCAAAGAAAATAATACAAACATAAATAGAGGTTATCCTTTGCATTTTATGAGCTCGAAGAAAATGTGATTCTATATAGCTAGCAATTTAATTATATTTTAAAATATTTGATGACAACGATTTGCTGAAAATTGAAAAGGGATTGTTTACGAGTCTGCTGAATACATTTAATATAGCCCTGGAAACTATTTACCGAAAGAAACCAGTTTCCGAACATTTTGTATAAACACGGCGATAGTGATTTAATAAATGCAACAGAAAAAACAGTTCTTTTGCTTTGGGGTCGAATGCCTATAATGAATGTGTAGCTGAAGTAATAAGGTATTTTGCCAAGCAATATACATTGGCTTATTACAGTGGACCGTTCTAAACAATTATTTAGACATTGTTCAAAAAGATGTTGATTTGGGGCTGCGTGCCTCTGGCAATTTTAATTGGAGTCCTTTAAGTAACTTTACATTTTTCTTCGCAGTCTGCTCAGCATATTACTTGCTGTGAAGATTATTTATCCGCCATTCACAAATGTATACCGATTTAACTGCGACTTATTTCATTCTTATTCTTATGGGATAAAAGAAGGATAAAGTTGGGAGGTTTTAGGGTTAGAAAATACTTTTTCTTTAAAAGTATACAAATATTTTGACTATTATTCAAATTATTATACCCTTGTAAAACCAGCAATTAAAAGGAAGGCAATTCATAAAAACATTTCATGGGAGAAATATAAACATCAAAATAAAGTACTAATGTCATTTTTGAAATAAAGATATCATGAGATACAGGCAGGATGTGATATCCATTACACAAAGCCTATGCTTACATTTGATAGTGCATAATAAACATTAAGAGGGCTAAATTACTCGAACACCACTTTAAAGTTGAGGCACACGCACGGGTTGAAGTAACTTTACTTTTATACATATTTTTGGTCTTATTTAATTTGTATGTGGAAGGGTCAGTTTATTGTTCTTTTTTTAAGACAGGTTCGTTTGCAATGATTACTGTCGTAAATGAATGAATAAAAGGCGGTCAGAAATTATACTCTACCATCCCGTCTCGCATTAACAATATATTAGAAGTTAGTAAACATTAAATATGCTCAATGTTATAATCAGCAAGAACAAGACACTGTTATCAATATACTTTATTCATCAGCAGGCCTTCAGAGAACTCTTTTCGGTACTATCAATGACCAAAGCAAAATATTCTGTTCACAATTGGCATCGCGATGTTTTCGCGAGACTAGCGGGAACAGTGAGACTAAGGGGACAGCGAGACTACCACGGTACACAGCTTATAGTGTATCTAATAATGGTCTACCAAGCATCTTTGTATAAACATGGATGTATGGCCAGATCGATCACATAGACGAACTAGCTCCACGATCGATTTGACTGACTTAAAATAACTTAAAATGAAAATCAAAACACCTTCTCTCCAAAATAAAAAAGACACCCCAGGATAAATAAAAATGAAGAAATTGTTGGCAGATTTGAATGAGAAGATTAAGAATTTATAGTTTAATTTTAAGGTGGAAACTTCATAACCAAATCACACGAGAAAACGATATAAAACCATTACTTTTCTAGTTAATATCAATTTAAATGCACGTACGCTAGATAAATTAAATAAATGCAGACGACCTAAGCTTACAAATGTAAACTTCAGCTTGACAAGAATAAATTATGAGTCTGAAGGATGCGCGCGTGAACATGCAAAATATAATAAATTACTTAAAGATTTGATAAAATATATTGCACAACACAATAAAACGAGGAAATGATGCAAATATTAAGAAAAAATTACGTTATTGTATAAGATAATGTAAGATACTACGATAAGCAACGATTTGTCAAGTAGAAGTTCTACATAGGAGTCCATGGATAAGAAAATGATCGATTTCTAGCTACAATTTAATTTCTTTTAATATGGCTTGATTAAAAGAATTTGATGAAATCTAAATGTCAGAACAATAGATATGAAGTTGATTACAAAAATTGCAAATTTCTCTATTCGACAAAGGATATCGAGGAAAACACTAAAACTATGCATGTAACAAATATGATTTTTGTATGACGGAAGTGTAGATTGTACATCGGGTATTAAACTTTCAACGAATGATAACATATTGTTTTCGTCTGAGTCGCAGTTGTAACGTCTAATCATTTTTATCTCTGAGTTGACCTAAACTAGAATTGTTCGTCTTGTCCTAGGAAGAGAGCTGCAATGTTTTGCAGCCGTGAAACGAAATGATGGTTTTCATATTGTTCTTGTCCCTAGCCCAGTACAATGGATAAAGTATTCTTACCTGAAAGAATAATAAAAGTTTTTAAGTGGTATTAGGTCATGAAAAGACTGGTCTGTTTAATAAAACATTTGTAAAAGCTTTCAAAGCGTTACATATTAATCTTTACAGCTTCGTTGATGGAAACTTTTTTTCACAATTATTATAATCTGTGTAGTTATCATTTACAAAACCCTGTAATCATTGAAAATTCTTAAGATTTCTCATGTTTGCCTCACATGGTCAAGAGGCTATATTTTAAAGTAGACGGTATACATAACTCGTAGAAGGCTAATATATAGCACATAACTCGTTACCAGCTTGCCGCATCTCTCTTCAGTTTAATAAATTGTTGAGACACGTTTCTGTTAATTTTACTGTCGTGTTCTTCAAACTTAAGTGGATAGTTTAGGGTCAAGTACTTACGATCATTATTACAAAGAATTAAGCAGAAGAAATATCCATGGCCTATTGTTGTCACAAGCAATAAGGCTAAACAGATATCCAAGACCTGAAGTATATTATAAGGAATGAAGAAGAAAATATATATATTGTCTAATTTTATCACACGGAATCAATCTAAATAGATTTCGAGGAACTGAATTTGAAAACTGCTGAAAAATACTGTTACGTATCGGCTCGTTAAAAGTAACACACAGAAAGAGTAAAGACAACAAGCTTTATAAATTTTATCAAAAATAATTTACTTTTTTTTAACTAGAAAATGCAGATAAAATGTCAATGAATGAAACAAGACTTGGGATTTACGAAGGTTAAAAAGTTTGTTCTAAAGTTGTGAAAACAAATAAGTCCTGTGAACAAACAGTTCTAAATTGACACAATGTGAATATCAGTTCCAGTCTATAATGGCGGATGATGACGTTAGACAAAGGCTAACACAAAAGTCCAGAATTTTGACTGTGAAGCACAATTTATATTATTCTGTTCCAATTAGAAATAATTTCCGCAAATATTTTTGTCCAAAGCCAGTAGTGCTGTTCTCCATGGAAAATAGTTATTTAGAAAATAGATGAAGTACAGCTACTAACAATACACATGTTGTTTATCATACGTATGAAAGAACAACTCCTTCCAGCACAGAAATACCTTATAAGGTATTAAAAGTCTATAAAATTTAGTGACTCTCAACTCTGACCCCGACTAACTACGAGTGAATATTTCTAACAGATAACTGAGTGTTTAAAATAAGCTTATACGTCATTTCATGTACACATGACGAAGGACACATGAGATTTCGAAATCATACTTGAGTATTACAAATGTGTCAACAAGTAATGACGTGGTCATAACCAATCATTTACATAGCTTTTCCAGACTGTTTACTTGCAACGAAAGACTATCATACAAAAGTCGTGCTTACACGGGTAACATTTACATTTTAAGTAAACAAGATATTTCGAACAAAACATCAGACCCATGCAAACCTAATTAGCATCATAACACTAATTTATTTAATGATATAAAAATGAAATAAAATTAAAACCGAAATAAAATAGAAAAATTCAAATCTTAACACACGTAATTTAACTACAGGGTCGTAAGGATACACTTAGCTTTATATGTCTATTGTTAGACATGAGTTGGTAACAACATTGTAGCCTGTTCCGTTAAGCTTGACTTTTTCAGTTATGTCTTCAAACAGTTACTGTTAATTTCCATGAAATAGGTTATTTATGTTGCCTAAAATATGAAGATATGAAAATATGGTCCATATTAGATACAGGTATTTTGCTCACATTAGAAAAAATTAGCTTAGAAAAATATGTTAAGGTTCTTTATCATTTTTTTGTAATTATTATCTGACTATCAAAATAGTACGAGTTCCAGATCAAACTTCATCAACGTTGTAGTTGCATCTTGTCTGTCAGCGGATTAAAGATATAATGAATGCTGCACTCGCTATTTCTGAGAAAATAAATCATATTCCTTTCGATTTCATGCAGGTATATCTCGATGAAAGGTAGTTAAAGTTTGCTAGGCCGGCTAATAAATGGCTACCCTAAGCCGATACCAAATGGTGTCGGCGAATTCCAACTTTTCGATAGGGAATGGACTCTGACCCTACACCCGAAAGTAAATATCCAAATATCGAAATTGGGGTGGCAAGGGTCAGAGGAATCTCGGACTATCAAATTAGGTTGCAACTTCATTAATTATATAACTTAGCCGAATTTTAATTGCAACAGAACCTTTGATAAGCTTGTATGCAAGTACAAGCAAGATAACAAGACTAACTCCCCAATATCCTGAATGGATAATGTTGTACGCAGCGGTTATTTTAGTCCAAGTCATCAAATTGTATATGTGAGGAAAAGGAAATAAAGGGAAAATGAAACAAAGGAAACAAAAATTATAGGAGAACGAAACCTTCAATCTGACGAAACTAAAGTTCGATTTCAACTCCATGAACTGTTTAAATCTGAAGGGCATCCGGGATATATTTGTAACTAATTTTTGGCTCTTAGATAGATTATAATCTGGATCGAATTGAGATTATGAGGAGTCTAAGGCTTTTTAGACGGGATGATTATTTTTACCGCTGTACATATCTGCAAAACATTAGTTATAATGGATGGTTACATATTTTCAAAATTTTCTTGTGTGTTTCTGGGATAAAGGGATTAAGTAATAAGGAATTTTGATACATATAAATGTTTGCAGGTTTTGTTGAAAAGCATAGACCCATGCAAAAAGTAGAAAGTATCAGCGCGTGTAATGTAAGTACCAGATTCTGTGGTTTTTGCTGATATAAACAAAAACACGAGACAATGTTGAACATAGATAAAATAGGGAGTTTTATTTTATTTAGTTTGAATCAAGGAAAATGTGCGAGTGCGCGCGTACTTAGCTTCCCTTTTCTGCTGAGGTCTGTTATTTGAATTTTAAGGTCAATAATTAAATAAAAGCCTCGCGAGCTGGCTGGGTAGGTTCCATGCAAGTCAAGGACAAAAGTGTATATCTTAGATAATGGTTATAAATAGTTATGCCGTGAATAATACATATAAGCATCCCAATTCTTTAAGCTAATTAATAATACTCTTGTTTAGAAGTCATAAGAATAATTTCGGATAATTTAAGGAATCGGAAATCAGTTGACGTGAGTGATATATGTATTGACACCAATGGATGTATAGAAGCTTTTCATGTCTGATATCTGAAATCAACTGACGTGTATAATGTATCACATTGAAAGCAAAGGAAGTTACATGGAACAGGCCTATCATCAAGTTTGATACATTAAATCAACTGACGTGTATAATGTATGATATTGACAGCAAAGGATGTATGGAAGTTACATGGAACAGGCCTGCTGGGAGCAAAGGATGCATGGAAATAACATGGACCTGAAATCAACTGATGTGTGTGAAACTGAGAGCAAAGAGTGTATGGAAATTACATGGAACAGGTTAGTCAAGTCTGATACCTGAAATCAACAAGGCGTGTATGATACTATGAGCAAAGGATGTATGGAAATTACAAGAAACAGCTATGTCAAGTCTGATATCTGAAATCAAGTGGGGTGTATTGTTACTATCAATAGTTTTAAAATAAGTAACAAAAGCGTGAAACATATATTTGTTCTGAGATCAACAAATACATTATTTATTTCATTTGCAAAGTGTAAAGGTATGACGAACGTACAGTAGTGTTAAAAAATCTTATATAATCCTTAAGGTTCCAGCACATCTCTGAAATATGAGTGTTTCCAATACATTCTAATATTAAAAGTGGTGATATACCAATAGTCTTGAATGAGGAGATATGCCAACAGTCTTGATGCATCTCAATGATATAATCTAGATTATATATGAATGAACAACAATAATCCTAATGCAGTGGTTATGTAAAAAAATGTCGATGACCATTTTGTAATTATAATGAATAATTTTAAATAAACCACTCCTATCAAATTATATCTGAACAAAGCCGTAAGCAGTTTTAGAAACCGAACTAAAACGGAGGAATGAAAACTACTTTGACAAAGCCTCTTTTACATACATCCCAGCTTGATGTATATCACAACCACATTTTCTGCAGAAAAACCCAAACATCTTAATAGGAAAAAGTTACCCCAAAATGCGAGCACGTTCGCTCCCAGAAGCTTATATGGTCATATTCAAGGCAAGGTCTTTAACTCAGATATCAGTAAATTACTTATTCATTGCTCATAAACATGCAAAATGTAAAATAAATCATGTAGGTCATAACTATCTTACCCTCAATTATGGACTAAAGTCAATCACACAATAGATATTAAAAACACATAACAGTATGACGCATGGCATTGACACAACAGAACAGATAGAAGTTGTGTGGAAACGCTTGTCAAATCTGATATCTGAAGTCAAGTGACGTATATGATGTATAATGTTGACACTAAACGGCGTATAGAAGTTACAGCGATCGGGCAATCAAATCTGATGCAATATCATCCGAGCTAAATTATGAAAATCAGCAAATTAGCAAAATCAAGTTATTCAACCCCTCCCCCATTCCTCTCGTTTCCATCATTAACTGCCTGCATTCTATGGGCGAATTATGCAAATCTATATCCATCTACAGTAATACCTCTAAATATCTAATTTATTTATCTTGATAATTGTGGGAAATTTTCAGCATTACACACACACACGTCATAATTAGAATGATAATCATTCCTTTGAAAATCATAGGTACACTGATGACAGCTTCCAGAATTGTTGACAATTTTAAGCGAACCCAACAACGTTAGTCAATAAATTCAAGAACCCAAAGTTAGAGACAGACATAAAGTTCAACGTCATAAATAATCCATTTGAGCCTCTGAAGCATTCCTTACTACGCAAGCGTAGCAAAATTCAAAAAATTACTTTAATATTCAAAATGAGGGGCTGAAAAATCAAGGCCTTGAGTCGATATTGAAATTATTTAATCAGACAATGATGGAAAGCATCATGTAAATTATTTTCGAATGGAGAAAATTTCCATCTCCATTTCAAAGGAATCGGTCGAAACTTGAAAGATAAGTTTCTTTAAAATGTCAATTAAAGCTATCGAACCGTGTGTCATGTTGTACACCTTTAAACATTTTCAAAGAAATGCTTTAGTTGTCATGCTACCTATTTATGAAAACAAAACCAGTTGCACTGATGAAATATAATTATAAACTAATAAAATTGTCGATATTCCAATAGAGCGCAATAGAATGTATACCGAGGTCTTTGTGTTCACCACCAAGGTAGAGTAATTAAGCAGACCCAACATACCTGCCGAAATCAATATTTTCTATTCTGCCTATATTCATTTTTGCGTGACATCCATGGATTCAATTTATGCGCTAACAACCAGATGGATTAGCCCCACCTGTTTAAAACGTAACCAGCGAAGAAAATCGGAAAAAATCAATTGAATCGTTGAAATATTGCGGATGACATTTTTGTTTTTTACAAAAGTAAATTCTGGCCTGAATAAATTTCTGACCAATAAAGGAAATGAAAAGCCTGAAATGAATTTCGAACCAAATTCGATCTTGCTGCCCAATTCTATGACCAAACTGCTGCCCAATTCTATGATCCACTTGCTGCCCAATTCTATGACCCAACTGCTGCTCAATTCTATGACCCAACTGCTGTCCAATTCTATGATCCAACTGCTGTCCAATTCTATGACCCAACTGCTGTCCAATTCTATGACCCAACTGCTGTCCAATTCTATGACTCAACTTCTGTCCAATTATATAACCCAACTGTTATCCAATTCTATGACCCAACTGCTGTCCAATTCTATGACCCAAATGAGATATTTTGTAATGAAAATGCATATCTTAATTGGCATTTATAATATATGCGATTTATTCTTCTCAGCAGTTGCGTGTCTTTGAAATCTCTTTTCAAAGATAACAGTTGAAGACAAAAGTTAATCGAACTTCGAAATTTAGCTTTACTTTTTGTTCCTAATATATTTAATTGATAGAGATTAATACTTAGACATAAATGCAATATAGATACCAAAAAATAGTTGCCACATAATCTTGTTTTCAAATAATTGCACACCAATGAGAGAGAGAGAGAGAGAGAGAGAGAGAGAGAGAGAGAGAGAGAGAGAGAGAGAGAGAGAGAGAGAGAGAGAGAGAGAGAGAGAGAGAGAGAGAAAGAGAGATATACTCGACTGTTCCGTACCCAATTCATTGCACTAATAGCAATGATAAATTTGCATATGATTTATTTTTAAATTTTAAAAAAGATCCATTCAAAAACGGGTTGATAATACAAGATAGAATATGGTATGCACAGCATTGAAAGCCGTTGGAGTGTGTATAATTTCTGGTCATCTGTGCATCAGAAAAACCTAATTTTTATCCATTTCGTGAAACTTTTCGTTGCTCTTGTCATGCACTTGTGTTATAGTTTATTGATTTTCCCGACACAGTTGAAAATAAACTTCTAGAGGGACATGGTACTTTATGAGTAGAGATTACATTTTATTTGTTAAAGTCATCATCGATTGCCCTTTTACCCATTTGGATTCTCTAGATGACTCATGTGGAAAGATTGTTGAGTAGGGTACAGTGTATAGTTCTTTTGCGTGATAGGTGAGTGTTTTACATTTAAATATATATATATATATATATATATATATATATATATATATATATATATATATATATATATATATATATATATATATATATATATATAGTGAATTAAATCCTAAATACTTTCAACAGTTTTATCACAATTCCAAAAGTATCAGGTATTCCAAATGAGGTCCAATGGTGTTCCGAATGAAGCTCAAGTTATGGTTCTACTGTGCCAATAGTCTGTATTAGTTTGATGTGCGCACAGTTTTGATGTATCATAATGACATGATCCAAAAAGTCTTTCAATGAATTCAAAGTATTTAAACTAAAGTCATTTAGATCTAAAGTCTGAGCACTTTGTAATTCCAATGAATAATTGAAGTACAAAAATTAAACCCTCTCAGCTGAACACGATTAAAGCTGATTCTTCTAACAGGGATGTACACCATAGTAATAACATATTCTCATGTAAAATAACGATTATATGATCAAAACGATGATTTACTTTCAGAACCAGGATCAGGTCGATTATTCATATACAGATATTTCTAACTCGTCAACAAGGTCAGGTACTTGAACAGCTGATCAATCAGAAACTAGGTCATCTGGGTTTTGAATGAGGAACCCCATTACCAGAACCAACATTCCATCAAAATCGTCAACAAGATGTATTCTACGCCTTCAGAAGTCAAAAGGACATATCAGCATATTTGGTCCAATTATCTTGAAGCTATGTAATGTGTTTACAACTAATCGTTACAATTTATAATAATAAAATTAACTCAGATAATATAGATGTACACAACTGTTCTGTGGTCAAATTATTTAAGATGACGATTTTCCAGCTAAGAGGAGTCTTGGGTATATTTGTATTATGAAATCTGTACGTTATATTTTGTAGAGTTCATACTTCATACTATTTTTACTTTACCGTTGCATTGTGTTAGGCTAATGTGGGTATGTGAGATAGCTTGCAAGTAGCTTCTCGTCAATCGGTGTTTTTTTTCTCGGGTTTTTTCCGGATTCTTCCTGACCATTTATACAGGCCATTATGTATAGCATGTCGTGTGCTGAAAAATGGCTTTAAACCTTACAATAACAGCAGCAGCAACAACAACAACAACAACATACTATTGTGTGTCCAGTTTTTGAATATCCAAATTTACTTGACACTATATAGTCAGGACTGTGTTAATCCCTATACATACGTCCATAAAGATGATTGGTTACTCCAACGCCTAACACTCTCATACCGCGAACCTAAGTTGTTGATGTTGTTGATAGAGGTGTAAACGTACACTTTTTCGTGGCTATTTAATTTCGCAATTTTCACATGTCAACAGTTTTCTTATCGATTTAACTTTCACATCTGCCACTGTTCATCTACCTGTGTTCTTAAATAGCGAGCACAAAATGTATAAAACAGGCAGGCCTGGAGCTCTTCTACACACCCAGCTTGATTGTGTGTTGGTGTCATCGACATGCATTCGAGTTGTAGATCTAATTTCCCTCCTCTCCGGACATTGATGTGGAGGTGGGGGCTGAGTCATACTGGTATAAAATTTGAACTAACGGTTATTTACATTGAAATCAGACAAATAGCAGTTATCGATAAAACGTGGGGCTTCCTGTTACAACGATTAATGGAGTTATGTATACATAAGCACACAACTTATGTCGGATTGGGAGCGGCACAAACATTTGTTTTATCGGATCATGTTTAGTCAATCTCCGTAAATCTTATGCGTGTAAATGGTTGATTTTAAAGACCTTCTACCAACGTGTATTACTGTTAAAATAAAACAAAAAATCTTTGCATGTGCCTAACACATTATTAGTTAATGGAGATAATGTTTTCGAGCAGCAGGTTTGTAATTTATACTGTTACATAACTTAAAAAATTAAAAGTTTTATGTTATTTTTATTTCTAACCACCGTTACTACCATTTAAAACATCACACTGTAAAAACTACATTCTTCCTGTTTTTTTTATACTTGTATCTTTTCTGTATTTGAACACTAATGCACACATGCACATACTTCTCGAAAGCAGTTGATGCAGCATTAAAGAGACACATATAAATATAAAGAAAGCTGTCTGAGAATGATAGATTACATCATTAGTGATATGATTACAAATTCGATTGTGATATGATTACAGATTATATCGTTTGTGATATAATTACAGATTATATCGTTTGTGATATGATTGCAGATTATATGTTTTGTGATATGACAATATATTAAATGGTTGGTCATAGGAGGGATATTTGACCGTAGCAAATAACAAACAAATCGGCATGAGATTGGACGACTTCAAGCATCGGTAAAGGAAATATAACAGCTATATTTTTGACCATGTATACAGGTAACAATTTGTCTTGCCAATTTAATCTAGAGTACAATGTCCTGATTTTGGAGACAGTTTGTCTGGCTAAATTAATCGACCATATTGTGTCCTGATTTCGATTTGCTAGTCAAAATTTTAAATCCAGTCTATGGTAAAGAAACAGCGAAACACGTTAGGAATATAGTCTTATCAACAATAATATCATGTTCAAGCTGTTTTTGTTTTCTTTAAGAGAATATAGGGATAATTTCAACTGCTTTAGAACAGAAACTTTGCCATTTTCAAATCATCATCATCATCATCATCATCATCATCATCATCATCATCATCATCATCATCATCATCATCATCATCATCATCATCATCATCATTTCCTTAGACAAATACATTAAGTTTAAGTATAAGTATAATAAATCATTGATTATAATCGTAAAACTATCATAAATGTTTAAAAGTAAAAAAACAAAAGGAAGAAAAACATTGAGAGACGAAAAAAAACTCCGAAAAAGGTACACCCAAACGCTGTAAAAGAAGTAATGAAAGAAGTAGAAGAACAAAAAACAAAACGTACACATAAATGCAAGTATAAACAAATAATAGAAAATGTGGGCAAATGATATAGCACGGTCTCATATTAAGAAGCAAAATTATGATATAGAAAGCGAAAGAAATAACTTAGTGCATACAAGCATGTAACAGATGTGAGTACGGTTATCATTGCAGAGTCTATGCTATAAATAGAATATTCATTTTATTTCAGTTCAGCGTATAATTCTGTGAAAGCCCAGGTAGTCATTTGGTATGGATATGTACATAGTTGTGTAAGGGGTATCGACTTTGAACTGGTTTTATTTCGTTCGTGCAATTAGCGTTACAAAACAAACAAATTTTTTTTTGTAGCAAACGCGGGTTCAATTTTATATCTCTACCGAGTTTCGAAACCAGGTCCGCGAGTAAATGGCACCCATCGCCTTGCCTGCACGCACAAGCCCATATACCGTCACGACTAAGCACGCATCATCAAAAAAAAAAAAATGATGGCACTGAATCCGTATCCACTATTATCAAGATTCTACTACAGAATCCAGGGATAGCACAGTCTGTTCTCTCTGATATATATATATATATATATATATATATATATATATATATATATATATATATATATATATATATATATATATATATATATATATAAATATATATATAAAGATTGCGTTGATTTCGTCTAATTTGGGATTGTTAAGATACACCCAGTAACTTGGTATCGGTTAATATAATGTTGTGGACTAGTTAATTTACATCTATTTATTTGATCGCGTCTAATACGGGGGTTGTGAATTAATTAATTTAGGTCTACTTATTGATTTAGTCTAATATGGGGTTGTGGTCACATTTAATGTAGTTATTTGATCTCGTCTAATATATCATTGTGTTTGAGTTCATTTCGACCCAGTTTATTCCATCTCATATAATATGGGGTAGTGTCTACAGGGCCGTAAAGAGCGGTTCCCGGGCCTTTCCTGGTTCTTGTTCAAACAAAACTTTTCTTTTATAAAATTAAAAGTGTTGTTCGGGCGGGCTCCCTTACGACCCGGGCTCTGGGAATATATACCCGTTCACCCCACCCCTTTTTGTTGGATCTGTATGTCCATTGTATACTTTAATTGACATCTAGTTATTTGATTTCTCTAATCTGGGGTACATTTATTCATTTGGTCTCATCTAATCTGGCGTTTTGATATATGGGCCATATTAGATGTAAGGTACATGACCCATACTGGATAAAAGGCATAGGAGTAGTAATAAGGGGCACTTTAGCGATTTTCGATTTTTTTTTTGGCGACAAATGGAACAGTTGGAGCACTTTAGTGACAATGGGAATTTTGCATTAGCACACATTGGGCATGTATAGCGGCAAGATGAATGGTATAAGTAAGGTGACGTCAGAGTACTGGATAATTGCAACACTGTAGCAAGAGGCTGACCTAATACACGTAGCTACTACTCTAGGGAGGGACAAATACAAAAGAGATACAGATAGATAAATACAGAGATAACACACACACACACACACACATATATATATATATATATATATATATATATATATATATATATATATATATATATATATATATATATATATATATATATATATATGGCAAAATGAAAATGTAGATCTTTTCAAGGCATAGGAAGTGGTCCTAAAAAGGATCTTTGATTGTTATGTTAACACCATTCCGTTTACATACAGGACATAGCATAGGTCTTCTTATCTTCCTTAAATTCCTCAAACCTTGTCTCAAACTGTCTCATTTCCGGTCCGTAAATGAAGACTAATACAGCCATGTCTTTCCAAACAGTTGCAACGGTGATCCTGATGATGGTCCATGTTGTTTTCACATAAATGTTAGAATCACTACGGACAAGCATTGACGATACGATAGTAGAGGATTTAACGTCTGTCCACATCTTTGTGACTAGAACTGGTGAAGGAAATGAAGTGAATCGTGTTTATTTATAGTGGAATAGCGGATCGAACGGATTGAAAGTGTTCACCAATCCCAACATGTGTTACAAAATTCAGTCACTTCGTGTAGTCTGTCTTCCAATCCGAGGAGAGCTACCTGTGGCGTCACATTCTCTATATAGGAGCGCTAGCGTTTGTGCGCATTGAGCCTATGTGACAATATTTTGTGAAACATAACGGAACCTAAAAAAGATGATGAATTGAGGTGCACCGGCTATGGAGACGAAAAGCGATGGCATAGCAGTGGGTACTAAAGTAAACACAGGGCTACTTCCCGAAAAGGTTATTTCAACTGGGATTTAGTAGACTGTATCTCTTCGCAAGTATTTGTTCCGGTACCAGCACCTTCGCCACTTTCGCCTTCTTTATCACACATCGACGATTTTAGACAAAGACAGAAAGAAAAATCAGTGAACTTTTTACAGCAGTAGAAAGAGGCAAAACAAGCATTTCTTCTTGAACAGCAACAGCGAGAAAAATTGGCAAGAAGGAAACGACAGGAAGAAGAAGCAGATGAAAAGAAACAAAGGCCCGAAGAGAAGGAGAAGAGTGAAAGTCAAACAATCACAGTACTCTTGGACATTTTGGCTGAGTAAAGAAGTCTGAAACAAATGTATCAGACTTCTTTATTATGACCCAAGAGAAAAAGACCTTTCCGAGCAAAACAGCCTAACCCTGTGACTACATCAGAGATGCCACCCATAGTGATTTCTAAATCATGACAGGAGCAAGTCCACAAGTAGGTCTTGGCCATGGCAAAGGCTTACGGTAGCTAAAACAGATTGTTATCACTCCAGAGTTTGTTCTAAGGAAATCATAAACACCCAACGATCCTTTTCAGGGCCACCCAATTCTTTCGAAAAGAGTTTAATTATCATTTTGACAAAATCAATGAAAACTAAATCCCTTGCTTAACCCTAAGATGTACATGCTGCGAGTGTATGAGTGTGGCTCCTTATTATTCTACACAGTCAAAACAAAGAGACACTTATGTTTTTCAGTCTGGTCTATTCTGGTTCAAATATTTACAATCCAATTCACAACGCAATTCAAAACTTTTTAAATAAAGTTAATAAACTTCGTCTGTATCTGTTTTGGTTTAATTTCACTCTAATTTTTTTAATTTCTTCACTTTCACAGTTTTTTTCCTCCTCTTCTTCCTCCCCTTTTCTCCCTTTTTCTTCTCTTTCCGAACGTATCGGAGTTCTTCTTTAAATGTAACATAACAAAAGCAAAAGCTATTTGGATTGGAAACAAGAAATTTTCTAGTGAAAGAATATGTCCCGATATGGGCCTGATTTGGTCCTCCTCAAAATTTACACTCCTTGCCATAGATTTTTCGCCAGATTTACAATAAATGATGGAAATCAATTATATGAAGATACTTACAAAGGTAAAACGAATATTGGCAGGCTCGAGTCAAAAACATATGTCAGCAGTTGGTAAGGTAATTGTTGCAAAAAGCCTTGTTCTGTCCATATTTTTAAATCTTTTCTCAGCACTTCCAAATCCATCAGCCAACGTTCAAGCAGAACTAAATCGTACATTATTTTAATTTGTATGGGATCGAAAAGTAGAGAGAATTAAAAGCGATATATTAGTAGCAGCAGAGAACCAGGGAGGTCTCAATATGATACATATATTCTCATTTATGAAGTATATTAAGATAAGATGTGTAAAAAAATTGGTGAAAAATGAAAATAGAGCTTGCCACAACGTAGTCAATACAATTATAGTAAATGAAAAGGATATTTGGAACTTAGGCAGAAGAAAATTAGAAGAATTTAGTAAGCTCATTAAAAACAGTTTTTGGAAAGATGTCTTTTTGGCAGTATCTTATTGGAAAGAGGAACCGCGAAGTGCAAGTCAGTTCTTATACATGAGTATTTTTAATTTTATCTCCCACTAGAATGTTCTATCAGTACGAATCCTGGACATAAGCCGGTTTTGAAATTTTGATTGATCTAGTAGACTATCATAGCAATTTATTACATTTTTAAATGATGAAGCAAAAAACTAGAAGAGGTGACTTCTTTAAATAGCTATCTTTAATATCTAAAATTCCAAGAGCATAGAAAGAAGCTATTAAAAACCATTTTGCACATACTAATTTTGATAGGCAGGGGGATAAAATAATGGATCTGAAAAAAATAAAATTCGCTCAAGTTTGTTTACAAAGATTTTTTCAAACGGGCTAAAAGGTAACATACTGTTTAGCATTGATGTTGGATGCAAGAATTAAATAAAAATATAAGTAGTAAGGAGTGGACTGAGATATATAGCAGGGCGAAATTTTGTACCAAGGATACCAAGTTGATCTATTTTAACTTCAGATTAATCCACAGAATAATAGCTACTAATGATTTTTTGAAAAGATTGACATTGGATTACATCAAATGTACGTTTTGCAAGAGAGAGAGAATGAAAGTATTGAATATCTCTTCTATGATTGCAATATTACTTTACAGTTCTGGTACAGTTTTGTTGAACATTTTGCCTCATTTTGCCCAAATATTGTACATTTGTCCAATAAAAAAGAAAACCCTTTTAGGAAGTGAACAACTGGACAGTTTGTGTAATTTCTTGCTCTTTTGGCAAAACATTACACTTATACTTGCAGATTAAATATGCAAAATTGTTCCATCTATGCTTTTATGCAGAGGGTTGTAATGTACAGAAACGTTGAAAATATGCTTCTAAGATAAATCAAAAAGAGGACCAATTTCTTAAGAAATGGACCTTAACAGATGAATAGGTAAGTTTTATCTGATTGGATGGTAAACAGGAACAAAACACTATTATCAAAATCTTTATGTCACTACATGGGTATCTAAAGAGATTGCGTGCCATATGCAGTGAGCATGAGTGTGTGCATGTGTGTGTGTGTGTGTATTGACTTTTTTTAATATAGATTATATTTACTATCCCTTGTTTATCTGGAAACAATATCGTTTGATTGTAAGGTGACCTTGAGATGGTTTCCCAACCCAATGGTCAACCTATAACGGGGATAATAAAGTTACCCCCCCCAAAAAAAACCTTCATAAAAACCAGTTTTTACAACGGATCATAGCAAAGTTGTACGAGGCCAATTGTCAGCGACGATTGAAGTTAGAAGAGGAAATAGACCTAGTGGCAGAAATGTGGGAACACGAGTACTTTCAGCGATTGAAAACCGATCCTACGTTTAAGCGCATCGTGGAAAGTTACAAGCTGGTTGACCTCCTGAACATACAGGAGAGTTTGTATTGAGGACGGAAGAATGACACCTGTTAGCTGTACTAGCCCGAGATGAGGAGAAAGGAGAAGAAATCAAATACTTAGATGTGTGTTTTCTGCATTAGTAGATTTGCAAATATTGTTACTTTTTCGCAGAATACCTATAATTGCTGACAGAACACAATTTGTCAAGTGCGAAGCAATACCTCTCACGAACTTGTAACATCCCGTGTTACCACACCATTAACAAGGAGAACTAATGTTTTCCTTGTGCCGTTCTTGTGCTGAAACGTGCAACCCAAAACATTATTCTGTCAGCACACGCAGGATGAACGTGTCGTGACGAGAACGTGGGTCAGCGTGGAAATGTTTTTAAAGCTCTGGACTTGGGATACCAACTGTTAGAAAAGTATTAAATTTACCACTTTCCCAAGACAGAAAAATATCACAATGACTCAAAAAGTTATTTTTGCAGACTACGTGAAAATGAAACAAGAAGCCATTGGCCATTCTTCCTGGTGTCACACTCATAAAGACCAAAACAAATTCAGTTAGAAATACTGGGAGCAGGAAGGCATCACTTTAGGCCACATCGAGAAAAACTAAGACAGGCGATCGTTTGCCAAATGATGTTGAATTGTTTGTGGGGCTAATGGCACAACGATCGTGTTTACCCAAGACGGAGTATTTATCAGAACCTTTCAGCTACTTCCAGATGATTCACTACAAAACTAAATACATGAAACACGTGGACGTAATTCCTGAGGACTTGCTCTTTGTCAATTTCAAAGAAGAACTGACTTTGTAGAAGTCGACGAATTCGGAAATACCATCATTGCGGCTTACGTGACAGCCCATGCTCAGTTAAAACTGTACGAAGCTTTAGAACTGTCAGGAGATCGTGTGTTGTATTTTGAAACGGACAGTTGCATCTACACTGATTTTCTGGGTCAACAGCAACCTAAAATCGAAGAAGACCGTTTAGGACAATGAACAGACGAGCATCCCGAGGACAAAATTCTAAGATTTGCAAGTGGCGGTCCCAAACTTTATGGCTACGAATACCGTGACCCACAAGAAGAGCACATGGAGTGTAAACTGAAAAAATTGATGCTCAATTATCGCACGATTCAAGTGGTAAATTTTGGTGTACTAAAAGAAGCCCTGCAGTCTGGACCGGATGAAAACTTTAAAGTGACAACTTTCTTGTCAAACAAGATCTTACATTTACCCACACATCTGATCATCAGTTGTTCCTTGGAAAAAGTCTAACAGATCATGCCAGAAGCGAATATGGCTTCCCAATAATTTAACTTTACCGTAAGGACACGCCGATATTGGTCAGCATATAAAAAGAGACAACATCCAAAACCAAGAATTCATTGCCACTACCAATAATAATCGAGAGAAAGATGAATCCTTTCACACAGTAAGATCAAACTCGAGTGCGATGTGGTGCCTTTCGATGGCATAGGTGCCGTACGCTGTGACCTCAGTGATTCAGTACCACACCATCATCATGGGAACTTTGCTATAACTACACCTACCATGAAAAGTACGTGTCAACTCTGATAGATGCAAAAAAAGGCCATTTGTTATCGTACACCTTTTAACTTTACTGGTTTTTATGGTGGATGTACACCTCCACAGATGTCATGCAAAACTGAGAGCAAAGTCCTAAGGATTTCACCATACCCTTATCGAAATTAACCCGTGAAAGACGAATATGCGTTTGCCTGAATATTGCAATTATGATAGTTGATTGCAGACATTTCGAGGAAAATGGCTAAAATATATGTGAGGACCTACCCTGAAAGAATTACCCAGGGACAGGAGATAACGTCAAGTGCTTCAGTTGCGGTGTGTCACTTTACGAGTGGGAGAAGAAAGATTGCGTTTATCTTGAACATGCTTGATGGTCAACAAATTGTCACTACCTACCTTTAGTGAGACCTCGTTATTGAAGTTGGCCAACCATGTCATGTAAGAAATTATCTACGTGGTTAGGAGTCAAAAGTTGGAAAACCCCTAGACAAGTATTTAAACCCGATATAAAAGATAATCTTGAAACATTACCAATCGAATTGCAAGATAAGATCTACAAGGACATTTGAGATTGACTTGCCAGAGCCAAATCTCAATTAATGACTAAAGAGTTTTTATGTCGAGAAATTTACAAGAGAAAAGTGAAAAAGTCAACAAATCAAGATGAAATCAAGTGCGCGTTCATTCTACTTGTTTACCTTAGACCATTTTCCATTTTAGATTTTATTGACAGTCTTGAATGGCAGTGGTCATATATTATTCACTAGATTCATTTCGTTCGCTCTAGGAGAAATGCTCAACTGATACATGGCCATGGATAATTTACAAAAGAATATTCGTGGCTTACCTGTGGAGTTGAAAAAACACATTTAACGAGAGTTGGTCAAAATAGAAGCCAAACGCAAAGATCCACTGCATCAAATACGTTGGATATGTTTGAACCACTGATACCATAGCGATGTAAGAGGATTGATTCTAATGAAAGTGTTTAGGTGGTCCGACATTGATGAACTAGTCATGATCAAGAAGGATAATGTGGATTGTATTGTTAATAGTGATCATTTTTACTACCAGGTACACTTACTGAATCACATTCCAGAAGAAGAGTTAAAGGGTTACCAGAATCTTGTACAGAATGTAAACTTCGTTGAAGAGGAAATTTCTGAACGACTTGTAATGTGTCAGTTAGTGACTAAATATTTTGGATACGTTGACAGAATACAACCACTTTTGTGCAGAAAGTACACTTATAGCTGCCGAGAAAAAAGGGTATTAAAGCGTTCTACCATGCCACAACCTTTATCATTTGTGATACAACTGATTCCGTGAAATGAAATCAATGACAATATTCAGACAGTTGAGGATTACCATTGCATTTTAGGAGAACTTTGTCCATTGAATTAAGGTCGCCGTGTAGTGTGAGTCTTAGTGACTTGCTTTCTGGGATTTCGTTTATCGTTCGACTCTTTGTGGACTCTTTCCGAACAGGACGTATCAATCAAACAGCATGAAAAGTGATACCTTTAAATGGCCACGTGATTCATTCTCCTCAAAGCTTTAAGCTTTCATCTGGATACTTCTACGGAAAAATAATATTCGTCTTATTTTAGGTACTGAAGACGATGTGTGTACAGCTTGTGAGTTACATCCTCACTGGACAGATATACGTGACAGGATAAGCTGGGATTTCGAGGTTTGGACTAAAGAAATTGTACACTATGCCCGAGATTTGTAATCCTGACTTAAAGCGTTCAGTGGAAAAGTCACTTTCAAACCTGTGTTAGTGACAGTACCAGAAGTAGAAGAAGAACATACTGTCACTGATGAAAACCACTTTATTTAAGACAACAGCGTCATTGACATCCCCGAAAGGCCATTCCAGGACGACTCTTGATTGACGGTGAAAGGAATGTATAGACTCTCAGAACATTTCACACTGTTCCTAGGAGACCACATTTTGATGACAAGAATGTTGTAAAGTAGAGACTTGCTTACATTCTACCATAATTGTTTTGATATCTTTTATTCATATACTTAACCACTTGGCTTGTATTTATTTTGTCGTTCGTGTTGTTCACAATTAAAACATTACAATAAACGTTTGTGAAAAAAGACATAAATCTCTTGTCTTGTCTGTCTTCTTGTCAAAGCTGACATTCCTTACTCTAGTATGGCTATCTCTGCTCTCTCTCTTCTCCTTGGTCCACTTGCAAAATCATCGATGATCACTTAGATCATGCTAGATGGAAGACCTTGTATTTTCTGTATCCCTTTAACTTGCTCATTGCTGGAGACATCGGGTCAGGCAAAACCGAATTTGTCAAACGTTTGATCGAATGAAAACATCATTTAATTGATAGTGCACCTCAATGAATCGTGTGGTTGTACAAAGAGTGGCAATCGGCGTACAGCCTTCTATGAGAAAGTCAAGGCGATGCCATCGTGTTTGTGGAAGGCATTCGTGTCAAAGACGACAGAATCGTGTCTGACCCCAGTCACCCATTTGGTCATCTTTGACAACATGTTAGGAGAAGGCGAAGTAGAAATTAAGGTGCAATATACACTCAAAGAGCATCATCGTAATGCCAGTGTCATTTACATTATCCAAACTTTGTCTCAACAAAGTAAAGCCCACTGTACCATCAATCTCTATAATCAGTACGTGGTCGTGTTTAAAAGTCCTAGACATAAAATCGCAAATGTACTTCTTAGCCAAACAGTTAGGAACACCATGGCTAACTCATGCGTACGAAGATGCCACTCAAACCCCACACGCCTATTTACTCATGGATTTAAATCCGACTACCGCCGATAATTTGCGATTTCGTTCTCTTCTGTTTCATCGACTTAACAATCACCACCAAAATAAATCTATGAAAATACATCGGTCACTTAGACTCTTTCTAACACAGTGTCAACATGATATCTCTTCCGTCTCATCTTCTTGTCAAAATGATTCGTGCCTTGTACAACATCAGTCGTGAAAAATATCCAAAAATACATGCTCGTGTCTTAAATGCAGTCTCAGAGAAGAGTTTACGGTGACAGCACGTCAATTACTGCAAAGCAGCATTCCAATTACACATCAAACTAAATATTTTTGTCATAAACAAAGTAGTCTTGACGCAACTATCCGATCCACGCATTGGCACTCAAACCAAAAAGCAAATCATTTTGAAACCTGAAAATAACAGTTCTCTAGGTGTCATCATTCGTTTCCTCTTAAAATGGGATACCAATGCTCCCAATGTTCTCCCCAAGAAAAAGCTACTCGCTGACGTACCAAGAAGGAAAAAAAAGAGCATCGATGTCAAGACTTGGTCACAGTCTCATGAAAAGAAAATGAAAAGCCCACCGAAAAAAGTTTATACCCACAAGAGAGTTTCTTCAGTGGTAATACACTCTTTCACTTTAGCGGGATGTGGCCGCTTCTCACAAAGTACCTGCCTCCAACATTGAAGTCCAAGAGAGATCAGGCATGTTACAGAGTTTACTGGATTTCCCCAAGCAAGAACTGACCCATTTTAATCCCTTGCGAACTCCTCTACGACCTGTGTTGCCTTTCATCAAGTTGATATGAAGTAAAGACGATAAGTGATGTCGCATCCCATTATACAAAGACCTGAGATAAATCATACGGATCAGTGTTTTTTGTGCTGCTGAACACCCAAAAATGTTCTTCTATTCAAAAATGAAAATGAAAACAAAAACATCACGTCATCAGAGAAATAATTTCGCCAAGCATGGCAGTCAATCCCAAGAAGAGACACTCATCCAAAAAATAAGAAGTCACAGAAGAGGAGGATTTCGATTTATTGATTTATTTTTTAGAAAAAGAGCAACTAACATAGCCAAAACAGTTAAAGCAGCCGGGTACAAGGTCAATTTATAAAAAAATAAAAGGACACATGTCGAGCCATGGATTTCAGTGTATGTTGTGTACCAAAATATTCCCCTTCATTGTCGTTCTCCTCTCCAGAAAGGAAACGCTTAGTCAAACATAGACTTCACCCCCAGAAAAACACACTTGTCCAAAGAAAAGAAGAGTCACCAAAGAGTATCATTGTTTTTTGCAATTTTAGAAAACACATTGTTACCTTTATGAAGAAATGATAGTTCCAAAAAAGGATAAATCACCATGTGTCAAGGCAGTCATCGTCGTTAGTGTATTTGTTGCTGTGTGCCACGAAACGAACGAACCCACCAGAAAAAGGTACGCAAGTTAACAACGCCACCAACATTCAAAATTAGTTGACTTAAAAAGATGATGACCACCCCTTTCTCGACAAAAGTGAAAAGAAAGAAGAGAAACCAAAAGAGAAACATGAACGGATTACCCTGTTCCGTTATCCTCCTCGTATACACCAATTGCTCGTCAGAAACGCAATGCTTTACAAACCAAGAAATTACAACAGAAAAACAATAGTAGTATCAGTGAAGACTGGATAGCATATTAAAAATGGAATATGTGTTAGCCAGCATTTACTACCATACATCAAGCTACCAAAAAAGACTGAAAAGTGTCCGTTTACCTCAAGTGCAACGATGGTTACAAGAACAAGCCACACACACCTTACACAATCCCATTTGACGAACATTATCTAGATGCCTCACCCAAGTGGAAGGCATAGATCATCAATGGCAAGCTGATTTAGCTGATGTCTCTCATTTAGCCACCTACAACCTTGGAAACATATAATTGTTTTGTGTAATCGACGCATTTTCCACATTTCCGTCAGGCCATGCCATTGACTTCCATATCAACTAGTGAGTTAGTGAGAGCCATGAAACGTGTTGAAAAAAAGTGGTCGTCACCCTCTTCGATGGCAAACCGACAAAGACACCGAATTTCTGAAACAAGCATTCCAAAGTGAATTGAAGAAATGTGACATTCATTACTTCACCACCGAGAATCCCGAAAACAAAACCATCATCGTGGAACATCTTCAATGCACCTAGAAAGAACGCATGCGGAAATATTTTACACATCAACACACTCTCAAATACCCCGTCCATTTGAACACCCTATCTTACCCGTTAGTAACTCTCCCAAAGAAAGGCGAAGTCTTGGCCACAGGAGATTGTGTACGCATTGCAAAACCAAAGGCACGTTCGAGAAAGGTGACTTACCCGATTGGACCACTGAATCGTTTCGTGTCACTAAACGAGTGGCTGGCTGTTTTCATCCCGTCTATAAATTAGAAGACATGTACGGGAAAGTGTTGAAAGGAACGTTTTACATACCTGAGTTAAAATATGGACCAAAATAAAAAGACGACATGTACGAGATAGAAAGCATTCTCGATCAAAGAACAAGAAAAGTGGAAAACGCCATGTCAAAAAAATTAAAGTACAACGGAAAGGATATCCGTCAGTTTTGACTCTTGGGTCGTGACCGTTACGGTTATATTTTGTTTTTAGCTAGCAAACGTAGTGTACTTCAATGGCCTCATGACTTCCATCAATGGAAATTTCACATAAATTCACAACGTTGTCAACTTTGTCAAAATTAATTTGCTTGATGTTGTTGTTTCTTGTTCTTTATGTTATTTGTTACTTGAATACAAAATATATTTTGAGAAACGTGTCTGTCGTTTGTTTTGTTTTAAAAATAAACACTGTGAAAACATGCTCCTTAACTTTCAATCCTTCACATGACATGAAATATTATATTGTTCCGATACTAAAACCTCTGCGTTTGTACCACATAAATTGGGTGGGTCTCCAGTCTGACCATCATTCATTGATCATCATCTTTCGTATTCAGCCTTCGAAGAGAACTGGACGTGTTTTATTTATGAAGCGCAAACGATAATAAGAATCAATAGCCTCCTCTACAATCTACAAGAAATTTAAAAGCACTCACTAAAAATACTTAAATCAGCTCCTGCAGAATAAGATTCAAGGAATGAGGAACGAGGATAAAGAATAAAGACAAAAGACAAAGACGATAACAACAAACACATACAGACCCGGAAACCCTCCACAGGACAAAAGGCGAACCAGGACCATAAGTAGAAAGGAAACATAATCCCACGCACTAAGACAACAAGTTTCCCCTATTAATCATAATCCATTAACACGTAGTACAATACAACTAACCCACGATTAACATCCTCACCATATATATCACACACATCACTTAGGAAAAACATATCATCCCACGTACAGCATCCTAGTGAACGCAGGAATACCAACCTCATCAACAAGGACATGGCTAACATGAGAAGGTCGAGATCAGCCCATGGACCCCATAAGAAAAAAGGCAACACGCACCATCAAATCCACGCGAGACTGTCAGCAACTACACCCCAAAAAAGGTACGCAAACCCAACCACAACAGAAAGACCCCCAGCCCCCATATATTACAATCACCGTCATCAATCCAACGACAACTGCTCAAAACATGTAGACCAATTAAAATCAATATTTCCATATCTGGACCAACAACAAGACGGGAGAACCCTACATGGCCTAATATGAAGACACAAGAAAATGAAAATTCAGCCCTGCCCATTGCTCACCACGCTACCATCATTGTACATCCCGACAACTGGTCAAACCCTACTAGACGAAAGACACAAATGGCCTCAACTCTATCAATGATCACAATAGAAGAAGCCTTCGTCAGCCTACACGCAAGCACAAGAAAGGAAAACCCTAAACAAATTAAGGATGGAGCAGACAGCCCCAATCAAATCAACAACACTACCATAACATTGGCACAAATAGTAGCTAGGTTGACATTCTCACCTATGACAAACGCGAGACCCAGCAAACCGTATCAATACCCCAAACAAGATACCAAGGCCACAACCGCACCACCATAGGAAACAAAAGAGATGTACTACAGCTCATTACGTCCACCACAGATTCCACTAAGCGGACCCTATACCAACCACAAAGGAACTGGACAAGTCAAAACAACGTCAAAATCTATTTTGCTTCTGCCACCACCAAAGACAACCTTCTGGAACCAGCAAGCTACTCATATGGTATCAAGGAAACAGACCCCCTGCAGGGCAACAACTGCCAAACAATACCAAAAACATATCAAGCAAAACCCAGAGCACACACAACACCTCATCTGTAGATTATAACACTACCAACCTAATAATCAAAATTGGATCAAACCAACAACACCACCAACCCAGCAATTGGAGAAAACTTGTCACATACAATGCACAAATAGCCGGCCCTTCCAAACGCCCAGCGATGGCACCATTTCAACCATGATACAAACCATCAGAAATCAACAACATAACCAAACAGATGACCAACAGACCAAGGCTAAATCCACAATACTAACAAACTGCATCTACACCGAGTATGAGGATCAGGCCGTTGGACAAAAAGGCGGCAAACAACCAATTAAAGGTCCCCCAAAAGGGAAGTGCTCAATACCCAAGAACGCAAAATCTGAAAACAAGCAAAATGAACACGATCATGTCCGGTCGCTAACAACATATAAACAACTTCAAACAGTACACTCAACACCGCAGGAGCCAACAATGCCAGATGCACTCACAACCGAGAGAGAAGAAGGAAAATACTCATCCGCCCCAAACCGGCCTCCTACACACACAATACCCACTACCAAACGGAAAAGAGCACATCCATCCAAATCTAAGTGGACAGAAAAACAACTTCCTTGCGACCGGCCAGATACCATCAAATACAGCCCCACCTATCACTACTCAGCACATAAACCAAAGCAAATGGCAATACATACAACTACACTCACATGCACAGCAGTAAAACAGCCAGATGAATACCAAGAACATATCACCAGCCAACAAACCAGAAACATCCAAGATACTGGCAAAACTGGACAAACAGGAAAACAATGTAACCACCCAAGGAAATTTCAACCTAGCTACCTAACGCTATGCATCACCAGCAACGACGATACCCTTCTAAAACTCAACACATGCTCGATCACCCGAAATCCCTTACGTAACTGTAAAGAAGAATTTAAAATCATAAGGCCTAAGAAACCATACCTCATTATACACTACACCTCTAAAGCTCAAACTAAAGCATACAGGAAAATCACCAAAATAGCGGGAATCAATGTCTCTATCCACCCACACAAATCCTGTACATTCAAACTAATCGGACCTACCAAAACCAAAGCAAACTAAAAAACACTTAAAACAGCGAACAACAAACATGGCCAAACCACCTCTCATCGTCCTGGACACAAATTACACCTACCAATCTGGCATTGGATCTGCCGAAGTCTATACGTCAACCAACCAGAACTTGCGGCCACGCTACAAAACATGAAGGACAAACCAGACCTGATATGCCTCCAACAACACTGCACCAAACCACCTAAACTACACGGGTACGAAGTAACCTATATCAAACACCGTACAACTGGCTTCAGAGGAGGGAATTAGTAAACTATGTCTTTAACTCACTCTCAGGTGCCCAGGAAATCGAAGACACATCCGCAGAAAAAACTGGCAACCATGGCATTAAAACCACCATCAACCAGCAGCAAATCCACCTTTATAACATCTATGACCCATCTACTAACACAGTTAACCCCACTGGCACCCTATAACTACTACTCAAAAAAAGCCCCCAACGAACCACCCTATTCGGGGACCTCAACGCGCACCACCCCACCTGGGGCAGTGACACCACCACCACAAGAGGTAGACTGTTACATAATTTGATCAAAAAACACAATCTACTCAACACAGGCACACCGATCAGACTAAACCCACACACAGGAAACATGACTGCTATTGACCGCACACTAACTACACCAGATATAGCAAAAATAAAAAAATAGGAAGTCGTACAAAACAGCACCTTGGGCAGTGATCATTATCCACTTCAACTTAAACTAATCATATCAAGAATCAAAGAACCAACCCAAACGACCCCCAAATTGATAATCAAGAAAGCTAACTGGGGCAAATACCAGGAACTACTAAACCACATACACCCAAGGAGCTCTAACATACAGACAGCAACACCTACCATGACAACATAATACTTGCAGTAGACCTGGATCCACAACATTCTGTCCCCAAAACAGATGGAAAAGGTAAGAAATACAACCTACCGTGGTGGAACGAAAAATGCAAACTAGCCAAGACACTAAAACGCCAAGCCCTCAACAAATTCAAACGCATTAAAAAAAATCCACCGATCTTCAAACATATAGATATCTAGAAGTAGAAGTGAAACGCACCCTCAGGGTAGCCAAGATAGACTCCTGGAGGGAATTTTGGTCCACCATGACACACAAATCAAAGACAAAAGAAATCCTGGACAAGACTAAAGCTATACAAGGCAAAGCAACCCAAACTCTTCTGCTACTACCCGGAACGACAACTAATCAAGAAACAGCAGAACAAATAGCTAATCATTTCTAACAACCCAGCAGTAACAACAATCACTTACCCAACTTTCTAACCTCAAAGCAGCAAATAGAAACCAACTACTGACACCTGTTCACCGATCAAAGCACCAAAGACGTACACAACGAAACACTACACAACGACTACTTTACAATGTATGAATGGACACAGGTCCTCGGGCACAAACAACAAACTGCCTCAGGGGAAGATAACGTCGGCTACATCTTCTACCAACAACTCCAGGAAAACATCATGCAACTAAACACAATGTACCTAATTAATCAAATCTTGATCACTGGAAATATTCCTGAATCTTGAAAACAGGCAGTTGTCATCCCGATCCCGAAACCTAGAAAAGACCCCCAAATCACCACCTCCTACAGGCCTATCTCACTAACCATCACCCTGTGCAAGATAATGGAAACTATGATCAATAATCGACTGAAACACCACCTAACTTTAAACAATCTACTATCAGAAAACCAAAGTGGCTTCCGCATCCATCGCTCAACCTTAGACCAAATTACTCGCCTTGAAGCAGACACATCAAGCTAACCTTCATTGCAAAAATAAAAAATAAACAGATACCTGATTGCGATTTTCATAGACCTCGAAAAAGCCCTTGACCTAATCTGGACCAAAGGTCTGATAAAACTAAACTCAATCTATTTGGCATAAAAGTCAGTATGCACCGCTGGATCAACTAACTGGACGAACATTTAAAGTACGAATTAACGACACCTACTCCAATATACACGATCTACAGAATGGCACGCCACAAGGGAGTGTAATAAGCCCCACCTTATTCAACTTTATGGCAAATAACCTAATCAATCACCTAGACCAAGGTATTGAACTATCCCAATTCGCAGACGACAGCGCTATATGGATGGCCTGCTATCCAACAAATCCAACACACATCGACAGCATTCAGCGAAACCAGGACTCCATAACGACATGGGCAAAAACCTGGGGATTTAAAATTTGCGCGACGAAGACCATTGCGGTCCTATTCACACCTCACAACAAACGACTCCCACCATACCCCACAATCTGCCTACAAGGACAACGCATACCATTTACCAACTTCTTCCTTGGAGTCGTATTTGATGAAAAACTCACATGGAAGAAACACATCACACATCTCATTGAGCACTGCTAGGATGACATAAACATCCTCCAATACGTCTGGGGCAACAGGTAGGGGATACGACTTCCAGATTTTCCTCATGATATACAAAGAACTTATAAGGTCAAAGTTAGATTATGAATGCCAAGTATACCACACATCCCATCCGTCAGTAGTTAAGAAACTGGACAGCATCCAAGGAAAGGCACTCCGCCTTTGCACAGGTATCCTACCCAACACAACTACTATCGAACTACAAGTCTTAACAGGCGAGCTACCCCTACACATCAGAAGGGAGGAGCTTATACTACGTTACATCAATAAACTTCAGACTTACCCTGACAGCAACCTAACCAAGAAAGATTATTACAAATGCCAAACAAAATTCAACGGGAAAAGAGTTTAAAAACCATCAACTTTCCATATTGCCCAAAGCATCACCAAGTCCATGCCATCCCTGCAAATGCCAGTTGAACAGCTAAAATATCTTAATCCAACCATATGAAGAAATCAACCACTATCCATTAACATCACAATCCACCAAGCAGGGAATAAACATGACAACCCATGGATATTTTTACCGACTCCTTAAGCGTACTCCAAACTCTCCAGATAGGAAAATGCAAAACCAGACTTATGTTCCTTGAGAAAACCTTTATGATCATAAAGGAACTGAACAACGACCAAAATACAACTGACTTCCTCTGGGTTCCCCCTCATATACATCTAAGTTGGGATGATACAACTGATCAAGTGGCGAAATAGGGTACATCACTACCGCAAATAATAAACTTTGCACTCAGCACACTGAAAGTCAACAGTGCCATCAAAACATACATAAACTCCATCTGGCAAGCCAACTGGGTCAATACCACGAAAGGAAGAGAACTATACTATACCCAACCTAAAATATCCAGACAACCGCAGATTCCACACACGCTAACAAAAGAAGAACAAAGAATAATCAACAGACTTCGAACAGGCAAGACCATCCTGCAAATCAGCTATGGGCAACACACCCAGGATAGAGCTGATACCAACCCCACCTGTCCACACTGCTCGAAGCAGGAGACCCTCCAACACATCCTCAATGACTGCCACGGTTACCTACATCAACAGAACAACTTTATAACACATCAACGCAGAATAAATTCTCCTATCAGCTACCCGGATATTTTACGACAAATGCTTAACCCAAACTAAATACTAACTTACAAAAAAGTACAAAATTTCCTGCATGAAATTAACAAAATAGAGCACCTCTAAAAACCCTCTATGATCATATTCAAGGCTAAATCATTAACTCAGATATCGGTATACCACTTATACATAACTTTGAACAAGTAAAATGTTCACGTAAGCCATAACTACTCAATTACGGACAAAGGTCAAACACGCAAAAACAATTACATACACAAACTGTATGATGTACGGCATTGAAACCAAAGGAAATACAGCGACGTATCTGATACATGATATTTACACCAAAGACGTATGGAAGTTACATAGAACATTCTTGTCAAGTGTGACAACTGAAATAAAGAGAGTTGTATGAGGTATGATATTGAGAGCAAACGAAATATAGTGATGTGTATGGTGTACGATGTTGATAACAAAAGGCGTACAAATCTTACATCGAACGAGCTTATCAAGTCCTATGCATCATCACCATAGCAACTTCAAAGTTATTCATCCCTCAACATCATGAATCCCATCATCTACTATCTGCGTTCATTGGGCGAAGAATCGCACATTCTTGAAAATTATACAGATCTATATCCATCTCCAATAATATCCAATGTTGCTACTTATTTTTTTCTGATCGTGTGTGAGTTTTGCATTATTATGTATACACACACTTGCAAGCAAAACTGGGGAAGTACCACAACGTTCCTCATTTCAATGGCAATAGCAAGAATTGTTGACAATGTTGTCAATATTCATTTTTGATTAACATCCATTGATTCGATTTATGAGTTAAAAAGACCCGAAAGATTGAGCCCATGTGGTAAAGACGTAGCAAGAGATAAAAATAATAGTCGAAATAATTCAAATTGATCGTTGAAATATTGGAATAAAATTTTATATGGAGGAAAATTAGAAGCCTGAAATTAATTTCGGATTAAATTCTATCTTGATGCCCAACTCTATGACCCAATGCATACAACAAAGAATGAAATCGTTTGGAATGGACGTGCGTGTTTTAATTAGCGTTTGAAGCTCATGCACTTTATTATTCTGAGCAGTAATCCTATGCATTGCTTGTCTTTGAAATCTCTTTTCACAGCTCACAGTTGAGGACGAAGGCTGATCAAGCTTTGAACTTAGCACCTTTGTATTTAAAAGTTCATTATCTGGTTCTGAAACTCAATGTCTTCATTTTCTTACATTGCACTAATAACAATGGCAAATCAAATATTTGCATATGAGAAAGTTTTGAATATAAAATACAAAAATACATTTTTTTGACAACAATGAGACAAAAAAGATGGGACATGCTGCGCACAGCACTTAAGCCTGTTACGTTGTGCATGATTTCAGTTTGTCTATATACCAGTCATTGTTTGTCATAAGAAATAAGGTTATGTCTTTTTTGATCCCCAAAAAACAATATTAATAACAAAAATAAACTTTATTGAACGTGGCCCTCACTTTTTTATAACCAATATGTTAAAACAAATACAAAACCAAATAAACTGTCATTCACACACATTTTCAGCATCCTCACACATGTACTCAAACATATTTGAAATGAATTAATATGCGTAATTATAGTGGCCAACAGACATACGAACGACAGGTGTGTATATCTGAGCAAAGTCGAAGTCGTGTATACATATATAAAAACATGCACATGCTATTTCTTGAAATAATGATAAAACTCATTGTTAGGAGGCCTTAATAGTTCATTCCAGTTGGTTAAGAAATTCAAATCCATGAATGTTACATATGAGCACTTTATAATTGTAGCGAATAATATTTGAATAACTAAATCCATCCAAGCTATAAACTGTGACAAAAATAATTCACCATACTGGAGTTATCTTTTTAATTTTCACTTTGCATTATAGGGAAATTAATTGTTAAATTTTACAACACTTTGCCTTAACTCTTTTCTTTTATTTAGATTAAGAGTATAGAGTCGTAGGACGATTCGGTAAATGAGGGGCCCCGAGTGGCCGAGTAGTCAAAAGCGCTGTCCATTATGGATCACTGCAATCTCACCTCTGTCTGCGTGGGATCGAGTCTAAGATTCGGTGAATGTGGATATGTGAGAAAGCTTGCCAGTAGCATCTCGTGGGTCGGTGGTTCTTTCCGCGAATTTCCCGGTTTCTTCCTCCACCATTAATACTGGCCGCCATGAATAGCCTATCGTGTGCTGAAAAATGGCGTTAAGCCCAACAACAACAACAACATTCAGTAAATTAACGGTTGGTCATAAATCTCAAATTCTGGAGATCATTGGTTGATCAGAGCTTTATCCTTGATTTGAATGATAATAGGGAAGCGGAGAGTACGTTAAATTAGTATATGAAGGGATCTACAAAAGTAAGCGCACTAGTGCACGATTCTATATTTGTGAACTGTAGGGACGTGAGAAGATCGTTTAGTGACGTCTATGATTGCAACAGTATGCTTTTAGTTGTTGTTGTTGTTGTTGTTGTAGGGTTTTACGCCATTTTTCAGCACAAGATAGGCTATACATGGCGGGCAGTATTAATGGTGGAGGAAGAACCCAGGAAAACCCAGAGAAGAACCACCGACCCACGAGAAGCTACTGACAGGCTTTCTCACTTACCTACGTTAGCCGAGTCTGGACTCGAACTCACATAGACAGAGGTGAGATGGCAGTGATCCGTAACGGTCAGCGCTTTAGACCACTCGGCCACTCGGGGCCCCTGGTATGCTTTTAGCAGTTCTTTTGGAATTCTTTCCAATCAACCTTATAAACAATGTTTGTCAATATCTGTTTTTTTTACATACTTTAGAAACAGGGTCAAGTAAGTTTGTATGTTTTTTTTTTGCATGTTCAGCACATTCCAGCAAGAATTAGGTCATTAACCTATATTTCATTGCAATTAGATATCCATAACAATTTCTGTGAAGGGAGTTACAACGATAAATCTTTCAAAGATGTGCTTGCCTATAAGTCAGGCTTGACAACTCTTGATTATTTGTTGCTATTTGGTGCTATATGCTTTACGTTAAACTTGGCGATTTCATCTGTGCATTTTGTTACCATTCTGACAAAGATACATATCTTCAATGAGTACAGTTTCGCTGAAGAAATGAAGAAGCAACTTTTGTGTCTTTAATACAAATTTGATAGCATATTTCTTGTTGAATTTTATTTATCTGATATTTAATCCTGTAATTTCTTTAATAATTATGGATGTAATAGGTACTGACTTACAAATAAATATAATAGGCATTGACACTGACATTCAAATGTAATAAAAATTACTGCTGACTTACAAATAATTATTAACATTGACTTACACAAAATAAAGAGCTTTAAATATGTCGATGAGGAGGTTTCTTTTACCGTAGCAAATATAAAACAAATCAGGGTGAATATGGATGCCTTCAACCGAAGGGAAAGGAAATATAACATCTATAATCTTGATCATGCACACTGGTGACAATTTGTCTGGCGAGATTAATTGACAGTATGGTGTATTGATTTCGGTTTGCTATTTGGGATTTTGAAACTCGCCCTATTGTAAGCTAACAGCAAAACACTCGTTAGGAATATTGTCCTGTCAATGATAACACGTGCAAGGCGTTTTGTAGAGATGGTGTAGTTTTAATTTCATTTTGGAAATTTCCTGCTCATATGGACTTCTTTAATAAACGATATGCATTTTATTTAATTCGAAACTGACATCTATATGTTATGCATAATAATGCTGTTATGATATTGTCCAGATCTTATGCTGACTGTATATATTGCAAAGCAACATTACGGAATATTTTGCCGTTGACATTTGTAGTGTGTAGACTTAACCTTAATTTTGTTCGACGATGGAATTAGAAATTCTGAAATAGGTTCTGGGTCCATTACAAACAAATTTTCGGGCTAATAAGACAGAAATGACAGCATTATCTGCCAGTTGCATTGTTTCAGAAAAAAATATTAAAATTTATTCTCGACTCCGTTACAAGTGTATGGTCTTAAAAAAAGTAACCAAAAGAGTGAGAAGCAATAAGTTCCATAAAATTCAATAAATAGTTTATTTCCCTAGAATACAGTGTGAAAATAAAAATATTACGATATTGCGAATTGAATCTCAAAACACTCCTAGAATTATTGGCAAATGTCCTAATAATTCAAAGTTCTGAATAAACTTTAGTATAAATCGAAATTAAGGTCCAACACTGAGGTATTGATATGTTTGTGATGATCTGTATTGATGCTGTGCCAAGAGTCTTTTGTTGAAACAAAGTAAAGTAATTCGAGGTTTGAATTTACTAAATTTCCCAGTAAATTTAATATCAAGAATAATATCTTTCTAATGAGCATTCAGTATTATTGGAGAAAATTCGTCTGAACAATTTGAAGAAATAAATTCCAGCCCAAATAAATACTGAACACAACAATAATACAAGTTGATTCTGCTAAATTTTAAGCACGATGACTATATAGTCTACTTCTTGATCTCTGGTGACAATTAATATTTTCTAAAAAAAAAGACAATTACCTAATGGAAAGTAACCTTCTAAAATGACCTTAATATTTGCAAAATTATGTTAACTATAATTGGCAGTATGTTATAAAATTATAAATATATAACTTGGACAATATCAGGTACAGAAGGTAAATTGTATTGGAATCCCAAAAGCCTAGACCCATGTCCAAATAAACATAACACTTCATTTATCAATGATCCTGGTAGTAAACCCGCACACATAAAGAATATTGTATCTACCTGTTAGTTGTTTCCAGAATATTATTATTAAAAATATAATCAATAATTATTCAGGTCAAGTGGAAAATAAACTTGAATTTTAGCAAGCTTAAGTCCAACATACAATGTTACATTACAATGCCATATAATGAAATAAAAAAAATTTGTATACCCCTTCCCAAACAAGCAATGCAAGTAAATATACACAATTCCCTCATAATAAAAAATTTGGATGAAATATTGCTGGACAACTGCAACGTTGTTAGAAACACATTACCATTTTGAATCGTCCTATCTAGAGTTCGAAAACACACAATATACAACGTCAATTATACGAGTATAAGGAAACAAAATATAAAACAAAACTGAAAACATTACTTACAAACAAACAACAGTATGTACAAATAATAGAAGATGAATGCAAAGTATACAACCTCACCTCATTTGATATAAAAAAGAGGTGCATTACGATTATCTTAATACGGTGTTACTATGCTATAAAGATACATACATTACGATAATCTTAATACGGTGTTACTATGCTATAAAATACTAGATTATGTACTTTTTTAGATTAGTTCAGTGTGTAATTACGTGCAAACACAAATTGTCATTTGAAAATATTTCAGAACCATTTTGCGTACAACAAATGAAATAATTCAGTTTACTTTGGTAGGAAATTTGGATAGACAGTATTACGACGCTATTGTCTTAAACTATGTCACAGAAAGGAGGTGAAACCTACAATTTAAATAAAATTCAGCTAAAAAATGCAAATACAGCACGAGGAATTAAATTCCAAATAATCCTAATGTTAAATTACAAGCTCAAAAGTATAAAATGAATAATTGTCACAGGGTATTACATCGGTATACACACTGCCTTGAATGTGTCCTGAATAATCCCCAAGTAGTCTTTTTGGTCGAAACAATCAAAAAACACATTTTGATGCCAATGAATAATTTAAAACTTATATATGAACCTAACTATGAGTGATTCCACATAATGACCATGAAACATAAATGAAAACTATTTATTTCATTTGAGTTAGATTTCCAAGGATAAAACCGAGTAAACAAAACCGACCTTGACCTCGGTCTTCTTGTTGGTATTATTCCACTTACATAAATAGGTAGCAGTGAGTCGGGAAACAATCCATCTGACTACTTCACAATTAATTATATACAGACGTTACTTTACTTGGAATAACACTAGTACATAGTATTATGTTCTAACTCTTAGCCCAATACAGGAGAGAGACCTCGCAAAAATAAATTTATTGTAATAAATTATTTCTACATGTTTTCATATATACACATAAACGAATATATGTACATATACATACTTACGCATACGTGTTGGCAAATATAATCATATAATTCCATGCACATTGCATGCTAGCACTTAATACGGATATCTATCTGTACCATCAATTCAAGTTATAACTTATTTAGGTTTATAACATTTATATTTTAATTCTTTAATTCAGTGACTGGTTAGCACTATATTGACGTACATGTGCACTGTGTTGTAATAATCTCATTCATAATCGAAGGTCGGTATATTTGGTCAAGTCAACAACTATTTTGGTCAAATACGCTAAGTTGGATGGAGGTCTCCTAAACATCATTTGCCATGTCGAGCTATATGCACGTCTACATTATTCATTGGTTCAACTGTTGGAACATGACTGAGTTATTTTGAAATAATACGATTTAATTGTTCCAAACTCTTTTAGTGAATCAGAAAATGTTGATGTTTGACGTGGATGTAGAGAATATATAAGAATATATAGTTAGGTATTTCTGTCTATGCTAGTTCTGTAAAAGTCGTTGAGAAGAAATTGTGATTTACTTATAATATTTGTTAGTTTTATTTCCCATAGTGGACAATCTTTAACTGATACAGTCAGTACCTATTGGATTGTGAGCATATATTGAAGGAATTAAATATTTAAATTGGGACTTAAATATTAAATTGGGACTTAAATATTTAAATAATTCTATCGTATCATGTTAAACTTTCAAGGACTTTAGTGATATTCTACTTACCCTGAAGTAAAAACATTTCTATTAGAACTGTGATTCTTCCGCGGTGCTATCACATAAGCACATCAGAATCTTCATTCGGAATACCTTTGGACAGATTCCTGATTGATGTGAAATCTGTAACATAATTTAGGATATTCTAGGAATTCATACACTGTAAATCCTTTCTAATTGTTTCATCTTGTTTGATTTTATATTTTATTAAATAAATTTATATTTCGAAAAATGCAATGCTTGTTGGGTTTACCATGTCTTGTTATTTAAACTGAAGCCCATAGACGTAATACGCTACATTCAACATTCACTTTTTATTACAAGTTTTACACAGTAACTATTTTCTTCATAATATTTTTCTTTTTGTTATAATTTTAAATGAATATTTCTATTATTACTATACCCTTAAAAGTACAAAAATTAGGAGACAAATAGCGAGTTGAAAATTTAATGCCTTAGCACCTTGTAATTACGTTATAGAAGTGTACATACACTTTTCCTGTTTAATATTCATAAGAAAATCATCAAATAAATAAGGTCATAACTCTATCAATTTCATGCATGGGCATATCTAAGCAGATCTAAAATTGAACCTGTCATGTGCAAACATAATTCAAATCATTTAAAATGATATTTGTATAGACAACGTTTTTCATGTACAATGGATGCATGCATAATATTTCTGATATGTTTTTTAATGTGTCGTGTTCCGAGATTCACTATTAAATCTACAGTCATAAACATCTGATTTCAAGTGCATCGAAAGGAGATTGATCACTATCTTTGTTTTTGATTTGGTCTAATGAACCAAAAACAAATTATCTTTTGAAATTTGTAACTTTTTCAGATGATTGTCTACCCAATACAACTTGTAAACAATAACTAATTTTTGGAACAGTTCCAAAAATGATGAGATAAACTCTCTAAGGAATCGTTACAGGATGAATACATACATTAGCGACTTTTCCAATTTTTTTCAAAAATGTTGTTGTTGTTGTTGTTGAGCTTAACGCCATTTTTCAGCACACGATAGGCTATTCATGGCGGCCAGTATTAATGGTGGAGGAAGAAACCGGGAAATCACCGGAAAGAACCACCGACCCACGAGAAGCTACTGGCAAGCTTTCTCACATATCCACATTCGCCGAATCCTAGACTCGAACCCACGCAGACAGAGGTGAGATGGCAGTGATCCGTAACGGACAGCGCTTTAGACCACTCGGCCACTCGGGGCCCCTTTCAAAAATGTATTAGTTGGTAAAATTCTACACATCATTTTAGCTTGAAACCATCTCTATCTAATACAAGAAGTGTTGTCTTAAGGCACGGGCACACTGAACAGTTGCTCAGGGCCTCACGCTTCTAGGTGCATCATGCTGCCCATATTGTTATGGAATAGTAGGGCCGGTAGAGAGCCCCATTTCATTGTTTTGCCCATAGCCTATAATGTTGTTAAGACGGCACTGACTAGGTACTTTAAAAGGCAAGAAAAAAGTATTTATTCCAGTCATTCTCATCTATAAACTCTTATTTTTGATTCCATTTTGATACTGATGTTATCCTAGAAGAATTAACCTAGTTTTGATATATGCCTATCAACAATACTATCATAAAGGTTAGAGAAATTAAATTCGTACTCTACCGAGTTTCGAACCCAGGTCCGCGAGTAAATGGCACCCATCGCCTTGCCTGCACGAACCAGCCCATATACCGTCACGACTAAGCACGCATCATAAAAAAATGATGGCACTGAATCGGTGTTATATAAGCTCGTGCGTAGCAGACACACTTGCATGACGACCTAGTAAATAATTCTCATATATATATATATATATATATATATATATATATATATATATATATATATATATATATATATATATATATATATATATATATATATATATATATATATATATATATATATATATATATATATATAGATATATACAGTCGTTCCAGATTGCAGGTTCGAAACTCCGTAGAGTACGAATTTAATTTCTCTAACCTGTACGATAGTACTGTTTGCATTAAACTATTATTTCTGCCAACTATTATCAAGAATCTACTACAGAATCCAGGGATAGCACTGTCTGTTCTGTCTGGTACATATATATATATATATATATATATATATATATATATATATATATATATATATATATATATATATATATATATATATATATATATATATATATATATATATATATATATGTGTATATATATATATATATATATATATATATATATATATATATATATATATATATATTTAAAAGGGGTAAATAATGTTTTTGACCACTGTAAAAGTAAAGATTTAACTTATCTGGATATACTTCCATAAATGAGCCTGACCATACAGTCTGAGAATGTAACACCTAAATAAGCAAAATAAGATACATTTCAATCGCAATCATAGTCTGGGCTGTACCTTATAGAACTTCCAGTTGCACTTCCTAGCTATACACATGTTCTGTTTCAATATTTATACTGAGCCTTGAAAGTTTAGAATATTAGTAGATACGATGGAGTAGATTTAAGGGACTTATTTTAGTCATCCAGGGTGAGAGCGAGTCATTTGCAAACTGTGGAACTAGATATTCTGTATTTTCTAGTTTAATTCCTTTGATATGGGCTTACATTACAACACATAGTAACACATATGTTACATAGTAATGGGCTTACATTACAACACATAGTAACACATATGTTACATAGTAATGGGCTTACATTACAACACATAGTAGATAATGTGTTAAGATATGGGTCATCTTGTACACATTATCTCTTGATTTTAAACCGTGGTGAACATCGGATATTTACAGTGTTGAAATCCAATTTTAATAAACAGTTTTGCAACTATTTATAAGAATGAGAGAAGGCAGATCGGCGAGAAAACTCCATAAACCTCAATTAACCTAATTAGAACGTAATAGTTACTTTATCATATTTTTTTTAGCCGACCTTGGTTCGCAAACTCGTTAACAATAAGTGGAAATAATTGGCTAATTTTAAGGTCAGATCCAACCCACGTGCTACCCATGTGTAAACAGTTATTTTTATTGATCATTTCTAGCTAGAGAATTTGATTGTTTAGATAAGGCTATTCTAAGCTACGTGACAAATGGCAATTTTTAATGCGATGTTCAAGTTAGAAATCACGTAGCTTGCCACGTGAAATAACATGTGATTTAAAATCAGGCTTAAAATAACCAATTGGAATTAAATTGATTTAGTCGTAAAAAATGCCTTTAGGAGTTCAGATGTATTATATGTTGTTGCCATATTTAGAGTTTTTGGTTATTCTAGAGTAATTTATATTTCCTGGTTAATAATTGCTTCTTCATCAAAGTCTTGGACAAAGGCATTCAGTGGAAATTATCTGGAATTATAAAGCCGGAATATTATTCTTGATTCACAAAATTAAATGAGGAACTGTTACTATTAGTACAACGACATCATCTGACGTCATCGCCTTCCATATTGGAACTTCATCGATATTAGAACCTGGATTCAAAGACAACTGTTGAGTGCAAGGACTTATATTTTTCAATCTTAGCATTAAATTTTGGATCATATTCACAATTCATAAGTCTTATTTTCTATTTTTATATTGTTTTTCTAGGAAAATAGAGTATTTTTGTTAAAATTTACAAAGCTTGTTGACTTCACTCCTTTCTTTTGCTACATTTGTACGAGATTACATGTAACAATGTTTATATATCTGAACACACTGAAATCTTGCTTAGTTCGGGATATTAAACACTTATATACAAATCCTCATTATAATAAAAATTATTTACTCGATCAATTAATTTGTGTGCACATTCCTTCACATGTAAAAGAGCACTTAGATAAATGTACTTCTTGCCAGAGAAAAAGAGGCGAAATTAGGTATTTTATTTTTAGTTTTCTGCGCAGGCGTTAACGCAGTTTTGCATTTAGTTCCATTTTTATTGCATTGATGTCTGCACGGGTGTCATTAGAAATTTTTCGGCGGGGGGGAGGGACAAATCTAAGGCATATGTTTTTTTCAAAATTTGGAGGTGGGGTTTCGGTGGGCACCCAATGCAGGTGCCAAATGATACATATAGACTTCTACAAGCTATTGGGTACATTCTTTTAGAGGTACATTATTCGCCATAGACCAAAGGGACATTACATACCCTGGACAAAAGTTAACACTGATGTACTTTTTAGCTCTGTTGACTATTCGAAATGTTTGCATTTCGTTTTATATCTCAGTTTTTGTCAGTACATTAGTTAAGAATTTGTTTGGAGGACTGACAAAAATGAACACTAGATAAAAAAAAATTCTGATCCACATTTCTTTCCAGTGACTTTAATTTGATTTGTGTTGCATCATGTCTTAGTAGCCCAGAAAAGGCATTCTCGCATTTATAATATAAACAACATAGACCCCAATCTGCATAGACCCTAACTTATTGGTTCAATATGCGACTCCAGGTGGTGGCATTTGCTGTTTGTATTTTGATTCGACTTATACGCAAATATTGACGGTCCTTTATTTATTCAATGATGAAAATTAATAGCCTAGGCAACTGTTTCTCTTGTCCAATAAATTACTTTCTACATTTGTTACTTGGCTCTAAAGAACTATATACCTGGATATGATTTGTTTTCCTAGTTTTGAATAAATTTTGCTCTCTACGATTCTGACCTTGTTTTCGTATCTCACAGCTGTTCATGGAGTTCATAAAACCATTCTATGAACCAGGTATAGACTCTAATCTGATTCCTGATGATAGGTCTTTGGATAACTTGGATCCTTGTTCTGAGAACGCGTTTAATACCAACGTCAGGTCAAAACATTAAGATCAGAAACTTGCAGTAAATCGACGTCATTAACAAATATCTAAGGCAAGTGGATGAAGAAAAATCATTTTTGACCTCAATGACCTTGAGCTCGAACAGTTTTCGTTTTGAAAGTTTCGAGAACACAGGGCAAGATTTTCGAGTTGAGTACGAGTTTGATCATATTTATAGAACATCATGCCCTGTTAATTAATATTGCATGCAAACGTTTATCCAAGTTGATCATATAGACTAGACTGTACGCTTGACGCCATTGACGCAGTATCAGAGAAAACACATTAACATTTGTTTATTGTCTTTGAATAAATATATCACTGAAGAGTTCTTTCCTTCTTTACTGTATGAATGGTCTCTGGACAAATACTCCACTAACTGGAAGCCATGCTAATGTAACCAAACACAAAAGAAAAAAGAAACAAAATGTACATATTCAACTAGCTCGCTCTTAATTTTTTTTTCTGGCCCTCAACAGTAATAATTAATGAATAATTTTTTTCTTAAAAATAACACATTGATGTTGAAAAATTAATATATGGATTGTTGAATGAAAAATTAATTTTAAAAATTTTATTTGCATAGACCCACTTTAATACTGAGTAAGAAAAGTATGACGAATATACACGTATTCATAACTCCAAAAATGAACGAATAAAAGTTATATTCCCCATTGATCAGAACCTTTATATAGTATCATCACCATCTCATCGTTGTTCTTGTACTTTTATCGGTCGCTGGTAATAAACCTTTTTGATGTTGTTGTTGGGCTTAACGCCATTTTCAGCACACGATAGGCTATTCATGGCGTCCAGTATTAATGGTGGAGAAAGAAACCGGGAAATCACCGGCAAGAACCACCGACCCACGATAAGCTACTGGAAAGCTTTCTCACATATCCACATTCGCCGAATTCTAGACTCGAACCCACGCAGACAAAGGTGAGATGGCAGTGATCCGTAACGGACAGCGCTTTAGACCACTCGGCCACTCGGGGCCCCAAACCTTTTTGATACACAGAGAATTATTAAATAACCTTTCTTGTGGCGCTATATAGCCTTACAGTGCTGGTGTGCCAAAAAATTCCACAATCTACCAATAAAAAAATATCTCTTGAAAAGAAAGACTTGATCATCATGTAGGAAACATGCGTATCTTAGTGCCTTCGCAAGACCTTAAACACACATGCAATTTACCCAGCTGTCATAACGAGAAAAGGTTAAACGCTGACGAAATTCTTTACACTATATACCGTTATATAAATACACGGTTTTATTCTCCAATGCTCTCATTACAATGGCGACAACGCGAAAATGTCACAATATTACCTTAAAATTTTTAATTTTGTAATTCTTTACTTTATATCTTATTCTTGAAATATTAATCTCTATTGACGGCATTTTAATTTATTGGTCTCTTATTTCCATCACACAGACACTAAGTCTGGGAACATCTACAATTTTGCGAAATCAATGTAGTGTAACTTAGCAAGGATTTAACCACTTCAATGCCCATGAAGATTTCAATTGCTGGAGAGGAACGTTAAGATCAACACACTCATATTTCTTATCTGTTGCTAGAGAGAGAATATTCGGTGGGATTTTTCAAGACTAATTAGCTTCATTTGGCTTTGCTCATGAGGTAAATGACTACAACTTGGAAGCAGACGGGCAGGCTACACGTACACATTATGCAGAAATAACATTACTGTGTTATTTTTGTCTGTCGGATATCACAAAGACTTGGGAGATATTACAAGTTTACATTTTTACGTACAGACATTCCATAGTCAATATTGGCTTCAGTTATTGAAATCCTTTTTCCCAGGTAATGACTATTTATTAGATGTTTTGTGATATATTTTTGCAAGTAGTAAATGCTAAATATAATCGATCTATCGATCCCTAAAAGTAGAGAAATTCTATTATTCTGTTTTAAATTGAGTTCCACTTTTAAAAGAATAATATTGTTTTTGTTTGTAAATCCCCACTTAATAGCAGCTTCCATCTCTTCTCCATTAGGACCTTAAATATGTATGTATGTATGTATGTATGTATGTATGTATGTATGTATGTATGTATGTATGTATGTATGTATGTATGTATGTATGTATGTATGTATGTATGTATGTATGCATGTATGTATGTATGCATGCCTGGATGTATAAACACACACACACGCGAGCGCGCAAACACACACATATAGGTCAAAACTTTATGATGTTGTCATCATAATGTTTGGAATTTTTTTGGGCAATATTTCAAGTTTTCAAATATTTCAAATTAAAGACCTGATTGCGAAGTTATAAATGCATCTTCTTAGTCATGCTCCGACTCGGCTCAAAAGACTGACGGAATTTGCCCCAGTTTGAAGTTTAAAAATACTTTCGTAAGCTCATGGCCTTGTTCGTACACTGAGAAATCGAACACGTGGCTTGGTTCGTGCACTAAACAAACATTAGCACATCATGTGAATTAGCCAAGCCTGGCTTGTACATTAAACTGTTGAACACATCATGTGCAATAAGCAGACCCGATTCGTACCATGAAAAAAAAAAATGAACACATCATGTGAATTAAACAGGCGTGGTTCGTAAACCGAAACTTTGAACACATCGTGTGAATTAACTAGGCCTGATTCGTACATTTCATACGAATTAACCGACACGGGACTGGCAGTCATAAGCATATCTGCTGCAGCAGCGTAGCACAGAGCAACAGTAGCCGCAGCAGAGAATACACAATGGTGACTGGACGAGACACAAATGCAATCAATCAGCCAACGTCACTCTTTTGTCTGTTTCAAGATGGTTCAAATGCTCCACGGTATATCTTGACTGGTTCTTTGCTTGAGAACGTTTTGTCTTTAGAAAAAAAGAATTGAGAAGAGTCACAGAATACAGACATTTTCTTGAGTTAAGTATAGATAAGTTCCATTGGTTCAACAATCAGTGCTGAATCTCCACAAACTACATGGAAGAGGAGGTTGCTCATTCCAAGAATATATTCACTATGTAGCAACGGGCATTAGGAAAAGACGAGATTATTGTGAGCTTGCGATGAATCTGTACCAACGGGGATTTTGATAAGTCGCGGTTATTTTATGCTTGCGATGTAAAGGAAACACATCATGAGTATTTGTTTTAAATCTGACTATGAATATGTTCAGTTCGTGGAAAGATTAAAAAAAATGTGTTTACCATTCGGAAGGAGTGTGGTTTCAATTTTCCGTTCGGATAAGAATTATTTAATTTGAATTTATCCATATGAAATGATAAATTTTGAAAAAATAGGTTGCCAGCTTTTGCATGAACTAGTCTTGCAATAACAAGCCAGGAAACTTGTTAAAATAATCATCTCTGGATTAATGGAAAACTCACAAAACAGTTATTTTGTTTTATTTTTTAATCAAATAAATTCAGTAGAGAGTTCAGTAGAAAACTCACAAAACAGTTATGTGTTTTTTTTTATTGACTTTGGATTCAGTAGAGATTTCAAATAAAATTAAAATCAAATAGATTTGTCAGTACAACTAATTTAAGTTTTTCGGAATGTTTCAGTTAACAAATTGCTTGATGGAGACAACAGCTGGCATAGCTTTTACAACGTATACTTTTCAAGAGATTTAAACCCTTGTTTTGGAGTATTACATGTTTCCTATATAAAATTTGAAAACTATTTATAATGATTCTTTGAGAGTCCTTTAATAAGTTGTCATCTATGGATCGTGTAACGTTTGAAAATATAGTCCCGATATTACCTCATAAATAGTTTTCTAGGTGGAAAATTCGAAAGTAATACGGCATTTTGCTTTCATTGAAAAATAAATTTAAAAAAGGAAGAATTACTGCAATCAACAATGTAACAAAGATTAATGTCTGTGAACAAATGTCTATGATTTTTTTTTTGTGTGCGAAACTAAAGGAATCTTAAACAGACTCATTCATAAATTCACGGAAATCTTGGCATGTAAATAAATGGAATTTCACATGGCATGCTATTGAATGGAATTTCACATGATTTTGAACAAAGACCAAGTCATATGCGATGCTAATTTTTTGGGCGGATTCTGAAACGCAAGTTTTGTTGACAAGAAAATGTTTAGCAAAAAAGTATGCATAATAACGTTCAAGTGTATGTGTAAGTTATCGTGTCTGTGCAAGAGTGACCACCAAACGAAGTTAACAATGTTGCCAGCTGAGTCTAGCACAACCAAACCTCTCCCAAGTCTACAGGTAGGTTCAATCTTTATTTAGAAGTCGCATAAATTGGTAAGAAATACTACTACTACTACTACTACTACTACTACTACTACTACTACTACTACTACTACTACTACTACTAAATTGTATTGATAATGATAATTCTGCTGATTGTACTAATATTTGTGCTGCTACTGCTATCAATAGCAAATAATAATAATAATAATAATAATAATAATAATAATAATAATAATAATAATAATAATAATAATAATAAGTATACGTATAATAAGTAAAATTAGTATTATAATAACAACAACAGTATCACTATTGCATAGGGTAATATGTGGGCTTGTATTATTGAAATTTTATTTCATTTCTAGGTTTTAGCTGATAAGACTATTCATTTAGCACAAGATCAGGCCTTCCATAATTTGTCCAAAACAGAGCAGGAGATAGAAAAAGATCTTGAAATCGAGAGTCGAGATCCGCCTAATTCAACGATTGGAAGGTAAGCTAATCGCCATTTGCATATATATTTCTCAAATTGTTACCATGGTAACTTTTAGTATGAAATGCAATGAAGGTAATCCACAGCATTTGTGTAATATATTATTCATCAATCAATTATAACAGGTATATCAAAGTTGTGCTATACGTTGTTCTCTAGTAAAACAACGTTACAGTGTTCACTCGTTTTTTTTTGCGTCACATTCGCTTACTGCCAATGAAATATTCTGTCCAGTCACGCAGAAAATATAACTGCATGTCGACATAGATTTCCGCCACCATCAATTAACCGCCAGCTTTTTACTTTGAAGAAAGTGGGCGTGAAAATGAGAGAACATTTTTTTACCACCAGATGATTGAAAGCATTGGTGTAAAAAATGCAGTTGTTCAAAGAACAGAAACATCGTCAAGGAGTACTTATTTAATAATAAATAAAATGTTATCTATACGTAAGTAGTACTTATGACAACTGGTACGGAAATTTTAAGGGAAAACATGGTGACAAACACGGCTATTTAAATCTCGTTTAAGTAATTGCTCTGACACAATACTTTGTCTTGTTGTAAAAATGCCTTTATTATAACAACAAGCAAACATATGGTTTTCATTTTAAAATTCCTGCCATGCTGTAAATGATTATATGCATTATAATTTCTAGTATAAATTAGAAATAGAAGAAAACTTTTTTTGACCAAATATTTATTCTTCAATAATCACTTCTGTTTCTAACAGAAGGCTTAACACTTTTATATCATGTTTGTATCGCAAACATTCATCATTTTTATGCTCTTTTACTGTCTTACTAAGATAATTTTTGTTCCTGCATAATACAATAAAATACACGTAGTTTCTCAAATCTTAGAAAGTAACTGCTGTTCCAGGCAGAGAAAGTTTTAACTGATTGCTGGTGGCATTTTAATGCTTCTGGAAATTGTAGAATCTGGTAATATCAATGAAGGAAGCAGCGTATTTTCACCCGCAGAAAACAGAATGTTCTTGATATATCATTGTCTTATGCCAATGTATTATAGCATTTTTAGAAACAAAAATATTATTTAAAAAAAAAACAACGATAGAACTGGTATTTTGAGGTTATCCAAGCCTCCATAGGAACACTTTGCCATGGATGTTGAAAGTTAAGACGAAGGATAGTCAATTGATCTTATGTTTTTAGTGAATTTTAAATAAGTTTTCTAGATATCTTGAAAAGTACGTTTGTTCGTCTCACTATAGTTTCATAAAAAAGAGTCAAAAAATGCAGTTCACATGCTTCGAACAGCAAACTGAAGTCAGATCATGTTAGTGTACAAAGTTTCATTGGCAGTGCTGATTGTTAAGGATATCCTTAAAAGCATTCCAGACAAACTCAAATGCAATTATTTATTGTACGGATCATACACAGCTTTTTGTGTTCAAACATTTGCAGGAGCACGAGGTAAAAGTTTGAACTCGAGGGTTTCAAGTGATTCCGAATACTCCAGAAGAGCACTTTTTATGAGATAATTTTATATCAATTTGATTGAGAGACTGTTATATTGCCAAATCGTTAAACGAGATCTACTAATTCCTAATTTAAATGAAACTTTCTGTAGCAATTCACATTCCGACTAAAGTATTTATGGTTAGAACTCATGCGAGCGCCGCAGGTAAGAAGTTATCTATAGTAACAGAGCTTCAGACATACAACAATCGCGGAATTTTTGCAAGTCGGATTGGGTGGGGCAGGAATGTTGTGATTTTTGCATGTGTCGAGCCTACGCATTTAGAAACTGACCTTACAACCAGAGATTTTCACTGTTTGGGGATGGGAAATATTTAACCTGGTTCGCGGACATTACTCTAGCTAAAAACAAAGATAAAGGAAGATCGAGATCTCCTGACGTGCAATGTATCGTCAGATCTCGTTCTAATTTGTACGCTGTTGGCGGCGTTTGATATGGGAGAAATTATACGTTTTATCTTGACCTTGTGATTATTAGCCGTCGATATTATAAAGAAACGTTCTTGTGAGATGCGGATGAGAATATTTCTGTCAGGACAGATTTTGTTGCAGCACACTGAAAAGGTTTGGTGGTGATTATTTACAAAGATGCAACGTTCACTATATGTGAAAAATGGGATGGAGAAAATTGAAATGATAGATCACTCCAGTTCTATCATAGTGCTTCAGACAATTTCTTTTATCGATATTAAAATGAAGCCAGATAATTGGATGGCAGTTTCATAGTAGCGTTTAACTCAGAAAAAACCGTACAAATTATCGACGAAGTTCTGAAAACAACAAAAGTCATTACTTGAATACTTTTGTGAATTAAAGTTGTTTTTGAAAACAAATTCTGTAAATATCTTCATTTTATAAGGTTTAATTCGACGAAATTTATTAACGTAGCAGCCAGAAGTTCTAACATGCCAATAATATGATGGCATACACCGAGTCGAATACCACAAGCACTGTCGACTTCGTGGAATAACAAATGGGAATTTAAACTCTGCTAACATTTAACGTTGTCTTACCTCTGAATTCCTTCAACATTGTCCATTATTTTTAAGCAGAGTTTAAATTCCCATTTGTTATTCCACGAAGTCGACAGTGCTTGTGGTATTCGACTCGGTGTATGCCATCATATTATTGGCATGTTAGAACTTCTGGCTGCTACGTTAGTAAATATCTTC